>LPNX010627144.1:111162-136758 GCA_001517045.1 Pseudotsuga menziesii
GATTTGGGACCAGCTTTTTACACCTATGGGGGATTTGCCTATTTTGAGTAAGCCTGCTTTATGATAGTTTTGGATGCCTCCTTATGCATTCGACCTCTTGATGTATTCTATATATTCAGAAACCTATGTTATTACAGGGTTGGCTATTGTACACTCTAAAATTTAATTTTGTTTTACAGCTCCATATTCAGTCTCTCTTGTTAGCAATTTTGCATGATCAATTGATAATTGTTGTGGGTAAAATTAATCTATTGCTGGCCTGAATTTCTACAATTAGGTGAACAATAGATTAGCCAAGCCAACAAAGTTGGGTTTATCAAGCGAAAAGTAGATTAGCCAAGCCAACAAAGTTGGGTTTATCAGGCCATCCAGGAGCTGGGAAAGGCTAATGGTAAGCTGGTGCACCGACACAAGAACCAAACTAGCTTCTAGAACACCCACAGACACCCAACACAAGGAAATCAGTCCTTTCTCTGCAACACAGTCCCTCAGACCCTGATCTCCCTTCCAGTGCTATTCAGGGGTTATGGAGAATAAGACCAGCTCAATAGCTCTGTCTATGTGGTTCTCAACCCACCAGGTTTATCAAGCACCTCAGGCCCTCATTTACCACTCCAATGCAGTCCGAGGACAAAACCACTACATGCAAGCAACCGAACAATTATTCATCTTTTATAGGGGAAAAACATAGTCGAACAAAATGCAGGTATTCACAGCATTCTTCAACCAATATCACCTTAAAAAGGGAAAATACAACCAAGAAAATCATGGGAAAACAGCAGCCCAATACAACTAGGAACCCACAGCACACAAAACCCACTGCAGCCACTGGGAAAGCTTACGTAGATCGGGAATGGAAAATACCAGACTTCCAATCTCTGCGTGAGAGACAAAATGCAACCCCCAGAACTATGGATGCCATTACAGCCACAATTTCAACGATGGAAAAATAACAGGACAATACACTGTCTGATAATGATGGGAAAAACACAAAACTCTGCGTGAATCCGAGTAGAGAATCAATCCGCAGCCATCAAATCCGTGAGGCAAAGGAGGACTACCTTCTACATGAACGGGGAAGAAAACTCATAGACTAGAAATTGTGTGAGAGAGAGAAGGCTAACCCCCAACAATGGAATGTGGATTCTTTTAACTCCCTCACGTGAAGGAACTGAACAGACTCATGATCAGGGTAGTGGATAGACCATCTGCACGTCATGGAGAGTGAGAGTGAGTGGGCGTGGGCATGGTGGTGGTTTTCCTACCAGCTAATCGCTGTCCCAACTAACAATGGAAATACTTGAGGTGGTGGTGAAACATGGCTTTCCCCCATGACTCAATGCTCAACATTCCCCTTTCCTTATCCTTTGGAATCATGCCCCTTCTCATTTTAGTTGCTGCGAACATAGCTGGTTGGGTTATTTAATTAAAATGTGTGTTTACATGATGTCGCAATTAAATATATGCCGTATGTCTCGATATCCATCGGTGACCATTCCCAAAACAGAAACACAACATAACCAAATCGATGGTGGGGCCTTGGCCTTTAGCTCTGCACCAAGATTATTTACAATATACGTATCATGTATTTTTAATGTAAGTGGGGTTAAAACCAGGGTATTACATTCCCCTCCCCCTTCAATATAACTGTCCTCAGTGCTTTACAAAATTGAACAAAATGATACACCGGTACCACCTCATTATTCTGCATAATTGAACAAAAATGGATGTGCCAATCGCATGGCATCCTTTAGCTCCCACATAGATTCTTCAGGTCCGTAAAGCTCCCATTGCACCTTTACCTGCCCTATGGCTCGGTTCTGGAGCATTGTGAACTTCCTGTCGAGGATGCAAATTGGCTCGATTTGGAACTCTCCCTTGGGTTCCACCTAAATCACATCCCTATTTATCACATGGTTAGGATCATGTACATATTTCTTAAGCAAAGAAACATGAAAAACATTATGAGCTCTAGTACTAGCAGGCAGTGCAAGTCTATATGCAACGGGACCTATTCTTTCAAGCACTTCAAACGACCCACAATATCTAGGTGACAGCTTGGCACAACTTCCAAGCTTCAAAGAACTTTTCTTTGCCTTCACTCTGAGGTAAACATGATCCCCAACACTAAACTCTCTGTTCATCCTATGCTTATTTGCATAGATTTTTTGTCTGGCCTGTGCTACTTTCAGATTCTGCCTGATCTTTACAACTTCTTGCTCCATTTCCTTGAGAAATTCGGGTCCAAACACAACTCTATTCACTGGGTTGTCCCAAGTCACTGGTGTCCTACACCTTCTGCCATACAAAGCTTCATACGGACTCATCCCCAAGGATGCCTGCTGTCCATTGTTGTAAGCAAACTCTACCAAGTGTAAGTAATCTTCCCACTTGGTTGGTTTGTCCATCACATACATGCGAAGCATATCTTCAACCACCTGATTAACTCTTTCTATCTTCCCATCTGTCTAAGGATGGTATGCAGTGCTAAAGTTCAACTTTGTACCCAAATCTGCAAACAACCCCTTCCAAAAATTGGAAGTGAACTTGACATCTATGTCAGAAACTATTGCCTTTGGCAATCCATGCAATTTGAAAATCTCCTTCATGAAAATATTTGCAATGTCATCAGTATTATGCGTAGACTTCACTGGTATAAAATGTGCTTCCTTTGTCAAATTGTCTACTATAACCATGATGGAATCATGTTGTCTCCAAGTCATCGGCAATCCTGTAATAAAATCCATGGAAATAGCTTCCCATTTCCATTCTGGAACTACAAAAGGCTGCAACAAACCTGCTGGATGTTGATGCTCAACCTTTACCTGTTGACATTTCATGCACCTTGAAATGTATTCAGCCATGTCCTTTCTCATACCTGGCCAAAAGTACTGCCTTCTAGTTGTAGCAATTGTCTTCCGATATCCTGGGTGACCAGAATACAGAGCTTCGTGGATTTCATCCATAACAACTCTCCTCAAATCTGCTACATTCGGAATATAAATTCTGCCTTTAAAATTAAGAAGTCCATATTCTTCCAATTTATATCCCTCATACCTCTTCTCAAGACTTTGGTTCTGCAAAATGCCTTTTACTTTCTCATACAATTCATCTCTAGCAACATGATTAATAATCTACTGCCTCAAATCTGATTGGAAAATACTAAGAGATGCCACATGCATTTCCTATACCTTCATGCTGAGTGCATCAGCTACCTTGTTCTCCTTTCCTTTTATGTGCTTGATTTCAAAATCAAACTCACATAAAAATTCCATCCATCTCGCTTGCCTAGCATTCAGAGTAGGCTGATCAAATAAATACTTTAGGCCACAGTGATCTATCCTGAGTTCAAATATTCTACCCATCAAGTAATGTCTCCACATCTTGAGAGCATGTACTATGGCTGCAAGCTCTAGATCATGAGTGGCATAGTTCTTCTCATGCTCCTTCAGCTTTCTTGACTCATAACATACCACATGGTTGTCCTGCATAAGGACTCCTCTAAGCCCTTGTCTGCATGCATCGGTACATACCACAAAATATTTCTCTGGGTTTCAACCTTCAATACTAGTGCACTGGTGAGAAGATACTTCAACCGCTGGAAGCTTTCTTCACACTTCGAAGTCCATTCGAACTTTGTTCCCTTCTTCTGCAAAGAAGTGATGGCATGTGCAACCTTGGAAAATCCTTCGATGAATTTCATGTAGTATCTTGCAAGTCCCATAAAGGATCTTACATCCGTCACATTTCTTGGAGTAGGCCAATTCATGATGGCTTCAATCTTTTCAGGGTCTACTGATATACCCTCTTTTGAGATAATGTGACCCAAGTACTGAATTCTATCCTTGTAGAAGTCACATTTACTCAACTTTGCATACAACTGATGTTCCCTGAGCACTCACAATGTCAGTCTCAAATTCTCTTCATGCTCTTCCTCATTCTTAGAATAAAAAAGAATGTCATCAAGGAAAAAAAGAACTGTTGGGGCGTGCACCCTAACGGTTCTTGAGATGAGTAACCCCGCGGGTTTTTGTAAGATTATAAGCTGAGTCACAGTTCAAAATAGTCTTAGGGGTGTCGAGGTTAAGTTAAAGCTTTCTTATTGTAATAAACCCATGGTTTATGTCCAGGGTTTAGGGTTCAGGGTGCCCATGGTTTAAGACCATGGTTTTGTATTGGTGCGCGGTATAAATATGTGCTTGTGTAAAGAAGTGAGGTTAGGTTTTCAAATGTAAGAAAGTTAAGGCGAAGCTAAGGCTATTTTGTAAGGAAAAGGTTAAGTCCCAGCTGTGTGCGTGGACGACCTCTGCAGCTGTGTGCGCAGAGGGTATTTTGTAAGAGGTTAAGAAGATTTGCAACTGTGTGCGCAGAGGCCTGCTGCTGTGTGCACAGCTTTTAAGGACAAGAAGAGATCTGTAGTTGAGTGCGTAGATCAGAACTATGATTTTGTAGCAAGTTGAATAAAACACAGTTCTGTGGACGTAACCCCTACACAGGGGGTGAACCACGTTATATCTGGTGTTGTGGTTCTTGTGATTGTCTCTGTTTTTGTTTATCTTTCTTGCATTAATAGCTAGATATATCTGATAAATAAGATCACTACTAATAAATAGCTTCGCTATGAATTCCCAGTAAAGGGTTGAGCAAGTCACTTTGTGTTTATTTATATGCAAGCTATATATACTAGTCGAAGCTCTGTGTTGATTGGATATAGGCTGTTAGAGACTAAAGGTACAGTAATATCCCTCTTCTGCTTGCAGAAACCTGATTCTGCGGCATCCCATAGCTGTTTCAGTGAGACTGCAACGTGCGCGCAGGTTGTTGCCGAAAGGGCCAACACTGTGGGTCTTTTGTTGGTGCGAAGAAAAAGGTTTAAACCCAGGTCTGCCCTATTGCCCAACAAATTGGTTTCGTTGTCGGTTGAACTCAGTATCTGCTCAATAGGGGTTTATGTGTACCACGAGGGCTATGTTCTGGAGGCCCTCCGTGAAGGAAATCGGTGATTAGGTTGACGATACTTATCTAAAATTCGCTACGCAAGAGAATACAGATCCGCGTCGCAGTGCACACGACTTTTTACAAAGGTATGTTTTTGTTGATGTTTATGAGAATTTTTTTGGTACTATCCACATAGAGTTGCACTAGTGGTTATCCAGGTTAGCTGAGCGAAGGACAAATTTCCAAATTCGTCTGTTTCCTGCTTGGACCCCCGCACGAGTTAATCTTGTGAAACACGTGCACAACGAGATATCCCGCGCTGTTGATTCCTGGACGACGCGAACATTGGAAGCCTTCATGACGGAGGTTGCCATCGACACCAGTACCTCCTTCAGCGAAGCTGAACGACAGTTCTTCAACGGCCCAAGGGGTAATTTTTTTAATTCTTTTAGTTTGAGCATTAAGTTACTATTAGCTAAAAAAGGTATATTGCTTTTCGAATCTGACTATTAGTTTAGTAGTACTAACCTATGGTTGCAAGTGATACTCCATTCGACGAGCAAAGTGGTTTGCTGCGACGTGGAAAAAGGTATAAGCAAAATTTTGAGTCCTATACCCTAGGTCAGGATACCACGACTACCCCTATCAGCCCCACCGGTTCGGACACTGAAGATAATCTTTCTGTTGGCCATCCCCCGGTAACCCCACAGCGCAGACCCGTTATCCCTGAGACTCTGTCGCAGTCGACACATAACCCTAGCACGAATATTCCCACCGCAGGGAAGTCTACCCCAGTCAGTTCATCCCTGCCTACCTCCAGTTCCCCTCCAATCCCCCCTAGATCCACTATGGCCCACATGAATGATGATATTAAGCTCCCTCTTTTCAAAGGAACTGGATCAGAGGATCCAGAACAGTTCTGGTTTTTATGTGAAGCAGTGTGGAATGCTAAGATCATTACAGACCCGGCTGTACAAACCGCACAGCTCATTACTTCCTTTAGGGACCGGGTGTTGACTTGGTTCATGAAATTTTCCAGTACTCAGACTCCTGTCTTAGCCGATATTAAAGCAGCAATGATCAAAGAATTTAAGAATCCCAAATCAGAGTCGTAGTGTATCACAAAATTAAAGGAGATTCAACAGAAGCAAGGTGAATCAGTATGGGACTTTGACCAGCGGTTCAAAGTTCTACTGGACCAAGTCAGTTTCACTATTGGTCCTGCGCAGCACAAGGAATGGTTCATTGCAGCATTTCTACCACATATCAGAACTCCACTCATGCAACAGAAGGTTGCTGACCAACAAGAGGCTCTGGAAATCGCGATGAAGCTTGAGACTGCCCCTGTCGGAGATAATTTTGGTATTGCTCAAATCCAAGCGCAGTTGGCAGCGATGGCCCTGGAGCTCCGGGATATGAAGACAGGAAAACCTGGTCGCACAGAGGTTTGGTGTACGCAATTTCGGACTGAAGGTCACGACAAGGATCGGTGTCCTCTAGTAATAAATTACCTGAATACGGGTGCACCAAACCCATTTCCACCGCAAGTTCTATATTGTGAGCTCTGCAGAATGACAGGTCAGCATCGACCTGAGGACTGCCATCTGATCCAAAGGTATGGTCATGGATCTCATAATTCCTATTGTAAGTTCTGTAAATCTGTAGGACATAATGAAGTTGAGTGTCGCACCTATGAAGCCTATCGGATACAGAATGAGCAATGATGGTTATGGTTACCGTGGTGGTGCATCCAGCCGAGGTGCTTTTGGCGGGCACAGTCGTGGTGGTGTGGCCAGACAAGGCCGAGGCCAGGTCGTGTGCTACAACTGTAACCAAGCCGGGCATCTCGCCCGTGACTGTCGAAACCCCACTACGACATGTCGGTATTTCCACGCAGCGGATCATGTGATTGAGCAGTGCCCATAGTTGATAGCTAAGATTCAGGCCAGAAATAGTATTCCTACTCAGAATGTCCAGATGATTTCTGTCGAACCACGACATGCCGCAGTTATTAATGTTGTTACACGGAGTGGAGCTATGACGCACATACAGAATATGGAGACATGGCCAGCCGAGCCTTGTGTTCGTAAAGCTCCTGTGAAAATCCCAGCATTTGATGTCAAAAGAGAAAAAGAGACAT
Organism: Pseudotsuga menziesii; assembly: GCA_001517045.1. NCBI lineage: Eukaryota > Viridiplantae > Streptophyta > Pinopsida > Pinales > Pinaceae > Pseudotsuga > Pseudotsuga menziesii. The sequence continues at coordinate 118,241 of LPNX010627144.1, forward strand.
TCATTGAAGCCAAGAAAGATTTTGCCAACCCTGGTACACCAGTTGCACCTGCGCAACCACCTCCGCCGCTGGCGCAACCGCAAGAAGCTTCGATGGATACAGTAAGTACACTATCCTCCTTTTTACAGAGCTGTCTGAAACTCTTATGAAACCAGCATGCTTTAAATAAGCTACAGGAAGACATTACTTCCTATGACCCTCAGCAAAGCTATGGTCGGGACAAAACTGTTAATAGAGTCAGAAGAACTGGCAGGGAAATGAGATTGAATGCTCAGGTAGGAGAATATGATATGACTGATGTCATTTTGGATCTAGGATCAGAAGTCAATGTTCTAACTAAGCAGACCTGGGAGAAAATGGGGAAACCTGCCCTTGCCTGGTCTCCTATACAGTTGAAGTTAGCCAATTAGCAACGGACTGTGCCCCTAGGGAGATTCCTTAGTGTTCCAATCGATATTGATGGAGTCAACACTTTAGCAGATTTCGAAGTTATTGAGATCATTGATGACAGTAACCCCTACCCAGCTCTGTTAGGAATTGGTTGGGCGATGGACAATGCCGCAGTCATTAACCTTAAGAAGAGACAAATGACCTTTGAAGGGAGAGATTTGAGAGTCATCGTACCCCTGGACCCCTCACAAGGAGAAAGGTACACCGAACCACTCAGAGACGAAGATCAAGATGACTTGGAGCACATCTACAACATTACAGCTAAGGACGAAGATTATGTCGATCCTACTGCCGAAGGTATTCTGGATTGGAAGTGTGACAGCTCCTGTATGACAGACTCCGATGATGGGTTAGAGAACTGGCAGAACCGACTCCATGAGCTGCATGGACATAGATGCGCTAGAATTACCAAGTCTCTCAAATGGCTTGGTATTCAGGATAGCACCCTACCTATTTTCGATGGGTTGTCCGATCCAGAGCAGTTTCTTGGAACATTTTCCGAACAGGTACCTTCATCACAGAGACTAGAAACCTTGGATTCTGCATTCAGGGCCACAACATCCATATGGTGGAACAACCATAAGAAAAATATTACTAATTGGGAAACCTGTCAACGGCTCCTTCGCCTGAGATTCCGGGACCCGCCCAAGGAGCTGCGAAGCAAGTTTGATGGAACGTCTAGCTCCCAAGAGCATCTGGAAAAATGCTACGAGGCATGGAAATATGTACCTCAGGAAGAATGGGTACATAGATTTGTGCATACCCTGGAGCCGGTCGCAAGGAACTGGTACACAGAGGCTGAGCTTCGCCGGGATACTGTAAGTTGGGATTGTCTTGTTGATAGTTTTTTACTTACCTTTTCCACTAATGAAGTTTGTCCAGCTTTAGATGTAGTGATCAGGATAATCCATACTAAGGTATTTGATGATCAAGAGGTAGAAGAATACCGACCTGATTGGAAGACACGGGAAGCTCATGCCATAGAATGCTATAACCTCGCAATTGACGAGGATGAGGATCCGCGCAACATTGATATTCCTGAGTCAGAAGGGCACTGGGAAGTACAAGGACCAGTAGTCAAAGTAGCGGATGTGACTCAGCCCCTGAAGACGTGGACCATCAACATTGAATCAGAAGATCAGCCTAAGCATGCTACCATTGGAGATTATTGGGATGATGAGATGGTAAGCAAAGTGACCCAACTTCTCCATGAATACCAGGACCTGTTCCCAACGAAGTTTTCAGAGATGAAAGGTATCCTGGGGGATATCGGTGTGATAAAAATCCCGTTGAAACAGGATGCGAAGCCTGTGAAACAGCGTCCTTATAGGTTGAACCCTAAGTATAAGGAAAAAGTTCGGTTGGAGCTGGATAAAATGCTCACTGCAGGAATCATTGAGCTTGTCGAAGAATCTGAGTGGGTAAGTCCTATGGTGGTCCAAGAGAAGAAGACTAAAGGCGAGATCCGAATCTGTGTTGATCTAAGGAAATTGAATGATGCTTGCTTACATGATCCCTTCCCCACCCCCTTTATGGATGAAGTGCTCGACAATGTCGGGGGTCAAGAGATATATTCTTTCACTGATGGATTTTCAGGTTACCATCAGATTAGAATTGCTCCAGAAGATCGACATAAGACCACCTTTGCTACAAAAATGGGATCCTTTCAGTATACAGTTATGCCATTTGGGTTGAAGAATGCTCCTACGATGTTTTCCAGAGTAGTCATCGCCGCATTTAAGGAATTCATCCATAAATTCCTCGAAGTATATTTTGATGACTGGACTATCTTTGGGCTAGTAAAAGACCATATCACTAGTTTAAGACTTATGTTGGATAAGTGTAGGCAGCACCAGATCTCCTTGAACTTGAAAAAATGCATATTTTGTGCACCATTTGGGATATTGCTTGGACACATTGTATGTAAGCAAGGATTAATGATGGATCCTACAAAGATAGCTATTATTGTGAATCTGCCACCTCTAAAGTCTGTTAAGCAACTTCCCACCACACTGGGTCACACTGGCTATTATAGGAAATTCATCCGAAACTATGCCCAGATCACCACGCCGATGGAAAAGCAACTGAAGAAAGATATTAAGTTCGCATGGACACCTGAGTGCCAAGAGAGCTTAGATGTGCTAAAAGAAAAAATGGTCACCACCCCTATTTTAGTATTCCCTGACTGGAATAAGGAATTCCATGTACATGTTGATGCATCCTCCATTGCTTTGGGTACTGTCTCGGCTTAATCGGGCGAAGGTAATATCGATCATCCCATCGCTTTTGCAAGTAGAAAATTGTCCACAGCAGAGAAAAATTATACTACGACAGAACGCGAAGGTCTCGCTATGGTGTATGCCCTACAGAATTTTCAACATTATCTGCTAGGATCCCACTTTAAAATGTTCACTGACCACTCTGCTTTGAAGTATTTGGTTAACAAACCTGTCCTGGGTGGAAGGATATGTCGATGGCTAATTCTATTTCAGGAATATGATTTTGAGATCATAGTTAAGCCTGGAAGACTTAACCTAGGACCTGACCATTTGTCGAGGCTTGAGTCGGGAGAAGAACCTACCAGTTTGGATGAGAGTCTTCCCGATGCCTAGTTGTTTGCTATCCAGATGGTTGATGAAAACTTTCAGGATATTGTCCAATATTTGTCTACAGGTTTTCCCCCTGCTGAGATGACCACACAGCAGAAGAAGCAGTTGGTTTTTCGTGCAGTGGAATTCACTCTAATAGCAGGACAGCTGTATAAAATGGGGCTAGATGAAATACTGCGCAGATGCGTTTTGGAGCATGAGAAAACACTAATTTTGGCTAAGGCACACTCTGGCCCCGCAGGAGGTCATTATGCAGGTAAAGCCACGACACAGAATATTTTGACAGCCAGATTGTGGTGGCCTACGGTTCACAAGGATGCAAGAGAATATTGCCACAGCTGCGACATCTGTTAAAGAACCGGCAAACCATCCAGGAGGGATGAGATGCCTCTAGTCCCACAGGTGACTTTACAAGCATTTGACAAATGGGCAATTGATTTTGTTGGCCCTATCAATCCCCCTGCAAAGAAGTCAGGAGCACGATACATTATTACAGCGACTGATTACCTTACCCGTTGGGCCGAAGCTCAACCAGTCAAGACTTGTAGCGCTGCTGTAGCTGCGAAGTTCATCTTTGACAACATCTTGTCTAGATTTGAGTGTCCTAGAATTCTTATGAGTGATCAAGGATCACATTTTCTAAACAATACCATTGAACTCTTGACTGAAGAATTCCAGGTATATCATCAGAAGAGTACTGCCTATCATCTGCAAGCAAATGGAACCGTCGAAGCTTTCAACAAGATCCTTGAACATGAACTGACGAAGGTTTGTAATGTTAACAGAAATGACTGGGATCTTAGAATTCCAGCAGTTCTTTGGGCATATCGAACTACCTACAAGAAATTGACAGGACATACACCTTTAAGGTTGGTTTATGGGCAAGAAGCAGTCATGCCCATGGAGTACATTATTCCTAGCCTCAGAATATCCACCTTTACAGAGATGGATGACCCAGCTAGAGTCACAGCAAGGCTGACAAAGATACTAGAGCTGGAAGAGGACAGAATTTGTTGCAGGGTTCCAACAGCAAGTGCAGAAGGCCCGAGAAAAAGCATGGCATGATAGACACATCAAGAAGAAACAATTCCAGCAGGGTGATTTTGTGCTCTTATACGACAACAAATTCATGAAATTTCCAGGTAAATTCAAGACACATTGGAAAGGACTGTACATTGTACAGAAAATTACTGATGGGGGCACAGTTCAGCTAGCTAAGTTGAATGGAGAAATTTTACCTTCGATGGTAAATGGCAGTCATCTGAAAAGGTATAGGGACAGGCCGGGACCCCCTGTTCAGAAGTATCCCCTGGAAGGATGGTCTACTCCCTAAGAACAGTTGAACCTTGGGTCTCACATGTAGTCGTAAGTATCGAGGGTTAATATTGTGTCGCAGTTGCGGGTAGTTGTTATGTCGAAGGACCAAGGTATGTCACAGCCTCAAATATGACGGATGGGACAAAATGGATTTGGTGGCACTGGCATGACAACTGCTCTCCATACCTATAATAATGAGATTTTGGGAGAAAATCTAGCACCGTGTGGGCAAGATTTTCGGCATTCCATAAGATTTGGTATCATTAATGCACCATGATGATGGATTCTGCAATGGGATTCTATAAAACACTGCATCAGCCTGTGACTCCTGCATTAAGAAATTCTTTGAGTTGTTCATTTGGACCCATGTCAAACAATTGTGAAGTCCAGAAGTTAGTACGAGAGTTCGTGGAGAAAGGGTTGCAGAACCTTCTGAGCAACTCACAAGTACAGTCCTATCTGACTCAGGTACAAAGGCAGGAAAAAGTTTTCTCTAAACCGGGCGAGGACAGGCACAAGTTTGCTCTAACGTGGAGAAACGAAGGGCACAAGGCCTCATAGCAAGACTCTGTAAAATCCCGCCATGTATCCTCTTGGTTTGACAAAACCAAGGTGGTTGTTTGCCTTATGCAGCTTGACATGCAATTCTAAGGACCCCTAGTTGTGGATGGTCAAGTGCCCGGCAGACAGAGTGAAGGGTGGGGTTGCAGATGGATCCAGAAGTCCACCCTCAACATAAAATACCACAAAAGAAGGAAGCAAGCAGCCGACAGCAGTAGAAGGGGCGTCAGCAAGCAGAGCACTATGTCTTCGCCAGCAACGTCTATCACCAGCCCAGTAGCTGACTGTCCCGGGACGGGACACTGGTGAGTCTTAGGGGCCTGTTGGGGCGCGCACCCTAATGGTTCTTGAGATGAGTAACCCCACGGGTTTTTGTAAGCTTCTAAGCGGATTCACAGTTCAAAATAGTCTTAGGGGTGTCGGGGTTAAGTTAAAGCTTTCTTATTGTAATAAACCCATGGTTTATGTCCAGGGTTTAGGGTTCGAGGTGCCCATGGTTTAAGACCATGGTTTTGTATTGGTGCGCGGTATAAATATACACTTGTGTAAAGAAGTGAGGTTAGGTTTTCAAATGTAAGAAAGTTAAGGCGAAGCTAAGGCTATTTTGTAAGGAAAAGGTTAAGTCCCAGCTGTGTGCATGGACGACCTCTACAGCTGTGTGCGCAGAGGGTATTTTGTAAGAGGTTAAGAAGATCTGCAGCTATGTGCGCAGAGTCCTGCTGCTGTGTGCGCGGATTTTAAGGACAAGAAGAGATCTGTAGCTGAGTGCGCAGATCAGAACTGTGATTTTTTAGCAAGTTGAATAAAACACAGTTCTGTGGACGTAACCCCTACACTGGGGGTGAACCATGTTATATCTGGTGTTGTGGTTCTTGTGATTGTCTCTGTTTTTGTTTATCTTTCTTGCATTAATACCTAGATATATCTAATAAATAAGATCACTGCTAATAAATAGCTTCGCTGTGAATTCCCAGTAAAGGGTTGAGCAAGTCACTTTGTGTTTATTTATATGCAAGCTATATATACTAGTCGAAGCTCTGTGTTGATTGGATATAGGCCGTTAGAGACTAAAGGTACAGTAATATCCCTCTTCTGCTTGCAGAAACCTGATTCTGCGGCATCCCATAGTTGTTTCGGGTGAGACTGCAACCTGCGCGCAGGTTGTTTCCGAAAGGGCCAACACTATGGGTCTTTTGTTGGTGCAAAGAAAAAGGTTTAAACCTGGGTCTGCCCTATTGGCCAACAAGAACAAACTTGTCCAAATACTTACTGAAGACACTGTTCATAAGGCACATAAATGTAGCTGGTGCATTTGTGAGACCAAATGGTACCACTACAAACTCGTAATGTCGATACCTTTTCCTAAAGGATGTCTTATGAATGTCTTCATCCTTGACTCTCACCTGATGATAACCAGAACTCAAGTCGATCTTGGAAAATACCTTTGCTCCTCTCATTTGATCAAAGAGGTCATCAATCCTAGGAAAAGGATATTTATTCTTCACAGTAACCTTGTTCAACTGTGTAATCAATACATAACCTGAGTGTACCATCTTTCTTCTTTACAAACAGAATCGGTGCTCCCCAAGGAGACACACTTGGTCGGATATACTTATTTTCCAACAACTCTTGTAGTTGCATCTTCAACTCTAGCATCTCCAGTGTTCTCATCCTGTAGGGTGTCTTGGAAACTGGTGCTACTCCTGGCACAAGTTCAATGATGAAATCAATGTCCCTCATTGGAGGAAGTCCTGGAATCTCATCAGGGAATACATCCTTGAATTCCTATAACACCTGACAATCCTCCAACCTAGGATTCTCATCTCCTATTGGTTCCAGAATATGAGCTGCATACAACTGGAAAAATTTCCTACAGAAATTCTTCAACTGCATTGTTGAAACCTGTCTTACTGAAATTACCTTCGGAATACCTTTCACAACTACTGGGTTTCCTTCTTCATCCATGCATTCAAAATTCTTGTTATAATAGTAAAGGTTCACTCTGTGAGCTTCTAACCAATTCATTCCAATGAGAACATCATAGGAACCAAGTGGTAGAACATTCAAATCTACATAAGTGTTCAATCCATTCATGACCAATGGGAATTTCTCTACCATGTCACTGACTTTTCTCTTAGTCCCAGTGGATAGCTGAACTAACCAAGATTTTCTATGCTTTACCTTCTTAAAAGCACAACTCTCCACTACCCTAGGAGTGATATAACTGTGAGTAGAACCAGGGTCAATCGAAATAGAAACAAATTGTTCAACAATCTTACCTGCAATTTCAACCACAGTTGACTGATGATCTTCCTGGAGGTCCTCCAGTGCTGCATAAATTCTAGGGACTGCCCTTACTACTTGACCCACTGCTTCTACTCCCTGAATGTCATAAGCTAGCCTTGCACTTTCATTCTCAAGGGGACAATATCTGCGCAAGTAAGGTCCTTCACATTTCCAACATTTGAGTGGACCTTTATTCTGTTGTGGCTCTTTAGGCTTTCCACCTGTCACTCCAATGGGATTATTCGCAACTTGGGATGGTTGCTTCTACTAATTCCTGAATCTAGAAGGTTTGAAACATTTCTTTCTTTGGTCAAAATTTTCATTCTTCTTGTCCTTCCATGCCTTATGGTAATTAGGTTTACCTTTTCTTTGTTCATAGCAATATTTAGCCTTTCTTATTGCTTCTTCAAGAGTTCTCGGCTCATAGAATTCAATTCTATCTTTGTAGGCTTGAGGAATCCACTCAGAAACCGCTAGATCTTCACCTTTTCATCTCTGATGTACCAAACATACCTCAACAATTCCAAAAATTTATTTGCATATTCATCCATTGTCTATTGTTCCAATATCATCTCATGGAATTCCTTAATCTTATCATCATAAGACCTGTTAGAGAGGTATTTCTGCCTGAAATACTTCTTGAACTGTTTCCACTTCAGTTTTCTTTCACTGATCTTCTTTACCTGCTTGAAGTGTTCCCACCAAATGGATGCCCTTTCATTCAGATTGAATATGGCAACTCGTGCCTTCATGTTTCATGAATAATCCTGCACCTAAAAGTACTTCTTGATCCCAAGAATCCAAGCTTCAGCTTCTTGTCCTGTCTTTATCTCACCATCAAATGTAGGAGGTTTATATTTCCTAAATTCATCTCGAGAGTGATCCCTATGGTGCCTTATTCTTTTCCTTTTACAAGAAGATGAACTTGTATCTCCACTGGATTCTTCAGAGTCAGATGATCCACTGGAAGTCCTTCTTCTTCTCCTAGTGCTGCTCTTATTGCCTTCCAGTCTTGATGTACCTCGTCCACAATCTATCTTTTTCTATAAATCTGTCAAACTCTGCAATATGGCAGCATTCAACTAATGCTGCTCTTCTGGGGATTTAACCAAGCTTCTCATGGTGGCTGCAACCTCAGACGATGTCCCCTGGAATCTCCTTCCATTAGACTCTATGTCCTCATTTCCATTACAGACATTTTATCCCATGGCATCTTCTGCTCACTCGTAAGAATCCCGAGCATCATACCCATCACGGGTTCTAATGACTGAACCACCCCTTGCTTTACCACACTATTCTTTCTGGAGTATTGCTCTTGGAAATTATCTATAGTTCTACAAATGTGTTAGTAGAAAACTGTTAGATGCATACATTAATATAAATAAAACTACTTACCTTTTTCTTCTAGAAATTTCATAAAACAACAATTATGTTAAAATATAGAATTTTCCCTATTTCTCTTTAGCCCTATGACCACGGGCAGTCTGCTGAAATCTGTTGAAAATTGACTGAAAGGCAGTCAAAAACTGCTTGAAAAATCACCGATAAATTCTTCTAAAAACCCAAAATATTCTTAGGTCCAATCGGACCTCCTCCCAACTAAATCTCCAACATTGCGGTGGTCAAAACAACTACGCCTCCGATCTACATCGACGAAGAAATTGTCTGTTCATTGGAGGTCTATTTTTTATTCCTTTACAGTGTTTTGGTGGGTAAAATGACTAAACTCCCACTCTATATCGATGAGCAAAACAACTATGCATCGATTGCATAGTTGTCTGAGCAGCTGCAACAACGGAACTAGCTGAGCTTCCGATCGACGATCCGATCATTAAAAAAAATTTGATGCCTTCTTACTCCTTAAGTCGGGTCTTTTCCCTGCTAACTCCTCAGTGTGTCGGTGATTCGTTGGTCTATTCCCTTCTGCCATATCGGTCCTTAATCCTCTATCATTCCAAATTTTATCGGCAATAGCATGGGTTACCTTGTTGCATCAGCGGCCGAGTGCCCTACGCACTAGACGGTTAATCGTCAAGCCTTTCGCAACAACGGTCCACAATCAAACTGAATCTTCCACAACTCCTAAATTTGTTGATGGTCGGAGCCTCTAGAATCCATGACATTGGCGCTTAGAGGCACTCCTCATCGGGCGGTTAGTCTCTTCGATCTCCGCAACGATGGATACTCAACAAACTTCACTTGCCGTAGCTCATCGGCGACCAAATCCTTTGAGTATCGGCTATGTGATCAGCTAACCGTCACCGATGGCCGATGATTCAGGGAATAGAAAATTTTTCAATTTTTCTCTTTAATCTTACTTTTCGTCACTTTGATCGGCTCAACTATCTCCTATTCGTCGGTGAAATAGCTCATTTAGCAGTCGCAACTGTGGTTTATCATCTTCAATCTTTTTTCGATCAGTGGCCCAACCTACTAATGACTTTCAATCGGCAAATTGAGGCATAACCTGATCGGCATCGGTAGTCAGAACTCTTCTCGTCGGAAGACTAGTGCCCTAGGCTTCTGCAACGGTGGGTGCACAAACCACTATCTTCTTTCGATGACCGATGTTTTCATCACTTGGAAAAAATTTGAACTTTCTTTACTGTGTTGGCGGTCAGAGGCTCTATCCGTCATAAGGATAGTCCTCCAGCTATCCACAACGGCGGGTCTACAATCCCTTGATCCCTTCCATTGTTCATCAGTGATGAATACCACTAACATGCTTCGATGGTCAACGAAGTCAACACTTAAGGAATTTTGAAACTTCTACGCCATTGGCGGTCAAATCAACTAACCATCGCCGATGGCCGATGGTTCCATGACTTAGAAAAATTTTGAAATTTTTTCTCTTTCGCTGATTTAGTTAACTATCTATCAGTGGGATATTCCTTTATATTTTACCGATTTTGTCGGCTCCATCTTCCCTTATACATCGTCGCATCAACAAAAAACCACCACGACATCGACAAGTGGAATTGGTAACCATCGGAGGTTTAGTGGACTAGGCTTCCACAACAGTGGCACTTTGTTCCACTAATTCCTTCCGATGTGTCGCGAACTTTCGCCTCATCGGAAACATGATCAATTGTGCATCGGTGATGCAATCAACTAATCATCCCCAATCACCAATGTTCCTATCACTTCGTCAAATTTTCTGAAATTCCCTGGCTTCGACGGTCGCAGGAGCTATGCATCGGGAGCATAGTGGTCTAGCCATCCACAAAGGCGGGTGCTCGATCAACTAATCTCCGCCGATGATTTTAACACTTAAACAAAAATTTCAAAACTTTCTTCTTCTATCGGCGGTCGGAAACACTAGCACTGCTGCATCGACATTTTAGTCCCCACAACAGCGGAAACGATGGAAACCCATTCAACTAACTCTTGTTGATGTTTATCGGTAGTTTCCCCATCTAACCATCGACAATGAGAACAACTATCTTCCACCGATCTCCAATGGTCGGACTTAGAAAAATTGTTCAAAGTTTTTCCAGTTATCGTCCATCAGGTGGCCTTCCCACTAAGTGCCTGCTGCATCGGAAGATCTTGTCACTAAGTCTTCCGATGGGCTGATAGTTCCAGCACTTAGAAAAAATTTGAGTTTTCCTACCACCATTTCTAATTGCTGCTAGGAAAAAGGCAACCTGCCTCTGCTATCTGATCTGTCATGGCCCATTCAGGACCATCCTGCAACTAGAGCTCTGATACCACACTGTAACATCCCCGACCCTCCGACTGGTGAAGAGTACGCTACTATACGTCAAATCATCTGGGTGTCTAGCCCCATGAACATGAACATACATACAAATAGTGCCGAAGCATGATACTTTAAATCATAAAACATATTACGAAGCATAATCATTCATTATACACAATGGAAGCAAAACATATTAATCAGCATTCATGCATATATAGATCAGCATTTAACATGTATATCATCATTCATCAATGGTAAATATATAATTGCAGACACAAGTTAGGAAAGAGTACTTATCTTATAGAGAACTTGTTCCACAACCAGCTACGTCGCTGCAACATTCCACCGAACCATAGGCCCACGTGCTCCTTAATCTCTCAACAACACTGCCACCCCCAAGCCAGGCATGATTCCCCAAAGAATAAGGAACTAACAGTCTTACACGTAGCCAAGGATAACAACACCACTAGGGTACACAGTTCATCCAAGCCAACACAGTTGGGTTTATCAGGCGAACAATAGATTACTAGCCAAGCCAACAAAGTTGGGTTTATTAGGCGAACAACAGATTAGCCAAGCCAACAAAGTTGGGTTTATCAGGCAAACAACATATTAGCCAAGCCAACAAAGTTGGGTTTATCAGGACATCTAGGAGCTAGGAAAGGCTAATGCTAAGCTGGTGCACTGACACCAGAACTAGACTGGATTCTAGAAGACCCACACACACCCAACACAAGGAAATCACTCCTTTCTTTGCAATGCAATCCCTTAGACCCTAATCTCCCTTCTAGTGATATTCAGGGGTTGTGGAGAAGAATACCAGCTCAGCGGCTCTATCTGTGTGGTTCTCAACCCACCAGGTTTATCAAGCACCTCAGGCCCTCATTCACCACTCCAATGCAGTCCAAGGACAAAACCACTGCATGCAAACAACCAAACAACTATTCAGCTTTTACAGGGGAAAAACACAATCAAACAGAACGCAGGTATTCACAACATTCTTCAACCGATACCACCTTAAAAGGGGAAAATACATCCAAGAAAATCATGGGCAAACAACAACCCAATACAACTAGGAACCCATAGCACACAAAACCCACTGCGGTCGCTGGGAAAGCTTACATAGACCAGGAATGGAAAATACCAAACTTCCAATCTTTGCGTGAGAGACAAAACACAACCCCCAGAACTATGGATGCCATTACAGCCACAATTTCAACGATGTAAAAATAACAGGACAATACGCTATCTGATAATGATGGGAAAAACACAAAAATCTGTGTGAATTCAAGTAAATAATCAATCCGTAGTCATCAAATCCATGAGGCATAGGAGGACTATCTTCTGTGTGAATGGGGAAGAAAACTCACAGACTAGCAATCGTGAGAGAGAGAGAAGGCAAACCCCCAACAATGGAATGTGGATTCTTTTAAATCCCTCTCATGAAGGAACTAAACAGACTCATGATCGGGGTAGTTGACAGACCATCTGAACGACGTGGAGAGTGAGAGTGAGCGGGCATGGGCATGGTGGTGGTTTTCCTACCAGCCAATCGATTTCCTAACTAACAATGGAAATAATTGAGGGTGGTGGTGACACATGGCTTTCCCCCATGACTCAATGCTCAACATTCCCCTTTCCTTATCCTTTGGAATCATGCCCCTTCTCATTTTAGTTGTCGTGAACATAGTTGGTTGGGTTATTTAATTAAAATGCATGTTTACATGATGCCACAATTAAATATATGTCATATGTCCTGATATCCATCGGTGACCATTCCCAAAATAGAAACACAACATAACCAAATCGATGGTGGGGCCTTGGCCTTTAGCTCCGCACCAAGATTATTTACAATATACGTATCATGTATTTTTAATGTAAGTGGGGTTAAAACCAGGGTATTACATATATCAGGCACAGTCAAGCCAACCCTTATTGGTTTATCAGACCATCAACAAATTACCTGTACTTATCTCAGCAATATATATATATATATATCAGGCACAGTCAAGCCAACCCTCGTTGGTTTATTAGGCCGTCAACAAATTGCCTGTACTTATATTAGGAATAAATATATATATATATATATATATAAGGTACAGTCAAGCCAACCCTTGTTGGTTTATCTGACTGTCAACAAATTGCCTGTACTTATATCAACAACCAATCATCATCCAAGCCAACCCTCGTTGGTTTATCAGGCCATCAACAACAACACATGCCCTTATATCAACCATAACGACCATTTTCCCATATCACCCAAGAGACCACACTGTAAACTACATTTGCTTATCCTGACAACACAATCAATATAAGCATATTCATTTGCGTTATTGCTCTAAAATTGTAACCATATTTCACACCATTCACTATCAAGTATTGAGACACCAAGAATGCATCCACTCCCTAGGGTGTAATCAACATTGAAAAATCCTTCCATGATCTAGACATCGAAAAAGTATGCACCCTTGTCCGGTGTGTATCATGTAGGACCTATTCATACTCAAGCAATCGATCCTAATGGAAATAAAATCAAAACATGTTCTGCATATGGAATTTTAACAATCTAATATGCATATTCTTAGCTAGGGTCACAGAAGACTTATCCATTTGCCAAGGCAGTATCGCTTTGTTAAGGAGGAATGGGGGCTCCCTTCTCTGAGTTGATAGTCCCTCAGTTTTCCATCCCAATTCCTCTTTATTTTTCATATCCACACATGTCTTACCGACAAAATCCATACCATCTCACTCATGTTTCTTACCAAACATGTAGTGCAGATGAGACATTTCCAAAATGTCCAATGGAGTTTCTCTCGAAACCCATTTCAAGATAAGGGAAAACCTTCCCATGAAGTTTGGCTCTTGTAGGCCATCACACACGATCTTCATGTAGTGTGTACCCCTGGCACATTCATCCAATAGCCAAACAGCCAATCATTATCTGATAATACAATCCAAATTGATTGACCATAACCAAGCAAGTGACATTAGTAATTAAATTCAATAGGAATTGCAACTGTGTTTACTACAGAAATTGATTTGCTTGGCAATGAGGTGATCCTCAATTGTGGGTCTCTTGTGAGCAGCACCATCATATCCATTATGATTTTATGCTTACTAGCATAACATGGACACCTACTTACAATGTGTCCTTCTGACACAATTCTATGCAAGCCAATAGTGATTAGCAGTTGTCAGCAATTTCTCAAATCTGAAATTTACAAATTCAAATTTACAACTCATTATGCATACAAACTATTATCACAGCCATGAGACTCTTCTCATGAGGTTTGGATCTTTCACATGGTAGATTCCGGCCTTTGTCATGGTCTTACCCATTTTGCCATATCCCAAACAGTCTACCTGAAACCTAAACTTCAATCAGCCAAAAATTTGGTAAGTCTTGATGCCTATAACTTTTTCCATTGTTGCAACAATCACTGAAGCATTTTCAGAATTTATAAAATTCAAACATTTCCAGCTGTTAATCACATCAATATTACCAAAACTCATTTACTTCACGCAATCATTATCATACTAAAATTCACAAGGTATAGTCACATCATTTGTGCGAAAATGAGATGTTCAGATACTCCTTACTTCACAAGCATATCATTGTACCACCTTGCCCTTCCATAGGGCATTTTTGGCAGCCAATTGATCATAACTACCCTCTTCATGCACTTACTATCCTGCATTCATAACAGCCTTTGAAATGGTTCCTGAATTGTCATCAATTCATCATTTCAGCCATTAGTTATTCATAATATCACATGCACTTATCTCAATGCATTCATGCAATGCATCACAACATTTGCACCTATACTTATGCAATCAGTCACTCACACCCTTCATATGCATCCATTCAATGCATAACTACAAGATTCATAAAATCCTTTCATGCATATCCACTCAATGCTACCTTGCATATATTCAGGAATACTATGCATTCAACATACCATGCATGGCCTAACCATGACTACTTCATATAGGATGCATTACTATAATCAAGATCATCAGTACTTACTTTGCTTAGGCTACTAAGCTCAATCAACATATATAGGCATGAGACATTTCTATATGAATGTAGTATAACATCCAAATATCCACATGGTATGAGGTCTCTTACCTTTACCACTCCATGGAATTTGTCATAATCAAACTCTTACCTTCATGGGTCCTACTTACACCCTTGGCATGACCAATTTGATTGGTCATTTGCAGGAGATTGCATAATTTGCTCACCAACTTTTGATTATGGACTTGTTGCCTCATCCCTTTCTCTAGAGGGTTGCTAGTCACATTTGTCAGCATCAGAAACATATTTAGCCAGGTCCATGTTGTCATTGGTTTTTTTTCCATTAATGCCAACACCAATGCAATAACTATCATTAGTGGTTCATTATAAATGTATAATCCTTAATATCCTATGTAGGCAAAGCATACCCTCATACATTTCATGTATAAAACTTATGAAATGTAGTTATAATCAGCAAGATAGGGTTTAAGAAAACTTCCCTTTTCAAGTCCCACATCCTTGTATGGAACACCTCTTCCACACAACAGTTAGTTTGACTTCATGGTCTTGCTACCTCTAGGCATGCAATTTCCCAGATTTGTCGATTTGACAACAACACATTTCCCTTTCATGCCATCATTAGCACTCTGCTGCTCCATACTCAGATTCGGGTGATTCTCCCTTGTTCCCTGCTGGATAAGCTTTCCAATGCCTATCCACATGCTTCATTCTGACCTTGGGTGTGAAAACCACACCAATTCAACTATATTTTGGTCGGGAATGTTAACTTTAGTCACCCAGGGTTTTCTTCCTTTTTAGTCCTGAAACTGCTAAGAAACCCAATGAGAAATTCACTGCAAAACCCACTGGACACTAGCTGGAATTTGCTGAAAATTCCACTGCAAATAGTTGAAAGCTGCTTGAAAAATTACTAAGAAATTTCTTCGAAAATCTCAAATTTCTTTAAGCCCAATTGGACCCCTTCCTAGCTATATTTCCAATTCCTCGGTGGTCAAACCAACTAACTCATCGACGGTCCGTTCCTTTATTTCTCTCCAGCGTTCGAAGGCCAAAATAGTTAAACTTCTGATTTGTATCGACAAGAAGGATGACTGTTCATCAGGTGCACAGTCATTTGAGCAGCCGCAACAGCGGAAAATTATCTCTCTACAGTTTCTACGGGTGAATCGGCTGAGCTTCTGATTGACGATGTCAACTACTACTCGTTGGGTCTTCTCCTTACTAATCTATCGATGTGTCAGAGATTGAAATCTCTAATTTCTTCCGCTGTATCAGTCCGCAGTGGTCTATCATTCCAAAATGGTGGCCAACAATCCCGTTATAATTTCCACGGACCAAAGCTTATCGGCAGTCGGGGCGGCATCCTACTATGGTATCGGACATTTACTCCTCTAGGTGTCTGCAACAACGGTTTTCATAAGCCCTAACTCTTCCGAAGTGTCAGCACTCCCGAGCACTTCACTCCACCATAGTAGGTTATCGGATCTTGAAACCATTATACACTAAACACCTCGACCTCGACGAGTGGAGACACTAATGCATCGGTGGGATAGATGTCTAAGCTTCCGCAATGGTGGGTGCTCGATCAACTAATTTCTGTCGACGTCCATCGTCGGCCTCATCAACTAACTTCTATCAATGATTTTAACACTTAAACAAAATTTTGAAATTTCTTCTTCTGTCGACGGTTGGGTGTCCTACGCATTGGATGGTTAGTCCCTTCTGTTTCCACAACGGCGACCCGCAATCGAACTATGTCTTCTGCAGCTTCTGAATTTTTCGGCGGTCGGGACAGTTGTTCATCGAACGGTTATTGGACTAAATAGATGTAACTGCGGTTCTCCTTCATGGAACCTTTTTTGATCGGCGATCTGATCCACTAACATTGCCTAATGGCCGATGATATCATGCCTTAGAGAAAATTGTGAATTTTCTTCCTGCCTTGTCTTCCACCGCATCGGCTCTTCCATCTTCTATTCTTCGGCAATGACAATGACTATTCTCCTCCGATTGGAGACTAAAATGCATCGGCATCGGCTAGCGGAACCTGTATGCATCAAAGGATTAGTGCACTAGGCATCCGCAATGTCAGCTCTTTGAGCCACTAATTCCTTCTGATGTTCATCGGCGTTGAACAGTACTAAGATTTTTCGATGGCCGACGAAATCAACACTTAGACAAATTTCGGAACTTCTACACCATCGGCGACCGGAGGCTCTACCCATCGGAGGTATAGTGGTCTAGCCATCCGCAACGACGGTGCTCAATCAGCTAAGCATCAGTGATCCATCTGTCTAATTTTGTCGATGTGTCGACAGCCAAACACTTAGTGTAACGTCCCCGACCCTCCGATCGGCGAGGAGGACGCTACTAGCACCAAACAAAAGGGAAAACAACCCCATGAACATGAACAGGGATAAATGCTGATATTAAAAATCTTGACATAATACATACCAAGATGCATAATCCATCATACAAGAATGCATAATTACTCAACATACAACAGAAGCAAACCTATACATTCCATCATCAACATGTTCATCATAATTCACGAAACAGTAGATATAATTGCAGAGATGAAATAGTCAGGAGTACTTATCTTTTTAATGAAGAACTCACCCCACGACTAGCTACGTTGCTGCAACGTTCCACCCAACCATAGGCCATCGAGCTCATTAATCTCTCAACAACATTTCCACCCCCGATTTGGGCATGATTCCTCAAGGAATAAGGGTCAATGCAGGCTTACACATAGCCAAGGTTTTCCAATCAGCCAAACCCACATAGTAGGGTTTTACCAGGTCGTCAAGAAGCTAGGAAAGGCTAAATGCTAAGCTGGTGGCCTCAACACCAGTCTTCTCAAGCATACCCAGCCTCTAATCCCACTCTCAATAGTCCGAAGACCAACCACTGCATACCATAGAAAAACAATCCATTCACAGCTTTGTGAAGAAGGAAAAGACAACCGGGTGACAATCCCCAAAAAAAGGTGAAACACAGTTCAAGTCCACAAGACAACTCAGGGTTGTTCTTATCCCTGGCATGGCCAAAACAACTCAACAGCAACCCAAAAAAGGGTACATCAACAGCCACAAACTCACAATGAAACGATGGCAACATTACACAGTCTGCAATTGGGAAAGAATCCAAACTCCCAGCATGGACAGAGGAAGAACTCAGCCAACCAACATCCACGAGCCCACAGCACACACAATCCCCGATGTAATGACTGGAGAACTTACATAGTTAGAAAAGGGGAAAGAACAAACTCTTGACCTATGCACAAGGGGAAAAGACATAGCCCAGGAAAAACATGGAAGAAAACACAGTAGTCTACAGCTCACAATCCACCACGAAGGATGGAAAATAATACACAGCTCAATAATGACAAGGGAAAACCGGTTCTCTGCGTGAATGGAAGGAACACCACCACAGCATGACAAATAGCATGAGAGAGGGAGAAAAAAACCCTAAACAAGAAATTGCACCCCTTCTTAACTTAGCTCGACGTGAGGAAGATGAACGCCCCCCCCCCCCCCCCCCCCCCCCCCCCCCC
>LPNX010627144.1:136871-167334 GCA_001517045.1 Pseudotsuga menziesii
GAGAGGAATGGTGGAGTGAGTGTGTGGTAAAGACTGACAGTCCTGCCACCCTCCACTTCTAGCAATCAATGCCTCAACAACTCAGCAGGTCATTAAAAAGGTGGTTGGATGAGACAAGGGAAGGTGGTAAAATCAAACAGGGTGGTGACATGTAGCTTTTTCCCCCATGACTCAAGGTTCATCATTTCCCCCCCCCTTATCCTTTGGAATCATGCCCTTTTCATTTTAACATTGCACCGTCGTAGTTGGTTGTACATTTAGTTTAATTGATGTGCTTATTTACATGATGCCAAACTATAATGTGCCGGATAGCACGATGTACCATCGACAACTATCCCTATTGCTGAAACATACACAACCAAATCGATGGTGGGGCTTTTGCCTTTAGCTCCTCACCACGATTAATTACATTATATACATCATGCAAATGGGGTCAAAACCGGGGTGTTACACTTAGAAAAAATTTTGAATTTCCCTCTCTATCTCCTACCGCATCGGTTGTTGGATCAACTATTCATCGGGTGGATAGTCCTTTAAGTAGCCACAATGGCAGACGCATCATCTACTAACCTACGCCGATGTTTCAGCGATCGCTTCATCTTAGTAGCGCTGATCACCAATTATTTTTAACACTTAGGTGAATTTTCGTGGATTTCCTGCCACAGGTCCCTCGTCGGGTGGTCTTCCGACTAGGTGATCCGATGCATCGGTGGGACTTTAGACTAAGTCCTCCGATGATCTGACGATTCCAATACTTAGAGGAATTTTTCCAAAATTCTCTTGTCATGCGTAGGTTTTCTTTTGTTTTTCTGCTGGGCAGAAGGAAAACTGCCTCTGCTATCTAATATTTCATGGCCCATTCAGGGCCATGCTGCAACCTTTGCTTTGATACCATACTGTAACGTTCCCAACCCTCTAACCGGCGAAGAGGACATTACTAACACCAAACATGCAGGCAAACAACCCCATGAACACGAACAGGCATATAATGCTAAAATAAAAAGCTTAAACATAATACATACTATGATGCATAATCCTTAAACATAATACATAGAAAAAGCAAACATACATTCATTCAAGCATGCCACATGTTCATCATATTCATTAATCAGTAAATATATTTGCATAAGTAAAATGGACAAGAATACTCATCTGATAAGAACTTGTCCCGCAACCAGCTACGTCGCTGCAATGTTCCACCCAACCATAGGCCAACGTGCTCATCAATCTCTCAGCAATGCTGCCACCCCCGAGCTGGGCATGATTCCTCAAGGAATAAGGGTCAAAGACTCAAAGAAAGCTTACACACGGCCAAGGTACACAAATCATCCAATCCCACACAATAGGGTTTACCAGGCCGTCAAGGATCTAGGAAAGGATAAATGCTAAGCTGGTGGCCTCAAACACCAGTTTTCTCGAGCAAACCCATCCTCTAATCCTACTCTCAACAATCCAAAGACCAACCACTACATGCCGTAGTAAAACAAACAGCTCACAGCTCTGTGAAGAAGGCAAAGACAATAGGGTGACAACCCCAAACAAAAGGTGAAACATAGTTAAGGTCAAACCACGCTCCAGAGTTGTTCTTGGCCCTAGCGTGGCCAAAACAACTCAGCAACAATCCCCAAAATACGTCTGCAGCCTCAACAACCAAGAAGCAACCCAAAACTAGGGTAAATAGACAGCCCAAACTCACAATGAAAACTATGGAAACATTACATAGTCCCAAAATAGGGGAGAAGCAAAACTCCCAGCATAGACAAGGGAAAAACTCAGCCAACAGATGTGGAAATCAAGAGCCAACCCACATCCACGATCCCACAACACACCCAATCTCCAATGTAATTGCTGGAGAAATCACATAGGAAGAAAAGGGGAAATAACAGACTCTCAACCTGTACACAAGGGAAAAATATACAGCCAAAGCAAAAAGTGGAAGAAACCACCACCCACACAGAGTAGGGACTCACAACACTCAAATGATCCTCAATACCATTGCTGTAGAACTTGCATAGGTAGAAGAATGGGGAATAAAAGTAGACTTCCACTCTGTACATGAGAGAAAAGACACAGCCCACAGTCACAGTTCAGTGATGAACACCCAGAAATTACCCGATCCGACCAGGAGCGCAAAACAGGAAAAAGGGGAAACAATTATTTTACGTGAACGGGAAAGAAAACGCCCAGACTAGCAATCCCCAGCGAAAGGTAGAACCAACCCGCAGACCAACTATTGGTGAGGCAGAGTAGAACGAACCCCCAACAATGGAATGTGGAACCCCTTTTAACTCAGCTCGCATGAGAGGAGATGAACAGACTCACCATCAACATAGTGGGCAGACCATCCGCTATCCAGAAGGCACATCGTGGAGAGTGGGTGCAGGCGTGAACGTGGTGGTGGTTTTCCTGCCAGCCAATCCCTGTCCCTCCTACATTAGAGGAATTTTGGGGTCTAAAATGGGCCTCCTAAGGAAAAAAATAAAATAATAGTTAAAATAATAAAATAATATTGATTAATTTTGGAGGAAGAAAGAAAAAAACTACTTTTTGTGTTCGTATTTTCGACATATCTCCCTGTGTTTTTACTCAAATTTCGATCAGGAGAGCTCATTGGATGTGGAATTTGATTCTGCATCCAACGAGTACCCACACTGCATACTTTTTACGGACCACGCTACCCCAAAAACAAGAAATACCTGAAAAACATGATGATGATGTCATCATCCCATTTTTTCAGTTATTTCTTGTTTTTGGGGTAGCGAGGTCTGTCAAAAGTATGCAGTGTGGGTACTCGTTGGATGCGGAATCAAATTCTGCATCCAACGATCTCTCCCGATCGAAATTTGAGTAAAAACACAATGAGATATGTCGAAAATACGAACAAAAAAGTAGTTTTTTTTAATGACAAATATGTCAATTCAACCATTATGGTTGACTTATTTTATTGAAATTCTATTGGTTCTTGAATTCCAACTCACAAAAACTTATTTTGGCATGTTTTCTTATAAGGCCCATTTTAGACCCCAAATTTCCTCTAATGACAACTGAAAACCAAGGTGGTGGTTTACGAAGACAAAAAGAGAGTGGTGACACGTGGCTTTTCCCCATGGGTCCAGGTTTAGCAATCCCCCCCCCCTTACCCTTGGGAATCATGCCCTTTTCATTTAACATTGCACCATCGTAGCTGGTTGTAGGTTTAATTGAATTGATGTGCGTATTTACATGATGCCAAAGCTATAATGTGTCGGATAGCACTATATACTATCGGTAATGATCCCTATTGCCAAAACATAACATAGCCGAATCAATGGTGGGATTTTACCTTTAGCTCCTCACCATGATTAATTACAAAATGTACATCATGTACCCTTTAATGTAAATGGGGTCAAAACTAAGGTATTACATATTCTGGGTGTTCTATGTTCCTTTGTCATTCTCGTTAAAACTTTAGGACAAAAGAATAGAGTGATATTTCTTCCCTTCACACTCATTAAAACTAAAGCATTTTTCTTTCTTTTAAAGGAGCGTCGGTATGGTGATAGTTTACCCATTTTTCAAACCTTGCCGACAAATTACGAAAAAGGCATACCTTGGTTCATCTGATCTAAGAGATTTCTCTTCTGGATCGTTTTATGCCTTTTCGGACTTTCGATACTAAATTTACAAAAACGTTCCCCCCTAGAGTTTTCTTTGGCATTTTCAGACTCTCAAATTGTGAAAACACTGCCGAGAATCCACTAATTGGGGCTTGCAAAATCCTCGAATCAGTGCTTTATCGAGCATTCTTCTATCTCTTCTTTGATATTTCCAACAATGAATAAGGTCCCGAGTTTTCATTCTTGGACTCATTAAACCTTTACAAGAAAGAGGGAAGGGGAAGTTCATTCAAGTATCATGGAAGCAAGTCTTGTTTCCTTGAACAAAGCACCAATTTTGAGTCTATCAACAGTTGGGTTCTAGTTTTTGTGCTTAGGATTTAGTCTTATCTCATATTTTTTACTCCTCAAGCTGGTTACTTTTCCAATTATATGGAGAATATGTCAATGTCTCCTACATTGCATATTTGTATAATTGTTCCCTTGGTTTCAAAAAGTAGCCAAAGTCACTATTGTGTCGTGCTCATTGTTCAAGAATAAAACCTTTTTCATTCATTCTGCAGTTTCCTTGACCTTTTGTGTCAGCCACTCCCTAGTATTAGTTCATTACATTCAGTTTTAGATGGCACTTATTGAAAAACTTTGTACCAGTTCCAAATCCAATAAATATCTGACTTACCTCTTGTTGGATGATGGAGGATGCCTTAATTCCTTCCTTCCAACATATCTCTTCCTATCGACTAGTTCAACACATCTTTATCGGGGAATGAGATTTAGATCTTGTGAGAGTACCTTGGGGATTATAGTCATTGGTGGCAATTTCCCTCGCCATTGGGTAGTGGGAATACCTTAATGTCTCCTACTCGATGGATTCTTCAGGTGTTATAATTCAAGACCATTTATTCACACTTGTTAGAATGTACTAGGTACCTTGGGTACCATTTTCATTAATGGTAATTTCCATTGCATTTGTTAATGGTTCTTATCAATGACCGGTAATCAAACGGTTTCTTCCATGTTCGACTTCAACTCCTTTATTCGCATGGTTAGGATTTGTACCATTGGGTTGTTTGGCTTGAATACCTTGGACCGACATTAGCATTGTCATATTTTTCTATTATCGGAGTTGCACAAGACCTTGTCACACTCCATATTACATTTTCTAAGACATAGATCCACCTTGTATTTTTGTGGCTATGATCAATTATTGAGCATGGATCCACCTTGTTCGTTTGTGGCTATGACTCCTTTAGATTTCATATGGCACATTTAGCATATTGTGCGACCATGATAGTTACATCAGTTATACACATGTTGGATCTGCTTGTATATTTTTGGTGATCATTTGTATATGGCCATATATATTCGAGAGATCAGTTTTGTCTGACATTTATCTCTCTTTCAGGTACCTCTGTTCGATCCTACGATCTTGGATCCTCCGTCTCTTCGGCTTCTCATCTTATTTGTTTCCTTTTTATAATGTATTTCGGCTATTATCTTCCTCTCTAACCTCGTACATTAGAGGGCATATGTTATAGCCCAAAATGACACGTCTTCGTCCTTGACGGCTTTTTGATGTTTTCGTCACATGACAATACTTCATGAAAACTCTCTTCAGTTACTTAAAAGACACCTGTAATGGAGGAGTCATATATAGAGTTTTGTAACTCTGTTTGACCTCTTCTATGAAATATTGGAAAGGTATCATACTATTATAGTTGATTTTACCACACCTGGTAGATCACATGTTTATGGCCTTCCATGTCCCTATGCAGACTCTTTGGACCCCATGGACTTATATTATACTTTGATGTTCCAAGATCATCCCCAAAAAGCACCTTTTTATACCTTTACACAACTTTTTAATCCATACTCACGTGTATACACAGCTTTTGACCTCAAACCCATGTACATTGGTATGTGTGCATAAATACAAATATTTTTGGAGTTTTCCTCATATGAGTCTGAATATCTTGTCTCTTGGCCTTCCATATGCCTTGAGAACGCTCGTATTCGACCCTCCATTACCTCTTTGGAGTGCTATATATTGAGCCTCTTGGATACATTGAAGGAGGAGAAATTGAAGAGTAAGGAAACTATAGTCCATTGTTGCCTCATTTTTTCTTGTGTTTCAGTCTGCATCCCTTTGTCCCTTTGGAGCACATAGTGTTCTTCCCAAGATTTCCTTTTCTTTGTGATATTTCTATCAAGAGATGGAGGATTGAATTGGTGGAGGCCCAGGTGGAGGACTCGGTTTCTATGGTTCGCATAAGTGCCGACAGAGTTTGTCACTATTGTATCTTTGTTTTATTAATATAAATATCTTTTCCTGTCTAATTCATGTGCATTTGAATATGAATATTGAATCAATGGATGTATTTACTTTCTTATACATGATTGATTATATATGTTAGAGTAGCTCTGACACATTTATATATATCATTCTTTCTTTGTTTGTTGTTGTTGAGAGAAAATTGTAAGTGCAATTGCATTGGAAAATATCAACGGGGATCTACTTCAACCTTCTAGAATAAGGTACGATTCCATATCCCTTAGTGTTAGATATGCTTATTACTCTTGTATATTGGAAAGGATTGATTTCTGGTGTCATACTGTCTATTGTGGTACCCCCAAGCCATAGGAAGTTTCTCTCTGTAACAGAATTGGCGAATCCTTCCAGAATAAGGTACGATTCTATATCCCTTAGTGTTAGATTTGCTTATTTCTCTTGCATATTGGAAATGATTGGTTTTTGGTGTCATACTGTCTGTTTTGGTACCCCCAAGCCATAGGAAGTTTCTCTCCATAACAAGTTTGAGTTAGGATTCATTACATATCTCCCCATATGCATAGCCTAGTGGAATGGGCATGTCTGGGTCTCCACACAAGTCTATCCCCTCGTAGAGGTATTCATCTATGGTGATTATTTTCCTATGCCACCAAAGGGAGAAGTCTCCTGGGTAGGGGTTGGCCACTCGACCCCCTCCTAGTATTCGCATGCCATTCTCCCAACGTAGCTGAGCCAGATCCTGAGCACCATGAGGGGAAATCTCAAATCTTGGGCTTATCCCCAGCACACGCTCAAAAAATAAAGCACTCAAGATGATGTTGAAGCCAAAGTTCCTCACCCTTCCCATATTGTAGTCTATGAGATGCTGCTTCATGTTTCTCAATAGTGAGGTACTCCAAGCATAAATAGTAGGCCACAAACACTCCACCACATAGAACATCAATGTCCTAGAATCCTAGTGGAAGGATGCTAACCCTCCTATCCTACCAAGTTCCAATAGTATGGCCTTTAGCCCTAGGTTCTGGATCGAGTTTGTCAGGATTTGGCTCCCAACCTTTTCTGTATCTGAGAGGCAATAAACAACAATGTATTCCTCTATGGTGAGACCGCCTCCTATCCCATGAGCTCATAGGTTCACCACTTCCCCTCTGCGGGACAGTCCTGTAATGAAATAGATATCCTCAGCCTCAAGGATAAGGGGCATTCCGTACAGCTGGAATGTCTCTGAGTCAGGATCCCAATTTTCTACTAGAATTTAGAGTAGCCTTGGTTTTTCCCTCAAGCTTCCAAGGCACTAGAACTTGTACAAAACACAAGCCCTCAAAGCTTGTTAAGCCATTAAGTCAGCTTGCATGTCCCTATCAATGTCCTCATGCTCAAGTTCCTCTCCACTCTAAGACCATCCTGCACAAGAATTTCCAAGTTTCATTAGTTTGTGCCTTTGAAATTTTTATTTGCGGCCCTATACGCAACTGTTTTCAAAACAACCTCATACATACGCGGCTATCGTGTTTTTTCTATGTATGTTGAGCCCTATACGCGGAAAAACAATTTTTTTCTGCGTGGGTCGAAACCACCTATTTTGGGATGGCCCAAAGTAAAACATTGACCATGAAAATTAAAAATAAAAGCATGAAAATGAAAGAGAGTGGCATGATGATCTACCTGAACCAAGTTGTGTGTGATTTCGTGGATGGATGCTCCTAGAATCAACTTCTCAAGTTTTTGGTCTAAAAACACTATGTTGGGTAAATTTTCAAATGGTATCAAGAAAATATATTTTTTCACTATTTTATAGAATAAAAATTGAAATCTTTACCCACTTTCCCATAGTTTGGACCATTTTTTACCATTTTTGGACTCTTTGGCCAATTTTGTTGTTGTGGGGGCCCGATTTTAGTGCATTTTGAGCAAGTCTTTGTTCTATTTGTACTTATCACAAGTATAATGTCTGAATGGCATATAGGTTAGGATTTCACATCCGCCTGCATTTTGCATGGCCTTATGACCATTTCATCTTAACCTGAGGTACAAACCCATTCCATGATGTCACATAACCTTCATGCTGTTGTTATAAGTGATATTATGTGAATGATAGAGCCTTCCTATACATGGGTGGCCTAGTTAGACCCTATTTTTCAATTGGTACCCATGTTGATATTCCTCCTTTAGGTTGTGGGGGTCCCTTTTTAGTCACACCATGTCCTTGAGCAAGAGCTTCATACTCCTCTTGAACTTTATGCTGGATTTTTCCCATAGGGACTCACTTGTATATATCAAGTTGTAATTTCATTTCATGAGTTTTGCTTGCCTTATTGAGCTTTATGTCGGCTCCCTTCTTCAGATTTATAAGCCCTGTAGCCCGAGCTTGTCTCATGTCTAGCCAACCATATCCTTTTACATATCCTTTGTAGCTTGATCATCCCTTTACCGAGAGGAGACATTCCCTCGAGTGTCACTATCTTGCACATACTTCCTTGCATTGAGCATAGGTATGTTCCACTTCTTGGAACTAGCTTTCTTTCGCCTCACACTCGTCTTCTCCTAGCTATGTACTATAAAGAACTTTTATTTTTTTTCAATATTTTCAAAATATATAAAAAAGTAAAAAAAAAACATTAAAAAAACATAAAAATATGGACAGGAAAAGATGTTATCTTTGGCAGCAGTTGAGTCGTGTCGCCTTCGAATAGAGCACTGTATATCACATATGTTGGTTGGGTTATTAGTTTGATTGTAGGAGTTTTACTCGTTTCTCTGAGTTTATCTCGACCAACTGGTTATGCTCCCCATGGAGCCTCTATTGATGCCTCTTGTGTCATATAGATGTACCAATTTTCATATCGAGTCCATGCTTCCTGCCTTCAGTCACCACTTGCCTTATTCTCTTGTTCGAAGGAAGTTGAAACCTGAGTCGGCCATTCCTCAATTATCTTGACTTTGCATGTCGATCATTCCCGGTACTGTTACTAGTTCATGCACATATTATTCATTGAGTTCTTCCACATTATATAGTGTTGTTGATTACCTTGTGTTGGTTGATGGGGGATTCCTTAATTCCCTCCTTCTAGCAGATTCCATTCCATCAACTTTAGATCATTGATTCTGGAATATGAGTCTAGAGTCTTTTGAGTTCCTTGAGACTTATAGTCATCAGTGGTAGGTTCTCTCACCATCGAAATTTTTGGATTATATCAATGTCCCCTAA
The DNA here is from genome assembly GCA_001517045.1 of Pseudotsuga menziesii. NCBI lineage: Eukaryota > Viridiplantae > Streptophyta > Pinopsida > Pinales > Pinaceae > Pseudotsuga > Pseudotsuga menziesii. Next base: position 145,966 of record LPNX010627144.1, read on the forward strand.
TCTACGGATTTTTTCAAGTGTTTGACCTCAACGCATCTATTCACACTTGTTAGATTGCACTCTGTACCTTGATTCCCATTTTCATTACTGCTGGGTTATCTCACATCTGTTAACAGTATACATCAATGACCGGTAATCAGACGATGGACTACTATGTTCGACATAGACACATCTATTCACATAGCAGGACATGTACATCTCGTAGTGGTTTTTGTATAATATGTTCCAGCTTGTTGGTATTCCATACATGCTACCTCCTTGATTGTGCCAGTATTCATGAGATTTCAGCTCTCATGATATTTATTCCAGATTCCAATGTATATCATATATCTTCATCCACTATGGAGATCTTGATCCATTGTATATTGTACGTGGTAATGACCACACATGACACTTTGTATATCATGCCTATTCATGGCCATTGTACTCTTATGTATCCGGGACTTCTATATGTATTTGCAGTCACATGCAGAGATTGATCATTGCATTGTATTGATGAGTGGTTGGTTTTTCCAACTGGGTCTTCATTACTACGCTTTTGGGATGGATTATATAATGTATTTCAGCTAGCATGTTACCCCTATGACCTCACACATTAGGGGGCATCTGTTATAGTTGATTTTACCACACCTTTTATATCACATGTTTATGGCCTTCCATGTACCTATGAAGACTCTTTGGACCCCATGGACTTATATTATTCTTTGGTGTTCCAAGATCATCCCCAAAAATCACCTATTTATACCTATACATGAATTTTAAAGCCATGTTCGCATGTATATGGAGCTTTTGACCTCAAACCCGTGTACATCAGGATGTGTGCGTAAAGACAAATATTTTTGGAGTTTTCCTCATATGAGTCCAAATATCTTGTCTCTTGGCCTTCCATACTCCTTGAGAATGCTCAAATCCAACCGTCCATTACCTCTTTGGAGTGATATACATTGAGCTTTTTGGATACATTGAAGGAGGAGAAATTGAGTAAGGAAACTATAGTCCATTGTTGCCTCATTTTTTCTTATGCTTGAGTCTGCATCCCTTTCTCCCTTTGGAGCACACAGTGTTCTTCCAAATCTTTCCTTTTCTTTGTGAGATTGATATCGAGATATGGAGGATTGAAGTGGTGGAGGCCCAGGTGGAGGACTCGGTTTCTTCGGTTCACTATTGTATCTCTATTTTATCAATAGAAATATCTTTCCTGTCCAATCCATGTGCATTTGAATATGAATATTGAATCCATGGATGAATTTACTTGCTTATACATGATTGATTATATATGCTAGAGTATCTCTAACACATTTATATATATCATGCTTGTTTTTTTTGTTGTTTTTGAGAGAAAATTGTAAATGCAATTGCATTGGAAAATATCAACGGGGATCTACTTCAACCACCCAGAATAAGGTACAATTCTATATCCCTTAGTGTTAGATTTTATTATTGCTCTTGCATATTGGAAAGGATTTATTTTTGGTGTCTTACTGTTTGTTGTGGTACCTCCAAGCCATAGGAAGTTTCTCTCTGTAACACATACTAAGAAAAAATGTTCGAAAAGACACCGACCACTGAAAATGCTTGTAATTACCTTAAAAAATGGTTTTTTGACCCACTCACGAGTTTACTAAGAAAACATGCATGTCACTCACTCCTTTGCTTAAGGAAACCCGCGAGTATACCTTGAAGTGGCCAAAAAAATATAAAAACATGAAAAATCTCAAATTTGGGGTGGTTTGGGTGGTTTTGTAACTGCTACTTCGGTTGGAATTGATCCATATTTCATCCCAACTCTTCAAACTAGTATATAAGACTAGGAGAGGGGTCCATGAAAGGGGAATTGGCCTTTACATTGTTATGTTGGAGAAATTGGGACTCTCATCTCCACTACCTTTGCCCTAGTTGTAATCTCCCTTTGTTGCATAGATTGGAGGTTGATATTCTTGGAGAAGAGAAGCAGAAGATCTAGATCAAAGTTTTCATGAGCTAATTTGCATGAGGAGAAGGTATATCTTGTACTTATTCCACTTGTTAATAAATATCTGATGCTCTTCCCTTTACAAATCATTGTCTAATGGACTCTATATCTCTGTTTATGATTACCTGTTGATGATAATCATACTAGGTGTTCATCTTATATTGATTATCATTGTTGTATATGTGGTCAAATTGGTTCGAGGAAGGTGTAAAGCTTGTTTTGCAGATCTCTTAGATTAAGGAACAAGAGGAGAAAGAGGAGGGCTAGAGGAATCTTGGATCAGCCTTTAGTGTACAAGTTATGAACCCTTCTAACCCATAAATCTTGTCTATATTTATGCTTGCAATACCTTTCTGTATTAGTCTTTATACCCCTAGTGCATTGGTGTCCTTGATCCTAGCCATAGGAACACTTTCCCTAACAACAATATTCACCTCATTTTTCAATGTAGTGCTACACTCTACCTGGTTGCTTGAATCCATGGCTAACATGCTCTTCTTCTTGGAATATTTCTTGTGATTTATTTTATTCATCTTAGGATGTAGCTTCTAACACTTATTTTTATTGGCACTATCACTATTAAAAATGATGTAGAGGTTGTTTATATCCTTACACTTCTTTTTTTCTTCCTTGGAATAATATTGGTGGTATTTCTACTTGGATACCACTTGGTTGTCCTTTATTCTTATCCATATTACCTAGATACTCTGCTTGCACACATGCCTCATCAATTTTCCTGGGTTTAAGAGAATAAGTTTCCTCCATAGACGATTGTGTATACCACCCAAAAAATTGAATACATCTAGGTCCTTGGAAGCTATACACAATATAATAGTGGCTAAATTCGATGGTGTACTCTTGCAATACACTGTTCCCTTTGTTTTGTTGGAATTAATTCCAATGGATATATTGGTCTTATTGATGCCCAATAGGGTATAGTTGGGAATTAATGAGGGTTTTAAACACCTCACTTAGTAATTAGGAATCACCCTCTATCCTTAGTGTCTGTGTGAATTCCCCACCAAGTTTAGGCATGGCCCTCTAACTTCAGTAACAAAAATGAAACATTTTTATCTTATCATTTGTTATGGACATTGAATTAAAATTCTAAATGTTGAAACCATTGATTCAACTCAACAACATCAATCTCACCTTGGTAGGGTTTGATATCCACTTTTACTTCCACTCTAAACTTGATTTGGAATCCATAGCCAATTTACAATTTCAAACATGAAAATATTTAATCATAGTCTAAATGCCCAAATCAATAATCGAACACTTCCCTCTATTTCATTGTGAACACTAACACTACCTCAAATATCAATCTTAAACTTGATATTGTAACTCTAAATAACCATTATAAATACTCAAGTAATTATGTCATGCTAAGTCCCCTAACACGAGGACACTGAAAATGAGCATCCGAGATAGACACGACAAACCTCGGAATCAGGAAACAAAGGGTGTTATATATATATATATATATATATATATATATATAGAGAGAGAGAGAGAGAGAGAGAGAGAGTTTAGAAACTATAACATTTACAAATATTCAATAGAAATTAGAATCAATACACATTACACATTCACAAATCACAATGTGTATGTAAGTGATAGACTCATATATATTTGTATTTCTCATTAATTCATCAAAATCAAAATGTATTACATAGAAGTTGGAATGCCATTGGAAAATACAAAATGGGGTAGATAAAGATGGAATAATTTCATCTATTATTATTCTTCCTCCATGCCTAAATCAACAAAATCATCACTTCTCTCTTATTCATCATCCCCCCCCCCCCTCCACCTCTCTTCCCATCGCAGGATCTGCATCCTCTAGTTGGAGGATGGTCCCTCAAGAGGATCACCATCATCAAAAGTGACTATCTATAGCACTAGATCATTAATATCCATGTTGTCTATTTCCAACTCAACACTGTTTTTCAAACCCATATCATTAGGAAACACTTCCCACATATTTGTCTTTACATTCATCCACTCCCCCCTATGCCTATAAACAATACAAATTTTGGTGTGCACATACACCATCATCCCTGCCCTGGACTGATCAAGCCTTCTCTTCTTTAAATTGTACAAGTTTCTATATGTTCTCCAGTTCTTTGCACAACTAGAGGATGAAGTAACTTGAGAGAAGACCCTCAAGGATAAATTCTATGAATATGGTGTGTTTCCCCATGAATTTACCACCAAGAATAAGGATTATTAACCCTGTATATCCAACCACATCACAGCGTCCAAATCCCTCACTAGAAGTGAAAAACTCTACAAAGTCATCCTCCACTTCATTAAGTGATTCTCCATCCCAATATAAATGTCTAAATTATGTCTTACTCCCATGTGAAATAGCTCCATCCATGTGAGGAGGAACTTTTTGTGAGGGCCAACCACTAATCAATTCATGACTATAGAACTTGGGTTTCAATGAGTGGGCCAATCAATGCAAATTTGTGCAATTATTGTCCCACCTGGTGATAAGAATATCTTGTATGGTATACCATAAGCTCTCTTCTACTATACCATACTTAGGGAACTCATTTTGTACAACAATGGTCTTCATGGAATTAATCATGGAATCCCACCCCTCATAAAATATCATAGGATGGGTTGGTCTATGTCTACAAACCACAACAAAAAAGTGATTTGGTTCCATGATAAACATGTTATACGACTTGATAAGAAACTTATACTCAAAATGAGAACTCTATCCATAAAAACTCCTATTTTGTGAAAAAAAAACACCCAAAAACACCTCCAAATAAAAAAGTGGTGCTACTAGTAGTACCACTTCTTTTTTGGGATAAAAAACTAGACATGGATGAAAACAGTCCTTAATGTTATTTACAAAAACCTTACAATTAAGCACCAAATTGAAAATCGATGCTACTGGTAGCACACTATTTCAAAAAATGGCATAATTATATCATTTTTATCATAATTTAAAATTGTATTTATTAAACCTCTAAGTAACACTATATTAGACTTGCACTATATTAAAAAAAAATATTCAAGAATGATTAGACCACTCTTTCCATATAAAATAAAGGAATTTATGATAATACTCATAATAAATCATATATTAAACCATACGATGTAGAAGATATTCATATTAAAATGCCATGCAGGAAATGCCATATTAATAAAAAGGATAAAATGTTTCATGTGCAAATATTGAAATCAACACATGGATTATGACACACCATCAGAAACTATATTTTCTTCAGATGAATGATCTGATGAAGAAGTAGATGACCCGTATTCTTATTTACTATCAATAAATGCACCTCCCAAGTCTTCATGTATTCCCAATGTTTCATATGACATATTCCTTCTCGATCTATGCCTTGGTTTAGTAGACTCCCATGATGCAACTATTTCTTGTGCCAACAATATTTTGATATTCTATGTATTCTTGGAGAAAAAGGGTGCCTTTCTTTGTCAAATGGATGTCATAAACTAGTATTTCAACCTCTTCTGATTTCAAAATGTCAATGTGGCGATGATTTACATTTTCCCCCTTTCTTTTTCTCTTTTTGCAAACCTTTTTCTCAACCACCATCTCTATCTTGTACACACCATCAAATGGGTGTGTGTCTATTGCATACCAATGTTCTTCAATGGATATAACTTCTTCATTTTTTTTATTGACCTTCATAACTTCTCCAATCTAGAATGGATAACCACGTGCATCTTTTGTAGCCAAAACCGAAACCATACAACCTTCCTTAATATCTTGTACGGAGCCTCTGTAGAGGTATTCAATTGCCTCACGTCGTGTACATGATATTCTAAACCCAATATACATTTCCCTTCGTTGGCTTGAGAAGGATCAACACCTTATGGTTCAACATTTATTTCCTCGTTTTCATTTGACATAATTTGCAGCCAATGAAATTGAGTCTTCAAAAAAATATCTCCATTTGTAGAGTTTGAAATTATTTCATTTTGCTCCATGAAAAAAGACTCCCACCAAACAGTATCAACAACATTAAAATAGTCATATGTATATTTTATAGAATTTTTATTTCTTCCAAGCATTGAGAAGAATCAACATCTCTATTATGTCAGCGTGCATTTTGAATCTCAATAGTTGATTGCAATAACAATAACTTTGAAGCATAAATTTGACTAATTGGGATGAATTTCAGAAATGTTAAACCTAATGTAGGCCCCCATTTTGCACTTGTTGAGTACTTCTTATCCCATATTAGTGTTTTTCCATCAATATATTTTATATGAAATTGATGTTGGAAGCTAATGTCATTAAGTTTTTCAATGCACCTTTCTTCACGATGTGATCCCATAATAAATCTTTGCATGTCAATAGTCTCCACAAATGTTAGTACAATAGGATCTGGATTGTATGTCTTTCTAATAATTTCAATTAATGATGGGAGGATACCAACATTATTCGTCCCTAATTTCACTGCAAAATGACTAAAATTTGATCAATATGGTCATGTGTATGCCTAACAAGAAGGAAACCAACTTTAACCTTCTGAAAATTTCCCAATTCAACAGGCATGTTTAGATAACCAAACATGATCTGATTTTTGTTTTCTGGGCTGGTGTTGTCCAATTGGACATATAGAACTAGAGGAAGATTGTCATACCAATGAGTAATCACATGTTGAGTTATGGTGATGTTCAAATTGCATCTTTATGAATATTTGGAGCTGTAAAGTAAACCCTTGGAGACATCTGACCATTAAAAACCATACATCCAACCAAGTGAAACTAAATAAAATGTTCCTCCTTTAAATTCTTTGGTACGCGAACAAAAGGTGGAAAAAGTGTTTTTTATTTTTATTTTATTTTTCTGATCCGTGCCATCAATTATCAAACCCAAATAATGATGTGGATCATCATAACACTTATTCTAATGTTCTTATAACATTTTTTGTTCAACTGATTGTTGATTGCGATGTGCTTGAAGTTATTTGATAACATAATCTACAAATAAAATAAAAATAAAACATTGATGAGCTTTTATAATTGATATGTATTCAATAAAAGATTTTTTTTACAGACACACCTCTTTCTATCCCTTATGATTTATCCCTTCTTTTTTTAAGAGAAACACATATACTACAAACCCCCATCGACTGTGACCTCTTAGGAATACATAAATTGTTGTACTCTATTTTCCATAGTCTTTTAAAATATGCATATCCAATGGAATTGTTATTTTCTTCGGCCTCTTAAAAAAATTCCTTATACAAGTAGTAGATTTCCTACCTTGAGAAATTATTTGGAATGTGTATGGTTTCTCTATTCGGTATACTCTCTCCATGCTTAGAAAATAAGACACTCATCCATGATATTGCAATGTTTGTTATTGTCCCACTATCTTTTGCATGATATTGTTTTAGAATAAAAGGTGGGATTATTTTCTAGCCTTGTTTGGATTCTTGATAGTCAAATATTACCAATTGAGTGAAATCATTTGAATTCCCTTTTGCAAACCAAAATACTTCCAATGCGATAATCATTACCTATAATCATTACCTGCCTTTGTGGAAATCATACACCCCACTAAATATCAATTTTGCATAATTTTTTTCATTGATAGATATGTTAGCTTTTCTCCAAGGCACAATTGTAGTGCATCTATTTCAAACAATGTTTTTGGAAACACTCACTTGAAATCAAATCAGTAATGGAACTTGGACTCGTGAGAAAATATTTTCTAGACCTTGTATAACTAGAATGATTTGGATTTATATAAAATGATCTAGTTTTTTTATGGAAAGTGTTCATATGGCTGGGGGTTAAGAGGCCACCAACATACTATGGGTATAAATAAAGATGTATAAAGTTCTACAAGAAAATATAATAAAGTTTTCAAAGGTAATAACGGTTCATACCTTATTAATTGAAGGTTGATCCAAGGTTTCTCTAGCCCTCCTCATGCTCCTCTTGGTATTCAATCCAAGATACCTGCAAAAGCGATTCAACCTTCCTTAAACAAATTTGACCATATGTAAATCAATGATAATCAAAATAATATGAAACCCTAATATGATTAACCTCAACATCTAATCATAAAAATATATACAACATCCATCACACATTGGTTTGGAAAAGGAAGAACATCACATATTTATTAATCAAGTGGAAGAAGTATAAGATATAACTTCTCCTCATGCAAGGCACCTTGTGAAACATTTGATCTAGATATCATGCTTCTCTTCTCCCAGAATGTCAACCTCCAAGATCTGCAACAAAAGGAAATGACTACTAGGGAAAAGGTAGGGGGGATGACAGTCCCAATTTCACCAGCATAACAATGCAAAAGCTAATTTCCCTTTCATGGACCCCTCTCCCTCTCTTATGTACTATTTTGAACAGTGAGGTTTGAATAGGGATAAGTTACAACCGAAGGAGCAATTCCAAAACCACCTAAACTACCTCAACTTGGATATTTTAAATATTTTATATTTGTTTGGCCTTTTCAGGATATACTCGCGGGTTAACTTAAGCAGAGTTGCGAGTGACTAGGTTAAACTCATAGGTTTTCTTAGGCAGACTTGTGAGTGGGTCCAAAATTTCATTTTTCAAGTATTTACAAGCATTTTCAGGGGTTGGTGTCTTCTGGAAGGTTTTTCCTTGGTCAGATCCCTTTCTAATGATCCATAGAATAGGTTAAACAGATTTACAAAAATATATATATGGATCCCCCATTACAGGTGTCTTTTAAGTGACTGACAATGGTTTTCATAAAGTCTTATCATGGAAGTATCGTCATACGACAAAAACAAAAAGTTGTCATGGACAAAAAAGTGCCATTTTGGGCTATAACAAATTGCCCCTAATGTCTGAGGTTAAATGGGAAGACGATAGTCAAAATACATTATAAAAAGGAAATGACTAAGGCGAGAAGTCAAAGAGATGGAGGATCAAAGATCATAGGCTCAGAAATAGGTACATGAAAGAGAGATAAATGTCAGACAAAACTAATCTCTGTGACATACATGTCCATATACAAATGATCTCCATAAAGATACAGGTGAATCCAACATGTGTATAACTAATGTAACTATCATGGTCACACAATATGCAAAAAGGTGCCATATAAAATCTAAAGGATTCATGGCCACAAATGAACAAGGTGGATCCATGCTCAATAATCGATCATAGCCACTAGAATACAAGGTGGATATATGTCTCAGCAAATGTCATATGAGGTGCGACAAGGTCTTTTTCAACTTAGGAAACAAGAAAATATGATGATGCTACTGTCGGCCCAAGGTATTAAATCCAAACCACCCAAAGGTATTAATCCTAACCATGTGAATAAAGGAGGTGAAGTCGAACATGGAGGAAACCATTTGATTAGAGGTCATTGATGATAACCATTAACAAATGCGAGGGAAACCACCATTAATGAAAATGGTCCTCAAGGTACCTAGTACATTCTAACAAGTGTGAATAAATGATCTTTAAGTAGAACACCTAAAGAATCCTTCGAGTAGGAGACATTAAGGTTTCCCACTACCCAATATTAAAGGAAATTTCCATTGATGACTGCAATCCCCAAGGTAATGTCATAAACTCTAAATCTCATTCCTAAAGCAAGATGTGTTGAAGTCTATATGAAGTGATCCATTGGAAGGGAGGCATTTAAGAATCCTTGATCATCCAACAATAGGTAAGTCAGAGACTAATTGGATCTAGAAATGGTACAAATTTTTGCAACAAGGATCATTGAAGACTTGATGTAATGAACTGATACCAGGGAATGGCCGACAAAAAATGTCAAGGAAAATGCAGAATGGTCAACAAAGGTTTTATCCTTGAACAATGAGAACGACACAATAGTGACTTAGGAAGCTTTTGACACAAAGGGACCAATGACATAAATATGCAATGTAGGATACATTGACAGATTCTCCATATAATTGGAAAAGTAACGAACTAGAGGAGTCAAAACTATGAGATCAAGATAAATCCTAATACCAAAACCTAGAACCCAACTGATGATGTGCTCAAACTGGTGCTTTGTGCAAGGATACAAGAATTGTTGCGATGATACAAAAGACACTTAAATTAACTTCCATTTCTCTCGTTCTTGTAAATGTTTAGCCAGTCCAAGAAATAAAACTCGGGACCTTCTTCATTGTTGGAAAGATTGAATTAGAAGAAACAAAAGAGAGCTTGATAAAAAACTAATTCATGGATTCTAAAACCCTAAATTAGTGAATGCACGATGGTGTTTTCATAGTTTTCTGAGTCTGAAAGCTCCAAAGAAGTCTCCATGGGGGAATTTTTTTGTGATTTAAGTCTCCTGAGTTCAAAAAATTATGCAAAAATTCAGAGGAGAACTCTCTTAGCTCAGACAAACCAAGGTATGCCTTTTTGGTAGTTAGTTAGCAAGGTCCAAAAAAGGGGTAAACTATCACCATACTGACGCTCCTTCAAAGCAAGAAAAACACTTTAGTTTTAATGAGTGTGAAGGATATCAAGATCAATCGATGCTTTTGTCCTAGGGTTTAAGTGAGCATGACAAAGACATAAAGAACGCTCAAAAAAAAATTCATAGTTAAACCAGGGCACAAAAAAGAGAAAAGTAAGTTCAAACCAAGTTCCTTTTTCGTAAATTTAGTCCTCCGGTCCTGAAAAAGAGATAAACCTATACCTGAAGATACTCTTCCAGCCATATGAGACTAGATTATTACTTTTTTTTAAGTGATCCACATGGCCCAAGAAAGGGGTAAACTTATACCTATGTGGATGTTCCTTCACATCCATTAACGATTTTGAATGGACAAGTGAAATTGACTATCTAATCATATTTAGGAATTTAGACCAGAGCTTAAAGGTAACTCCATACCTTTCTTGTAAAGTTTTAACGAGCCCAAAAAATTTAATTCGTGGCCTCGTTACAGTTTTTAATGAGCTCGAAGTAAAGCAGAAAGAATGTTCTAAATGTGAGGAGACGAGTTTTAGAGGCATGCAGAACTATTTGAAAGCGCGAGGAATAGACCTAAGCATAATGCAAGGAAACCGATAAATATAAGGACACTCGGGGGACATCTCCTCCAGGTAAAAGGTGTCAAGTATCAATGGAAAAAAGGTTGAAAGTGAGATAATATGAGGGCTTATATAACGGGATAAAAGTGTGCAATCCAAAATCATGCTCATAAGTGCAAGCATGGTACATGAAAATGTAGTTACAGTTTGAACAAAAGGGCGAGACCAATAAGCAATTGTGAATCCAACTAAGAATCTGTCTCCAAGAAACAACAATATCAAGATCATATTCAAAAGAAAATATATGATACAAGTCACTTTGGTAGAACTTACAACTTTTCTATACTCAACAAGGGGCATAGTCAAGGAAGAATTAACCGAAGAATACTCTCTAGTGCTAAGGTCGGAGGATTTATAATCAATAATATCAACTTCAAGAGGAAAGCTAAAGTTGAAAGGGGTGATAGAGTTTACAGGAACAAACTCAGTATCATAGGATTCAAAAAATCTACAAGAAGAATCAAACTCATCATGATCATTGACTTGTTGTTCAATGGGAGAGTCCAAAGACTCAACAATGTCAATATAAGAAGATCGATCAGTAGAAGGATCAGACTTACTAAGAAAATCAAGGTTTGAATTAATTAAAATTGAGTCAACATCCATAAGAAGGTCATATTGTATCAAAGACTCTAGGAAGACTTCATCAGAAGGAAGTACATCATCCCAGATAGAATACATGTCTAAACATTCAAATGGATCAATAAGGTGCAGAGTAGGCTCGAAAGTGTCCATTGTATGGATCACCTAGTCAACTGTTGGGACCAAGTCCCAAGAAGGTAAGCATGAATCCAGAGGCTTCTTCTTAGTGGCAATTGGACACGAGGGATATGAGGCCGCATAATTCACCTGTGGTGGGGTAGTGTATACCGTGGGAATCAACAAAGGATAGACTTGGTCTCTAGTCGGGTAGGAAGAGGGGTTGAGAGATGCCAATTGATGGACAGTGAAAATGATTTTGTTATGAGGAAAGTACATCACACAAAAGAGTGTTTACACCACATTTTGCATATCATAAACATAGTCATGCCCAAGGAGAATATTAAAGTTCAAGGGGTACTCTATTACAATAAAATCAACTAAGACAATCTTCCCACCCAAAGTAACAGATGTTTGAGTAAGAATTCCCAAAGATGGACTAGTTCTTCTCTCAAAATCTAGTAACTGGCTATCATTTGACATAAGTCAGGGAGATCACATGCCTCTCCAGGAATGCGTGTATAAAATACTAACAGAGGCTCCTTCATATACAATACAACGAGCAATCGTGTAGTGTCTAATTTGTACCATTATCTAGAAAGGTACATCCGAAGGAAGGTGTGACTAAGCTAGGCTATCCCAATTAAAATAAGCAATCAAGAGATTGGTGGGGATACATTCAAAGTGAATTCAGTTCTCCCTTATCCAAAAGAATATGAACTGGAAGTGAAGAAAATATGACAAGTAGACGATTCACTCTCCAAAGGAGGAGTGGGATTGATTGAATATTCCATTGGTTCAACCACTTGATCAACCGAAGGTTGAATAGGTGGTTGTGAAACTACATGTCTTTCAGGAGGAGGATATCCTTAAGACTCGAACCACACTCCTCAAACTTCTACAATAGCAGGGAACTGATGAGTAATATGATCTCCCTCGCAAAGCTTACAATGGAACTTAGTATTTCATTTTGAATGGTTAGTTTTCTCAACGATGTCAACATGACTTGAATTGGCTGATTTATTCCCCCTAGCATGAATTCCAAATCCTGGGTGGTTTCCCCCAACATGACTTACAGAGGTTGGGTGGTCAAGGAAAACATGATTAGCAGAGGTTGAGTGTGTGCCCTTGACATGATTTCCAGAGGCTGGGTGGTTGGATCCAACATGACCTACAGAGGTTGGATAGGTTCCCCCAACATGACTTCTATAGGCTGGGTGGTTAGGGTCGACTTGAATTGCAGAGGTTGAATTCTTGGGCCCAAAATTACCTACATAGGGTGGATAGGTTCCCTCAATATGACTTCCAGAGGCTAGGTGGTGGGTTCCAACATGACTTGCAGAGGTTGGATGGGTGCCCCCAACATGTCTTCCAGAGGCTGGGTGACTGGATCCAACGTGACTTGCAGAGCTTGAATGGGTTCCCCCTTGCTTTCGTGTCTTCTTCATATTCTTCCTTATTTTACTCCTTTTATACTGTAGGTTACCAGTATCATAACTTTCACCACATGAGGTAGAAGGAAGGGGATAGGTAGCTATTTGTGAAGGAGAGACATTATTTTGATTCCCTTGATATAAAGTGATTGCTTGGGAAGCATCAAGAGAATTCAAGACAATTGGAGTGGAAAAAAACCAAACCAGTAACCCTAGGGTGAATCCATGCAGATTCAAAGTGGCCATCAGGGGAACACAAACATTCCCAGTAAAAGGAAAAGCACAATAAGCCCCTAGCATGGGGGTCTCTTGGTTGGTGTCCATAGGGGTACTATTCATAGTTTTTGACTTAACAAGAAATAAAATATGAGGTCAAATGGAAACCAACATCACAGAGAGCACGCCAATAGAAAAAACCCTCAATATCAAGACCAAGCACACAAAGATACCTTCGAAAGGAGAGTCAGATATGATGAGGGCCCATAATTAACCAATGAAAGGAGAAGGACAGTTACCCAAGGTCCCAATACAATCACATTGGGTGAATATTTTGAATCACTAAACACTTTTCCAAAGAGCTGCATGGGGTTTCCTCCAACGTATTCCCTGCGTACATTGGAAATATCCTTCCAATGTCACCCATCATAGATTCCTAGAAGTCAAGATTCTAGGGATACCAAAATCACAAAGAAAGTATGGAGTGACAGTCGTTAGTCCAGCTAATGCACATGGGCAGGGTAGCTCAACCCAAAACTCAAACGGTGTTAGGGACCACATAGGGCCGGAAGGAGGTACTGAGTAAGTACGCAAACATGCAACAAATCTGGTGTATTCTCAACCGAGTATAGGAGGGGTATCTCCACAGCTCAGTATCACATGACCTCGTGCTTGGATCCCATTTTAGAGGATATTTTCGGTATATTTCTTTGTGATATTGGATTTCCTGAAATCAAATATGCTTGAGTTTAAATTTTTGGGCAGTTAGAGATGTCCCTAACCCAAAACACTAGCCTAGACTAGTGTGTATCATCCCTAGAAATAAAATGTTACCAATATATTTTAAATGTTAGTTTTCTAATTTTTAAGGGTTGTTGATTACTCAAAGGTAGTGGAGGTAAAACCAATGGTTTTTTTACTTGAAAGAAGAAACAAGATGACTAAACAAAAGAGAAATCAAAATGTAAATGTAAACTTATACTTCTCTTTTCTTTTCAAAACTAAAAAATGAATGCCATGAAAGAAAGACTTATTTTTATATTTTCAAGAAACAAAGACATGCAATGTATTTAAGACTAAACCCTAGCCTACATGCATATAAAGAAACTACTTGTTATTTTTACATTTTCTTTATAAATGATAAAGAAAAACAACCTGCAAACTAATGCATGTAGATAATATAAACAAATTAAATGGAATTCTTCTCTATACCCCACAAACATACCCTAGGATTCCCTAAAGCCAAATAGAACCTCACTTGGAAGGGATACCTAAAAAAGGGAACAAACCAACCAACTTGGCATGAAAAGGTTAAAAAAAAGGACTGAAATAAATAGAGACCAGGAAGCTCCTAGATTCAGTCTAAAATTGCTAATAGAGGTTGCTCAACACCTTCCACAACAAGGTCATGCCAAGGAAGGAGGTGGGGGTAAGTAACAAAACAAACCCAAAGACTTAAAAAAGGGCTTACAGATCATGTAACGTCCCCGACCCTCCGACTGGCAAAGAGGACGCTACCAAACCGTTGACCATCTAGGCAAACCGCCCCATGAACATGGACATACATAAAACTGAAATGCTTGAAAACATAAAGAATTATAAGATGCATAATTAGTCAACATACAACGGAAGAGAAACATACATTCAGGAATTCAACATGTTCATCATAATTCATTAGACATCAAATATAATTGTAGAGATGAAATAGACGAGAATACTTATCTTGTAAAGAACTCATCCCGCAACTAGCTATGCCACTGCAACGCTCCACCCAACCATAGGCCAGTGTGCTCCTTAATTTTTTAGCAACGCTGCCACCCCTGAGCTGGGCATGATCCCCCAAGCAATAAGGAACAAGCAGGCTTACACATAGCCAAGGATACACAAATCAGCCAAGCCAACACAGTAGGGTTTATTGGCCGCCAAGGAGCTAGGAAAAGCTGAATGCTAAACTAGTGAGCTCATTGAAGAGCTAAGGACTCCTACACCAAAACTAGCTTGAATTCTAGGACACCCACACACACCCAACACCAGGAAATCAGTCCCTTCTCTACTACACATTCCCTTAGGCCCTGACCCCCCCTTTCTAGTGATACTCTGGGGTTGTGGAGAAGAAAGCCAGCCCTCTAGCTCTATCTGTGTGGCTCCCAAACACCCCAGGCTTATCAAGCAACTAAGCCTTCATCCCACTCCAACATAGTCCGAAGACCGACCACTGCATACATGCAACAAAACAAGGTATTCACAGCTCGACATGGAAAATCGATCACTATTGTTCTTGGCCCTATCGTGGCCAAAATGACTACGCAATAACCTACAGCAGCTCCAAGACATAATGGGAACTGTAGCTGATGAAAAATGTGGAGAGGACAATGGCCCCTGTCTCAACAATGAAGCACGAGAAATGCACAGCCCGAAAATGGAAGAAGGAAACACACAGGCCGAAATGGAAGAAGAAATTAGACTCTTAGCAGCATCCAAAAATCATGGAAAGAACAACAACAACCCAAATTGTGGATTAAACCAACAGCAAGCCAGAATCATGGATGAAAACCATGATGATTTCACATACACAGTAGAAACTGTGCCCTTGAGGCTGCTCTTCCATCTCTCTGCATAAACAAAACCCCAAAGGAGAACCCTGATCGTTGCGTGAGGAAAAACGATGGGAAAATTGTGTGTGAGGAAAACAGAACATCTCTCTGCATTAGGATGGAATTCTCTAGACCACAATCATGAAGGTGAATACCAGGATGAATTCCTATGTGAGGGAAACGATGGCTTCTGTCATTGGGTATGCATACCATCAAAGCTGACAGTAGCCTACCATACTAACGCCCCCCATGCCCACGTTTCCTCAAGCAATAACTGCCCTCAACTAATGCCTACCCAAAGTACTTGGTGGCTGAAAGAGACAAGAAGGAGGTTGACACATGGCACTTTCCCAATGGCTCCCACGGTTAGACAATCCCCCCCCCTTAACCTTAGGAAATCATGCCCTTTTCATTATCGTTGCATCGCCATAGCTGGTTGTAGGTTTTTGATTAATTTTGCATATTTACATGATTCCAAAACTATAATGTGCTAGATAGCACGATATACCATCGGCAACAATTCCAATCATCGAAACATAACATAACCAAATCGATGGTGGGGATTTTACCTTTAGCTCCACACCATGATTAATTACAATATATACATCATGTACCCTTTTAAACCAAACGGGGTCAAAACTGGGGTATTACAGATCAGTTAAAGAGTACCCTCAATAGGAGACACCACTTCCCAGTGGTCATACAAAGACAGAGGACCTAGGAGGACCTCTCAGATAGCACTAAAACACCCCAAATAGGCCCAAAAAGAGTGAAAAAACACTGAAACATGGACTTATGATTTTCCTTAGGAAAAGTATCGAGTGACTCGCATGTTTCCTTAAGGGAAGTCACAAGTGCATCCAAAAAATTCTACTGTGTAGTCTAATAATTGTGAGTGGGTGGTGGAAGGCCTAAAAAATGTCAAAAACAACCTTAAATGGGAAGAGGAGGTGTCCTAACATACTTAAGACGGTTACTCCTAACTTTCAAGGACCTAAAATATTAATTACACTGGAAAAAAGGAAAAGAGACCCCATAACAGACAAGTATCCCCAACGAATTCGTCAGTTCTGTTGTTGGGGAAATTGTTCCTATGGATAGGGGTTAAGAGGCCACTGACATACTAGGGGTATAATGACAGATGTATAAAGTTGTGAAAGAAAATATAAGCAAGGTCTCAAAGGTAAGAAAGGTTCATACCTTATAAACTGAAGTTTGATCCAATATTTCTCTATCCTTCCTCTTTCTCCTATTGCTCTTCAATCCAAGAGACCCGCAAAACAAGCTTCAACCTTCCTCAAACCAATTTGACCATATATAAAGAAATGAAAATCAAAATAATATGAACCCCTAATATGATTAACCTCAACATCTGATCATAAACAGAGATACAACATCCATTATACAATGATTTGGAAAAGGAAGAAAATCACATCTTTATTAATCAAGTGGAATAAGTACAAGATATACCTTCTCCTCATGCAAGCCACCTCATGAAACCTTTGATTTGGATCTCCTGCCTCTCTTCTCCAAGAATCTCAACCTCCAAGATTTGCAATAGAAGGAGATGACTGCTAGGGAAAAGGTAGGGGGGTTGAGAGTCCCAATTTCACCATCATAATAATGCAAAGTCAAAGTACCCTTTCATGGACCCCTCTCCCTCTCTTATATACTATTCTAAAGAGTTAAGGTCGAATAGGGATCAGTTAAAACCGAAGGAGCAGTTCTAAAACCACCTCAATTTGGAGATTTTTCATATTTTTATATTTTTTTGGCCACTTTAGGGTATGCTCGTGGGTTTAATTAAGTAGAGTCATGAGTGACTAGGGTAAACTCGCATTTTTTCTTAGGTGGAATCGTGAGTGGGTAAAAAAAGTCATTATTTAAGGTATTTCCCGGCATATTCAGGGGTTGTTGTCTTATGGAAAGTATTTTCGTGGTATGATACGTTTCCAATGGTTCAAAGAAAAGGTTCAATGGATATACATAAATTTAGATATGGCTCCTCCATTACAGGTGTATTTTAAGTGAGTGACAATGGTTTTCATAAAGTGTCACCATGGAAGTATCGTCATGTGACGAAAACAAAAAGTCATCACGGATGAAGAAGTGTCATTTTTGGATATAACAAATGCCCCATAAAATATGAGGTTAATGGGGAAGGAAATAGCTGAAACACGTTATAAAAAGGAAACAACAAAGGTGAGAATTCAAAGAGTCGAAGGATTGAATATCATAGACTCAGACAAAGGTCCCTGAAAGAGAGATAAATATCAAAAAAAACTGATCTTTGGGACATACGTGTTCATATACAAATGATCACCATAAATATATGGGAATATCCAATATGTTTATAACTGATGTAACTATCATGGTTGCACAATATGCAAAAATGTGCCATATAAAATCTAAATTAGTCATGGCCACAAATGAACAAGGTGGATCCATGCTCAATAATTGATCATAGCCACAAGAAAACATGGTGGATTTATGTCGTAGAAAATTTCATATGAAGTGTGACAAGGTATTGCACAACTTGGGAAATATCAAAATATGATGATGCTACTGTTGGCCCAAGGTATTCAATCCAAACCACCCAAAGGTATGGATCCTAACCATTCAAATAAAGAAATTGAAGTCGAACATGGAGGAAACCGTTTGATTATCGATCATTGATGAGAATCGTTAACAAATGCGAGGGAAACCACCATTAATGAAAATGGTCCCCAAGATACCTAGTACATTATAACAAGTGTGAATAATGGTCTTTAATTTGATCACTTGAAGAATCCATCGAGTAAGAGACATTAAGGTATTCCCACTACCCAAT
Organism: Pseudotsuga menziesii; assembly: GCA_001517045.1. Lineage (NCBI taxonomy): Eukaryota > Viridiplantae > Streptophyta > Pinopsida > Pinales > Pinaceae > Pseudotsuga > Pseudotsuga menziesii. The sequence continues at coordinate 164,767 of LPNX010627144.1, forward strand.
AGTGAGGGAAATTTCCACTGATGACTGCAATCCCCAAGGTACTGCCATAACCTCTAAATCACATTGCTAGAGAAATATGTGTTGAAGTTTATAGGAAGAGATCTATTGGAAGGGAGGAATTAAGGAATCCTCCATCATCCAACATGATTTAAGTTAGAGACTAATTGGATCTAGAACTGGTACAAATTTTTACAACAAGGACCATTGAAGACTTCATGTAATGAACTAATACCATGGATTCGCTAACAAAAAAGGTCAAGGAAACTGCAGAATGGTCAACAAAGGTTTTATCCTTGAACAGTGAGCATGACACAATAGTGACTTAGGATTATTTTGACACAAAGGGACCAACAACACAAATCCAAAATGTAGGAGACATTGACAGATTCTCCATATAATTGGAAAAGTAACCGACTAGAGGATTAAAATCTTTGAGATCAAGCTCAATCCTAACGCCAAATACTAGAACCTAAATGTTGATAAGGAGTATGAATTCTCACACTTTCTTCCATACTCATATCTAGTGAAATGGAAGGTAAATTTATTCTACCTAAACCTTTTTCATATGATAATGTTTCGATTAATGTTTCAGATTCAGAATCCAAAGAAGAAGACCAAGTTGAATCAGATTTTGGAATTGAAAATGAATTTCATTCATATCCATGTCTATATCTAGTCCCTAGTCCCAATCCTAGGGCTAAATGGGCTCAAAATATTATTGAGGATACTGGGAACATGACTGAAGAGTCATCTAACAAGAGAAGAAAAATATCTCAATTTCAAAATGAGAGCCTTGTGTTATGTCAAGAAAATCCACTTCTCCTGGAGAGGTGCTACAAAATCCAAGACAGATGCTACATGAAGGTGAGAATTGATCAATAGTTCCACTCACTAAAGAACAATGAGACATTGTATCATGTCACTCTTCCTCCATAAAGAAGAGACAAAAATAAATTTCTACGTGACAATTTGGAAGGAAAAATCTACATGGAAAGGCCTAAGGGGTACACTAATTCTTTCTTGACATGAAACTCAAGGAATCCATTGTATGGGCTCAAGAAATATCCCCAAGGAATGGCATCCCAAGTAAAACTCTTCCATACCATGAAATAGGTTCAAAAGATGCAAGTTTCTCTACAAAAGAAGCAACATTTATTCTCCTATCTATCATCATATTAGAACAATGTTGAGAGGTTCAAATGCACTGTACTAGGTAACTAGTGCACACAAGTGTTATAGCTCAAATGACACGTCTCTTCCTGTGACCAATTTCCCATGATTTCGTCGCATGTCGGCACTTCATGAAAGTCACTGAAAGTCACTGAAAAAACACCTATCTTGGATGACCCATATCTTGATTTTTGTAACTCCGTTTGACCTCATTTCTACGCCATTGGAAAGGTATTTCAGTTAGCTAAAACTTTCCAGAATACATCAAAGTCTGAAAATGCCCAGAAATACCCTAAAAATGTGTTTTTTGTACATTCGCGATTTTCCTTAAGGCAAACCCACGAATGTGCCTCTTAGCATTTAAACATTAAAACATGAGTTAATTGGAGATTATTTAAGTCATTTAACTTAATTTCCTTAACTGCTGTAACTTCTCCAACCTTCCAAACTACCTTATTTCACCCATATAAATAGAGGTAGGGAGGTCCATGAGAGGAGACTTGAATTTTTGCATTGTTATGCTGGAGGAATCGGGACTCTCTTTGCCCACACCTTTGCCATGGAGGTCTTCCCCTTGTGTTGCAGAGCTTGGAGGCTGATTTCTTTGGAGAAGAGAAGCAGTAGAACCAGATCAAGGTTCCGTGAGGTGCCAAACTTGAAGAGAAGGTATACTTGTACTTGTTTTCAAGATTAATAAAGATGTGATGTCCTTCCTCTTCCCAAATCATTGTTCAATGTGTGATTGAATCTCTGTTTCTGATCATATGATGATGTTATTCAGATCATTAGTACATGTTTATTTGATTATCATTGTATTATATGTGGTCATAATGGTTTGAGGAAGGTATAACTTGTTTTGCAGGTCTCTTGGAGCGAGAGGAGCAAGAAGAGGATTGAAGAGAAAGCTTGGACCAACCTTCAGTTAATCAGGTGTGGAGCTTTCTTATCTCTAAAACTTGCTGTTATATATGCTTTCTGAACATTGTGCATCTCTCTTTCAACCCCAGTATGTTGATGGCCTCTTAAACCCTAGCCATAGGATACTTTCCTTTACAACAGAACTGGCGACTCCGCTGGGGACAGCCTTGTCTGTTTGGGGTTTCTCTTGATTTCTTTCAGTCTTTTGCATTGTTTCAGGTCCTTATTGCCACTTAGGAACATTTTTAAGTCTGATTGCACCCTCTCCCCTGCCTTCCTAAGGCAGTTTTTCTACCTTTGATTGTGATTTTTACACCTATTCACGGGTTGTTCTTTTGAACAGTCGCGAATACAAGTTTGCATGCGTGGGTTGTTCTATTGAACAGTCGCGTATCATTCGCGACCTGCCCTTATAGACAGTCGCGTATATACCTGGAAGTTAGGATTTTTTAAGTCAAGTTTTTGCTTGTTCCCTTCTTC
>LPNX010627144.1:167439-282804 GCA_001517045.1 Pseudotsuga menziesii
GTTCTTTTTATCTACATGCTTTGCTTTGTAGGTAGTTTTTCTTTTGCATTTTATAAAAGAAAAAGACAAAAACATATGTTTGCTTTATGTGCATATAGATTAGGTTGTTAGTCTAGATTGCATAGCATAGCATTGTTTTTGAAAAATTTTGAAAATATAAAAAGATTTGATCTTTTTTGGCTTTCAAGTTATTTGAAAATATAAAGAGAATAGCTATTTGCTTCTTTGCATCTCATTTCTCTTTGCTTAGTCATTTTGTTTTCATTTCTTGAGTCAAAACATCACATCAGTTTCATGCCATTTACCCTCTGAGTAAGAAACAACCCATAAAATAAACGACATAATTTTAAAAGTTATTAGCAAGTTTTATTTTATAGAGTCATACACCAACTAGCTTAGGCTAGACTTGTGGGTTAGGGAGTTTTAACTCCCCACAAGTGTTAAATTTCAGACGTAGAGTGGCCTATCACTAGTTAAATCCTTGGTTCTACCGCTGTATCTGGGAAGCTCCTCTCAAACGGGAGTTAAGCACGAGGCCGCGTGGAGGCTTGGACAGAGGGGATAACCCCCCGAATCCTTGTCAAAACGTAACCCAGGAATTTTGCGCATCTGGGGATTCTGTCTAAGCAAAATTTCGGGCTCAGCTACCCTGCCCATGCGTACGAGTTCGGCTTGCGACTGTCTCCCCAGACAGTGGGTATTATCAAGGTAGCCTTTAGTCTCTTGTCTTTTAGGGCTCATACACAGGTAAACCGGAAGGTTATTTCTGGTTCACCTTGGACGGACTTGGAAGGTAACCCTTGTGGAAAGTGCAGGAGGGTGGTGGGTGATTCCTCCGCTTGTGCCTGAGAACCCCTCAAGGACGCCAAGTAACTATTCATTAGCCTTCTTCTGGAAGGTATATCTTTATATCCTGTTTAGATTGCTTGAGACTCTAGGATCTTTTTAGTGAGTGCTGTGTGGTTTGTCTGTACTTAGTGGGCCTTTAGGTGTCTGCTTTGTAATTTTGGTTGATTATCAACCTCAGACTTTGTCTCTTGTTTTGAAGCTATGGCTAGCACCCCTTCGAACACCAACCAAGAGATCCCCTTGATGGGAGCTCCTTGTCCTATTCCTCTCACAGGGAATGTTGGTGTTCCCTTGATGGCCACCTTGAATCTTCCGGGATTCACCATAGGGCTACCGGTGTGGTTGTTTTCCACTCCAACTGTCCTGAATGCTCCTGATGCTTCTCAAGTAAGCACCTTATATCAAGGGCATCAAAACACTGTCTCCCCTTCACTTGTAGTTAGTTCTCCTCCTCCTTCTACCTCATGCGGTGAAAGTACTGATACTAGTAACTGGCAGTCTAAAAGGAGTAAAAGAAGGAGGAATAGGAAGAAAGCACATAAGCAAGGGGGCACCCGTTCAACCTCTGCAAGTCAAGTTGAACCTCACCACCCAGCCTCGGTTGTTCAGGCTGGGGGCACCCATCCAACCTCTGCAGGTCATATTGGATCTAGTCACTCAACCTCTGGTGTTCACGTTGAGTGCACCCATTCAACCTCTGGTTCTCAAGTTGAACCATCCTATCCAACCTCTGTTGTTCAAGTTGGATCCATCCATCCAGCCTCTGGTGATCAAGCTGGTGGGATCCTTCCAACCTTTTCAGGTCATGTCGGATCCTATCACTCAACCTCTGGTGTTCACGTTGAGTGCATCCGTTCAACCTCTGGTGTTCAAGTTGAACCTTCCCATCCAACCTCTGTTGTTCAAGTTGGATCCATCCATCCAACCTCTGGTGTTCACGCTGGTGGGATCCTTCCAACCTTTCCAGGTCATGTCGGATCCTGTCACTCAGCCTCTGGTGTTCACGCTGAGTACACTCGTTCAACCTCTGGTGTTCAAGTTGAACCTCCCCATCCAACCTCTGTTGTTCAAGTTGGATCCGTTCACCCAGCCTCTATTGCTCAAGTTGGGGGCACACACTCAACTGCTGCAAAGCATGTTGATCCTAACCATTCAACCTCTGTTGTTCATGTTGATGGTGCCCGTCCTACCTCTGCAAGTCAAGTTGGACCTAGTCTCTCAGCCTCTGCCAGGCACGCTGGGGGCGGTCTTTCAGCCTTTGTGTTTCAAGCTCAGGACAACCCGTCAACCACTGCGAGTCATGTTGACACTGTTGACAAGTCTACCCGTTCAAAAAACAAGCTCAAGTTTCCTTGTAAGCTTTGTGAGGGAGACCACCTTACTTATAAATGCCCTTATATTGAGGAGGTGCAAAGAGTTTGGATTCATGGTCATCCCGTTTTTGAACATTATGGAGTCTCTCAACAACCAGCCTCTCTTAGTGAGGTTGGACCCAGTCACCCAGCCTCTGTTGTTCACGCTGGGGGAAAACTCTCATCCTCTGCTAGTCATGTTGAGAGCAAGCTATCAGCCACTGCTAGTCATGCTGATACCGTTGAGAAAACTGGTCCGTCGAAGCATCATCTTAAGTTCCCTTGTGTGCTATGCAAGGGAGATCACCTTACTCATCTGTGCCCTGCTATCCCAGAGGTGCGAAGAGTGTGGTCTGAGACTCATGGATTTCATTCTTCTGAACACCCTATAGTTTCTCAACCTCCTACTCAACCTTTGGTTGATCAAGTGGTCGAACAAATCTCAGATTTGGTCGATCCCACTCTTCTTTCGGAGAGTGCTCCTCATGTGATGGAATCAATGTCATCTTTGGTCAATCCCACTCTCCCTTCGGAGAGTGACTTTCATGAAGCGGTTGAATCAATCCCAGTATCGATCAATCCCACTCTTCCTTTGGAGAGTGAAGTGTCTACTAGTCACATTTTCTTTACTGCCAGTTCAGATCTTACTGAACAAGGGGGCACTGAACTTGTTTCGGATCAACCCCCACCAAGCTCTCGGATTGCTTCCTTTGATTGGGATAGCCTAGTTGAGCCGCGCCTTCCTTCCCATGCACCTTTCCAGATAAAGGTCAAAGTTGAACCTTATTCAATTGCTCGTTGCATTGTTGATGAAGGAGCCTCAGATAGTATTTTGTCTGCTCGTGCTTGGCGAGGTATGGGATCTCCCAGCCTTGTGTCGATTGCTAGTCAGTTACTGGCGTTTGATAGAAGAACTTGTGTAGCCTTGGGAATTCTTCCTCAAACACCTGTTACTTTGGGTGGGAAGAATGTCTTAGTTGAATTCATGGTAATAGAAGACCCCTTGGACTTTAATATGCTCCTTGGACGTGATTATGTCTATGCCATGCAAGCTGTGGTGTCAACATTCTTTCGTGTGATGTACTTTAATCATGGCGAAGAAATTGTCACTATCGATCAGTTGGATTTTCTTGATCCATCTCCTGACCCAACTAGAGACCAAGTCTTTCCTTTATTTATTCCCAGTGTTTCTGTAGACACTACCCCGCCACAGGTGAACTATGTGGCTTCTTCTCATTTGTGTTCAATTGCTACTGAGAGGCAGCCTCTGTTTTCATGCTTACCTTCTCGGGACTTGGTCCCGGCAGTTGATCGGGTGAGTCATCCTATATAGATTGTAGAGCCTTCTCTCCACTCTGTCCATCCATTTGAAAGTTTAGATATGTGTCCTATCTCGGATGATTTCCTCCTTTCGGATGAAGTCTTCCTGGAGTCTTTGATACAGTCTGACCTTTTTTTTTCAATTGTGATTAAGTCTAACCCTGATTTTCTTAGTAAACCTTCCCTTTTTTTCTTATGTTGTTTTTTTGTTGAGTCTTTTGATTCTTCATTTGAAAAGCAAGTCAGTGATCCTGATGAGTTTGATTTTTTCTTATGAATTTCTCAGCTCCTGTGATATTGAGTTTGTTCCTGTAAACTCTATCTCCCTTGTTGATTTTCGCTTCTCTTCTGAGGTTGATCTTAGTGATTATAAACCCTCGACCCTTGGTCCTATAGAATCTTCTTCGGTTGATTCTACCTTGACTTTTCCTTTTGTAGAAGATAGCAAAGTCACAAGTGTTTCTGCCAAAGTAACCCACATCAGATCGTTTCTTCTGATGTTGTTGTTTCTTGGAGACAGGATTATTAGTTGGATTCACAACTGTTTATGGGCCTCACCTTGTTGTTCAAGCTGTAATTGCATTTGCATGTGCCCTGCTCACGCTTTTGAGCCTGATGCCGGCTTCCACGCTTTTAGCTCTTTGTATAAGCCCTCATCTTTGTTCTCATCGCCGCTTAGCCTTGTATCATTTTGCCTTTGCAACTTGACACCCTTTATCCCGAGGAGACCTTCCCTGAGTGTCCTTATCTTGCTCACTTTCCTTGCATTATGCATAGGTCTGTTCCTTGCGCTTGGAACTAGTTTCGCCTGCCTATGACACTCGTCTCCTTGCATTTAGAGCATTCTTTCTGCTCTCCTTCGAGCTCGTTAAAAACAGTAAGGAGGCCACGAGTTGAATTTTTCAGACTCGTTAAAACTTCACGGGAAAGATTATGAGTTTCTTTAGGCCCAATTCTGACTCCTTAAAATAGACTTGACTGCCGAGTAAACTTGTCCATTCAGGCTCGTTAAGAATATGTGAATGGGCATCCACATTGGTGGTAGGTTATCTCTTTCTCGGACCATGTGGAATAATACGAGAAAGGATCACTCTCTTTTCTACTGAATTGAGAAGAGTATTCTCAGGCATAGGTTTATCTCTTTTCCGGACCTGAGGGAATAAATTTATGGAAAAGGAACCCCCGGTATGAACTTAGTTTTCTCTTTTTCGTGCTCTGGACCAAAACATGAAAAAGATTCCGAGTGTACTTTATGTCTTTGTCATGCTCGTTAAACTCTAAAGAACAAAGCATCGAGTTTATTGTTGTAAGCTCCATTTCTCGTAATCAAATGGATCTTTCCGAGTGATATTGCCTTCCTTCACACTCGTAAAACTCAGGCTGTATATGCTGCTTTTGAAGGAGCGTTGGGTAGGTGGTAATTTAACCTTTTTCGGACCTTCCTGACTAAGTACGAAAAAGGTGCGCCTTTTCTTCTTCGTAAGTTAAGAGAGTTCTTCTCTGGTTTGTTTTATACTTTTTCGGCCTTAGGAGACTAAATTGTACGGAAAAGGACCCCCCTGGAGTCTTCTTTGGAGTTTTCAGACTCTCTAAACTATGAAAACACTGTCGAGCATGTACTAGTTTGGGCTCGTAAAATCCACAAATTAGTGCCTTATCAAGCATTCTTCTTTCTTTTCTTCGAGCTTGTCAAAAATGAAGATGGTCCCGAGTTTGCTTTCTTGGACTCGTTAAACCTTTACAAGAAAGAAGGGAAGGGGAAGGTTTATTTCCATGTCTTTTTACATCATGGCAGCAAGTCTTGTTTCCTTGAACAAAGCACCAGTTTTGAGTCTATCAACAGTTGGGTCCTAGTCTTTTGACCTTATCCTGATTCATAGTTTCTTACTCCTCTAGTTGGTCTCTTTTCCAATTATATGGGGAATCTGTTAATGTTTCCTACATTATAGATTTTTTTCGTTGGTCTTATTTCGTGTCAAAAGCTTCCTAAGTCACTTTTGTGTCGTGCTCACTGTTCAAGGATTAAACCTTTGTCGGCCATTCTGCAGTTTCCTTGACCTTTTGTGTCGGCCATTCCCTGGTATCAGTTCATTACATCATGTCTTCAGCGGTCCTTTTTGTGAAATTCAGTACCATTTCCAGATCCAATTAGTCTTTGACTTACCTCGTGTTGGATGATGAAGGATGCCTTAATGCCTTCCTTCCAACGGATCTCTTCCTATCGACTGCAACACATCTTGCTCTGGGAACGAGATTTAGAGTTTTATGACAGTACCTTGGGAATTGTTGTCCTCCATGGCAATTTCCCTCGCTATTGGGTAGTGGGGATACCTTAATGTCTCCTACTCGATGGATTCTTCAAGTGTTCGACTTCAAGTCCTTGTAATCACACTTGTTAGAATGTACTAGGTACCTTGGGGACCATTTTCATTAATGGTGGTTTCCCTCGCGTTTGTTAACGGTTTTCATTATTGACCGGTAATCAAACGGTTTCCTCCATGTTCGACTTCAGCTCCTTTATTCGCATGGTTAGGATTCGTACCTTTTTTGGGCGGTTTGGATTGAAGACCTTGGGCCGACAGTAGCATTGTCATCTTTTGCTATTGCCTAAGTTGCGCAAGACCTTGTTATACTTTATATGAAATTTTTCTAAGACATAGATTCACCTTGTATTTTTGTGGCTATGATCGATTGTTGAGCATGGATCCACCTTGTTCATTTGTGGCCATGACTCCTTTAGATTTGATATGGCGCCTTTTTGCATATTGAGCGACCATGATAGTTTCATCAGTTATACATATGTTGGATCCGCCTGTATATTTATGGTGATGTTTTGTATATGGACGTGTATGTCCTAGAGATCAGTTTTTCTGACATTTATCTCTCTTACAGGTACTTTCACTCGAGCCTTTCGATCTTGGTTTCTCTGCTCTCTCCATACTCAGTTGTTTCCTTTATAATGTATTTCGGCTATCATATTCCCCTCTAACCTCACACATTAGGGGGCATATGTTATAGCTCAAAATGACACATCTCTTCCTGTGACCAATTTCCCATGATTTCGTCGCATGTCGGCACTTCATGAAAGTCACTGAAAGTCACTGAAAAAACACCTATCTTGGATGACCCATATCTTTATTTATGTAACTCTGTTTGACCTCATTTCTACGCCATTGGAAAGGTATTTCAGTTAGCTAAAACTTTCCAGAATACATCAAAGTCTGAAAATGCCCAAAAATACCCTAAAAATGTGTTTTTTGTACATTCACTATTTTCCTTAAGGCAAACCCACGAATGTGCCTCTTAGCATTTAAACAATAAAACATGAGTTAATTGGAGATTATTTAAGTCATTTAACTTAATTTCCTTAACTTCTGTAACTTCTCCAACCTTCCAAACTACCTTATTTCACCCATATAAATAGAGGTAGGGAGGTCCATGAGAGGAGACTTGAATTTCTGCATTGTTATGCTGGAGGAATCGGGACTCTCTTTGCCCACACCTTTGCCCTGGAGGTATTCCCCTTGTGTTGCAGAGCTTGGAGGCTGAGTTCTTTGGATAAGAGAAGCAGTAGAACCAGATCAAGGTTTCATGAGGTGCCAAACTTGAAGAGAAGGTATACTTGTACTTGTTTTCAAGATTAATAAAGATGTGATGTCCTTCCTCTTCCCAAATCATTGTTCAATGTGTGATTGAATCTCTGTTTCTGATCATATGATGATGTTATTCAGATCATTAGTTAATGTTTATTTGATTATCATTGTTTTATATGTGGTCATAATGGTTTGAGGAAGGTATAACTTGTTTTGCAGGTCTCTTGGAGCGAGAGGAGCAAGAAGAGGATTGAAGAGAAAGCTTGGACCAGCCTTCAGTTAATCAGGTGTGGAGCTTTCTTATCTCTGAAACTTGCTGTTATATATGCTTGCTGAACATTGTGCATCTCTCTTTCAACCCCAGTACGTTGATGGCCGCTTAAACCCTCGCCATAGGATACTTTCCTTTACAACAACAAGGACAATCACACGACATTACTACTCCACGGAGATGCATAATGCATAAAAAATTTCACAATTGTTTTACTCAAGAATAAATTTTCTCTTGGTGTGAAAGCTTGATCCTGGATCCACTATTCATTTTGAGGGGTGGGGGGAGGGGGTTTTCCCATGAGGTTTTCCCCATTTTTCTTAGCTTATTGAGAAGTTATTTTTGTATTCGATTATATGGGTGACCTTGGTCTCAGTTTCCAAGGTCTAGGTTGTCCAAGTTAGGATTAAAGGGGGGTGTTAGGATTAATCGATAATCCTCTGTTGACCACCAAAGTCTAAATGTTATTTCCAAGATTAGGAGTATGTTGCCACCTCACTGGTGACATGGGGAACTCATCTAGGGCCCACCTACCACTTGATGCGCTAGTTTGCATGAGTTTAGGAGCTTCGAAGGAAAATCCCTATAATTTAGGAACCCACACTGACTCATGGGAGTCTAACCATCAGTTCACCCTAGTCTGTGTTGATTTATCCTCAAATGGGCATCATTTAGTTCATGTTATGCAACCAAGTTCCATAATTAGGATAAAAAGATCAAAAATAGAGAATAAGATAATAATCCACGCCTTAACAATGAAGAATAGAGATAAATATCAATCCTCTTTGAGGGAGGAACCTCCTTGCACAATGTACTAAGTACACAAGACAAGATAAGATACAATGATGACTAAAATGAGAATATCTCCTTCTTATATATAGGAGACAAATGTGTACGATAACAACTAATAGAACCAAGCCTACATAAATAATATGTAATGCACCGCAATATAGGGTTAATGCACCACACTATATGGGGTAATGTGCCATCATTAAGGGCTTAACATGCCCCTCCCATTCAAAAAGTGTTGTACTCAACATTAAAGTAGCTTTTGATGTTGCTGTATAAAGGACTTATCTTCCCATGTTGAATCTTCTATGGGTAAGTTCTTCCATTTAATCAAATACTCTGGAATTGATCAATTTCGAAGCTATCTAGTTCTTATTTCAGTGATTTATTTAGGCTCTAAGATGAATTTTCCATCCCCATCAAATTCTGGTAATATCAGTTGGATTAGTAGCTTGTCACCAATTACCTTCTTTAAACAAAAAACATGGAAACCTGGATGGACTCGTGAAGATGCAGGTAGTTCCAATTTGTAGGACATACTACCAATGTTTTGTAACACCTTGTAGGGATCGTAGTATTTAGGTGATAATTTATTATCCTTCTTGGTGTTCTTTAAGGACATATGGTTGTATGGTTGCAGTCTTAAAAACACCCAATACCCCACATTAAAGCTTTGTTCACTGTGTTGTTGATATGCTTGTTGTTTCATTCAATTTTGTGCTAGATTCAGGTTTTCCTTTAAGAGTTGAAGAACTACTTATTGATAATTCATGTGGTATTCCACTACTTGAACCTTATAGGAGTATCTTAGTGAAGATGTGATAGATGGTGGATGATAGCCATAAAGTGCCATAAACAGGATCATTTTTGTTGATGTGTGGGAGGAATTGTTATACCACCATTCTACTAAGGGTAAACACTTGACCCATTTTGTTTGTTTATCAGCTACAAAACATTGAAGATACCCTTCCAAACATTTGTTTATAGTATCTGTTTGTCCATTAAATTGAGGATGATATGATGATCTATGAGCCAATTGAGTACCCAAACAAGAAAATAATTTGGTCCAAAATTTTCCAATGAAAATGGGATTCCTGTCACTTACTATAATATTTGGAGTATCGTGTAGTTTTTGGACTCTCTCCATTAAAGAATTGGCAATCATTCTTGCTTTGAAGGGGTGATATAGTGCATAGAAGTGTGCATATTTAGTAATTCTATCAACAGCCACCATGATGACACTCTTTCCTTCAGACTTTGGTAAATCTGTGATAAAATCCATCGAGACCTTTGTCCACCTTAACACTAGAATGGAAAGTGGTTGTAGGAGACTAAGGGTCTTAATTGTTTCCACTTTATTTTGTTGGAAAACCAAAAAATTTGTCACAAATTTCTAAACATTAGTTTTAATACCATCCGAAAAAAAAAAAAAAATCTTTCTTTACCCTATGGTAGGTTTTTAAGAAACCAGAGTGCCCTCCTATTGGTGAGGAGTGGAATTCAAAAAGTACCTTTTTCTTGAGCTGGGAACTCTTACCAAGCTATAAGTAATCCTTGTACCATATCAAGTCATATTTACACCTAAATGTAATAGAGTCACTGGGAACCTGCTGCAACTTTTGAATAAATGTCCATATTCGTTCGTCATTTTTCCATCAGCCCCTTACTTCAGTTATCGAATCTGGTTGCATGATCGAGACATCATAGAGTAATGCTTCAACATACTCATATTTCCTATATATTTGTAATATCCTGATCTGATATGCATATTATAATATTAACTTGCTACAAATTCAATTAAAACTCGGAATTAAAACTTTGCACTTCAATCAGTCAACCTTTGAACTAGGAAGATAGGGTATTTTGCTGAGAAATTTATAAACAGGGAAGTGGGACGAGGGAAAAAACAAAGGAAAATTTTAGGACTGATAAATTAAATTCCCTAACACATTTAAATCATTGACCATTTAGGTTTCGGAATCAACTCCACTAAAACCTACTCCCGCGCTTTTGCGTCACCCAACCATGCAACTAGGAATACTTTTTCAAATCTAATCAACTAGGTGATTTGGAAAGGTATATAGGTGTGGCATGGATGGTAAAAGGTATTAAATGAATTTTCATGTAGTCAAGAATAGATACAGATTGATCTGGGGTTGTTTGGGAATATTTGGGAAAACTTGTAGTTTTGGCCTGAGGAGACCCTACGCAGAGAAGGATTCCCAAACAATGTATGAACTCAATGAAATATTAGTATGAATGTTGGGATGGATATTGGGTTCAGTTTAAAACCTACATCAACTTGTGGAATTACAATTGGATGCACAGAATTCTTGGAATTAATAAAACTATGAGACTAATAAATGATGCCAAGTCATCTAACAAGGGTGTACATAAAAGAATGATTTTTGTACTAGAATCAAATAATACATGTTAATGTAATTTAATAGGAATTAATATATCCTTATTTGACACATTATATCATTAATTATCCTTCTCATTTACATTACTTATTTCTCATTGCATTAAACTGATCAAAACCCTCATCTATGGGAAAATAAAAACTCACTCTTGGAAAAATTGACATGAGAGCTTATTGAACAGAAATATTACAATGTTACAAAAGTCATAAAAATATTTTTTTGACTAAGCACATTAATAATAGGTTGGAGGACTGATATCTCCAAAAATGGGACCCAAAGCTGAGGGCAAGAGGCCCAAATCTGACACCAAGCTAGGGATGGGAGCGTAGGTGAAGTTCCTTTCACTGGATCTTGAATTAAATGGGGGGATTGGATGCAATAAATTTATTATTTGAATCTATGGTGTTTTTCATTAGCTCTCCAACACATGCAATGAAAATGAAAGGGGAGGAAGAAGAGGAGGGAATGAGAACCTTGGGGCATGCCTCCCAAGAAACTGAGGCACAACACTCAGTAAGGAATCCTTAGCTTCATAAACATAAAAATAATAAACATCCAAAAAACTCAATAATGGAGCTCCAATTGCCTTTAAATAAACCTCTGGTGACTTGTTTGGCAATTCAATCACCTATTGAGCGATTTTCCCTTGCTAAAACCCTAACCCTAGCCACATCATGTGCCCTTCTTGAGAAATTAGCATGTGTGAGATAATAAATATGTTTCCCTGTCATCCTCCTTCCTTAAATTTGGAAACTACACCATCCTTTGGCCCAAAGTTGTTGATTTTCCCTATGACATCTTTTTATGCACTACTTGCTTTTGTCACTGAACCTAGAATGGAAACTGTGCACTCCTTTGGCCCAAAGTTGTTGTTTTTCCTTATGGAATCTTTTTATGCACTTCCTTCGTTTGTGAATGAGTTTCTAAATTGAAACTGCACCCTCCTTTGGCCCATAGTTGCCTCTTTTGTGCCTGACAACTATTCTTTGCTTTTGTCCGTCCTATCACAGTTTTTATTTCCTCCTTGGCAAGTTGGATTTCCCAAGTGGCCCTCCTATTAATGGAACCTTATTTTCCACATAATTAATTACATAATAATTAAAAATGAAAAGAAATCAAACTTAGTATAATCCTCTTACAGAATTATTTTACCAAATTTCCCTAAGGTAATTAAATAATATCACTTAGAAACCCTAGGTGTTTATCATGGTGAACAATTTTGGTGGTCAAAATGTGGGGACATGACTGTCCTCCCCTCCCAAGTATGATTTTCCTCAAGCAGATGCACCCCAAATTGCTACAAAAGTTGTCCACCATGTTTTTGCTGCACAACTATGATCATAGTCATTTCTCTAATGAACACTTATTTCCATCAAAATTTTCAACCCAGTTAAGGTAACTGAATAGAATTCCTGGATCCCACTGCCTCCTCTGCAAAGATATAAATCCTCCTAACAAATTTTGTAAGTTTTCATCCTAATAATTTCCAGGGTCCCACAACCATATTGGAAACCTATTACTTCCAAAAACTTCCACCATTTCGTTCAACAATATTTGGACATATTCCGGTGCAAGCTTATTTCTGTCAAGAACTATTGCATCCCACATTCTATGAATGCAAGATGATGAATTTTCAACATGTATGCATACCCAATCCTTTGAATTTTGTGTACCCAATGCATCCAATGGAGTCCATACATTTCTTATATGCTTCTTGCATGATAAAACAATGACATATGCATCTATAAACCTGCTACAAATGCAAAGAAAACTCTTACCAATGTGAGACAAGATGGTACACCCTTTAGTCTCCATATCTGTTATGTATCTTCCTATCCAATCCATATATGGATGAATGGCCTCAAGTGGCAGAAATATGTTCCTATGTTTTTTCTGGGAAGGTAATGGTGCATCCATCAAGACATCTTGAAATCCTATGGGAGCCTCCTACTCCTCATGTGGCACCAACAATTAAAATTCCTTCTCCCACTTTTCATTCCCACCTGATGTGGATGAAATATAAGTGTGCGTAGAAATATGAATCAGCTCTCTGCAATAATTATCCATCCATATTATGGCTGCATATTCTTCATCACTAGTTGATCCAACCAAGGTGTGCTCATCTGACTCTTCCATGGACACGAGACTCTCTCCATAAAGAAGCTATAGTTTTCTTTGGAAAAGATCAAGTGCTCGGTTCTCTTCAAGATTGTATGCACACTCCTCAATCACATGAAAAACTAAATGCATCTCATGAAACTCCTCCATATGATTAGGAATGCAATCAGCCTTGTGAATGTGGTTGAATTATGTGTAGGAGGGTCGGTGAAGTCTTTGCAACTTCTCATGAAGATGCTCTATCTCCATCTTGGACTCTTGGATTTCACATTGAGTTCTCTTCAAGGAATCTTGGGCGGTCAACAATTCTTGTGTGAGATTGTAATTCTCCTCTTCGTCCTTCAGGGATGCTCCATACAACAACTCAAAAATCTCAAGCAAATTGTCTCCATCATAAAGAAATTGGAGAAAATTACCTTTGATGATTTCCATGGCCTTCTGAAACTTCTCCATGTCTTGCATGGAATATTTCTCGTATAACTTCCAATAGAGATTCATCGTCAATTCATGGGTTCCATGGAGGGTGTGATCTTGCACTCACTCATCTTTAGTGACCCTGAAATAAAATGAGGTCTCGACAAATGGACCTCTTCTTCTCTCTCTCTCTCTCTTTGATCAACTTCATGAAATTCTAGTGGTGATGTGGAAGTTGACCTTGGAACCTTTTCTTCAAATGAAATCTCTATGTCACCAACATAGAGAGGTGGATATCCCTTAGTATATGTCCCAGTGAAACTTGTGCACCCATTAGTAGGTACTCTTTCAACCATGTCCAGAGTGTTTCTTATCTCTCTGGATTGTTCTTCAACAACAATGTGGTAGGATCAAGTGAACGAACATCCTGCTCTTTTCTTGCACAATCCTCACAAATAAGCATTTCAGTTATGTCTTCCATTGATGCAACATATTTCTCTTTATGATCATGGGACATGTCTCCTTCTCTCTCGCTGCAAATACCTTGCATTAACTTGTGCTACCCTTCATGGATCTTGATTTCAACCTTCCTAGTTGCAAGACTAGGTGGTCCATGGGCCTACTCAATGATGATACATGGATGTGAATTCTTACTAATGTCAAGCCTCTCTTCTAATGTGGCTGCAACTTCATATTTCTTCAAGAGAGTACAAAAATCTGAATTTTGTTCCTCCCTTTGCATCAGATTTTTCTCGCTCGAATTTTCTAGTTTACACCCAGCTAGTGAGGGCTTGTCTTCCACTTCATTAGGAATATCAATTGAAAATTTCAGAACTGATATATGTTCTTCTTTTGGATCTGATCCAAAATATCCCTTATCATCATTGAAAACACCACCCTCCTTTGCACTGATTTAGTGTTCACCAACAGAGAAACTAGGACTGAATTCTTTTCCCTCACCATTGTACTTCATTCTGCAGTTATCATAGGCAAGTGCAATATTTTCAGCCTCCCATGAATCATATGGATGAAATTAAACATGTATGTTGCAAAAATTAGAACCCTTAGCATACATGTTCTTCATCTTTCGCTCTTCATGTAAGGATACTATGGTGGCCTGCTCCTCCACCAAATTTTTTGTTTCACACCCAAGTGTTGTGGCCTTGTCTTCTTATTCCTTATCTGGCTCCAAAGAGGACTATAAATCTGATTTGTAATATTCATTTGGATTTGATCCAAAATATGTCTCTCCACCCATACATGAGCCCACATCTTGAGCATTGATCTGGATATCACCCACTAAGAAGCTTGAAGTGAATTCCTCTTCAACTTCTTCACTTATGCAACCACCTTGTGGTGATTTTCACTTACCTCATGGATCTCTGTCTCCACTTCATTTCTCTTCTTCTTCAATGAAATTGAGGCTTCTTCATCTTGAGGCTTTGTTCCTCTCTTGGCTCCAAGTAGAAACCATTTATTCCCTCCTTGCACACTTCATCAACCATGTGTGCAATAATTTCCATGTTTGTCCCACAATAGGGATCTCTAAATAACTTGTGTATCTCAAGAGTGCGGTACTCTCAAAAAAATAAGACCCCCTTGTCTCTTCTTTCAAAGCATGGTATTCCATGGAATACTGGAAGGATTCCTTAGAGTTCCTTCCATTGAAAATTTTCCCATTGACACTTGTATATTTTCCCAAAGGGATTCATCATAAGTTGGGAACCAGAAATCATCAACATCATTCCTATTACATCTACCTGAGGTACTGCATGAGGTCTCTTCATATACTGCTTCTTCATACTCCTCAAGGTCTTCTCCAATCACTAGTAGGAGCCTCATGGCTGCAACTTGACTTAATGATCTGCAATGTTATTCAACAAAGAGCCTTCTTTCCATGGGATGAGCCAAGTAAAGAGATATGATACCACTGTAATATCCCTGATCTGATATACAGATCAAAATATTAACTTTCTGCAAATTTAATTAAAATTATGAATTAAAACTTCGCACTTCAATCAGGCAACCTTTGAACTAGGAAGATAGGGGTATTTTGCTGAGAAATTTAGAAACAGGGAAGTGGGATGAGGGAAGAAACCAAGGAAACTTTTAGGAATTATAAATTAAATTCCCTAACACATTTAAATCAGGGACCATTTAGGTGTTGGAATCAGCCCCACTGAAACCTACTCCCACGCTTCTAGGTCACCCAACCGTGCAACTAGAAAGAATCCAATCAACCAAGGGATTTGGAAAGGTACGAAGGTGTGTTATAGATGGTAAAAGGTATTAAATGAATTTTTAGATATTCAATAACATATCTGGAGTGATCTGAGGTTGTTTGGGAAGATTTGGGAAAACTAGCAGTTTTGGCCCAGGGAAACCCTACGCAGAGAAGGTTGCCAAAACAAGGTACAAACTCAACAAAATATCAGTATGAAGGTTGGTATGGATATTAAGGTTATTTTAAAACCTACATCACCTTGCATAATTATGATTGGTTGCACGAAATTATTGGAATTAATAAAACTATAACGCTGGTAAATTTTTCCTCGTCATCTAGCAAGTGTGTACATAAAAGCATGAATATCATACCATAATGAAATAAGACCTGATAATGGATGTTAAATGAGATTAATATATAATTATTTAAAACATTATATCATTCATACTCCTTCTCATGGCCATTACGTATTTCTCATTGCATTAAACTAATCAAAACCCTCATCTCTGGGCAAATAAAAGCTCACTCATGGAAAAATTGTCATGGGAGCTTATTGAATAGAAATATTATAGTATTACAGAAGTAATAATCATATTTTTTGGAATTATCACATCAATAATATGTTAGAGTACTGATCTCTCTAAAAATGGGACCCAAATCTGAGGGTAGGAGGTCCAAATCTGACACCAAGCTGGGGATGGGAGCGTAGGTGAAGTTCCCCTCATTGGAGCTTGAATTCAATGGAGGGATTGGATAAAATAGATGTCTGATATGAATCTATGATGTTTTTCATTATCTCTTCAACACCTGCAATTAAAATGATAGGGAGGGAATAAGAGGGGGGAATGAGAACCTTGGGGCGCATCACCCAAGAAACTGAGGCACAACACTCAGCAAGGAAGCCTTAGATTCATCAACATAAAAATAATAAACATCCAAAAAACTCAATAATGGAGCTCCAAATTCCTTTAAATAAACCTATGGTGACTTGTTGGGAAATTCAATCACCTGCTGAGCAAGTTTCCCTTGCTAAATCCCTAACCTTAGCCACATGATGAGCCCTCCTTGAGAAATTAGCATGTGTGAGACAAGAAAGATGTTTCCCTATCATCCACCTTCATTAAATTTGGAAACTACGCCATTCTTTGGCCCAAATTTGTTGTTTTTTCCTATGACATATTTTTTTGCACTGCCTACTTTTGTCACTGAACCCGGTATGGAAATTGCGCCCTCCTTTGGCCTAGAGTTGTTTCTTTTCCTTATGACAACTTTTTATGCACCATCTGCTTTTTTGGCTGAGTCTATAATTGGAAACTATGCCCTCCTTTGGCCTAGAGTTTCCTCTTTTGTGTATAACACCTTTTTCTTGGATTTTGTCAGTCCGATGACAGTTTCTATTTCCTCCTTAGAAAGTTGGCTTTCCCAAGTGGCCCTCCTGTTAATAGAAACTTATTTTCCACATAATTAATTGCATAATAATTAAAAATGACAAGAAATCAAACTTAGTACAAGCCTCTTACAAAATTATTTTATCAAATTTCCTTAGGGTAATTAAATAATATCACTTAGAACCCCTAGTTGTTTATCATGGTCAACAATTTTGGTGGTAAAAATGTGGGTACATGACAAGATTGCATCTGTGAGAACATTTTGCTTCCCTTTTTTGTATATGATTTCAAATTCATGTTCCAACATCTTTGTCACCCATTTTTGTTTCTCTTCAGAAGAAAGCCTTTGTTCCAAGAAGTATTTAAGGCTATCATGATCAGTTTTAACCTTGAAATTCCTCCCTATAAGGTAGGGGCGCCATTAATTCAAGGCATGTAGTATCAACAACATTTCCTTCTCATAAATGGGCTCTTTTAAGTTCTTTCCCTTGATTGGATGAGTTGTGAAGGCAATAGGGTGTCCTTCTTGCATTAGTACAACTCCAATTCAATTTCTTGAAGCATCACATTCCACAATAAAGCTTTTTGTAAATTTTGGTGTCACCAAAATAGGATCTTTACACATGGCCTCTTTGAGTTGTTGAAAATCTCAAGTTTCCCCTAGAGTCCAAGAAAACACATCTTTTTTTCAACAATGTTGTTAGAGGAGATGTTATTCTTTCATAGTTCCAAAAAAACTTGCGGTATTCCCCTGTTAGACCTAAGAATCCTCAAAGATTCATCATGGTTTTTGGAATCGTTCAGTCCATAATGGATTTAATTTCTTTGGGTCTACCTTGACACCTTCATGAGATACAATATGACCCAAATACTCTACCTCCTTTATCCCAAAGAAACATTTTGAGGGTTTTGCATACAGTTATTTCTCCTTTAGTAGTTGTAGTATCATGTCAACATGTTGAACATGTTCTTCCCAATATTTGCTATAGATTAGTACAACATCAAAGAATACCAACACAAATTTTCTAAGGAAAGGCTTGAAATTAGAATTCATCAAACCTTGAAATGTGGAAGGTGCATTTGTGAGACCAAATGGAATGACCAAAAATACATAGTGACCTTTATGAGTTCTAAATGTTGCTTTTGGGATGTCTTTATCCTTCATTCGAATCTGATGATACCTGAAACGAAGATCCAACTTTGGGAAGACAACTGCTCCATGTAATTCACCTAATAATTCATCAATAACGAGAATGGGAAACGTATCTTTAATGGTGATCTTGTTGATCTATCTATAATCAAGACACATATGATATGATCCATCTGGATTGGGTACCATTACCACCAGTTCATAGTAAGAACTTTGGTTAAGCCTAATTATTCCATCCTCTAACATTTCAACAATTATACACTCAATTTCACTCTTCTGGCTATAGGGATATTGGTAAGGTCTAATATTAGGAGGAACACTGCCTGAACTTATGTGGATAGCATGATCAAAGTCTCAAATAGGTGGAATACCTTTTGGAATATATTCAAATACCTTGGAATTCTTATTAATGACCCTTTGGAGATATGGGGAGATAGGGAACTTTGATTTTTGAACATCTAATGAGAATAATTATGCAACTACACCTTGATAACCCTTTTTTAACAACGTTGTCATACCATTTGAGCCTATCACCTTGCTTGGTTTTCTTGTGATACCATTTAACTCATATTATTTTTCTTCCCATGAAATTTTGCATGAAAAGTTTTTGAAAATTAAAATCCATTGTTCCAAATGATTGTAACCATTGAACACCTAAGACAACATCAACACCACCCATTGGGATAGAAATCATTGGACTATTCAAAACATATCCCCCCATAGAAAGATTTATATTATGGCATTTCCCTGAGCAATTTATAGTTCCTCCATATGCAATCATTACTTGAAACTCTGGTGCTGGATATATGAAGCAATTAAGAACTATGGTTATTTTATAGTGAATGAAATTATGATTACTATCAGAATCAATCAACACTATTACCTTCTTCTTTTTGATGTATCCCTCAATATTGAGAGTTTGAGGAGTGATAATTCCATCCAATGCATGATAATATTTTGTGGGAGTAATTTATTATGTAGTGTCCTCTTCTTTTTCTTCTGAAGTCGCCTCTTCTTGAGATGCTTCCTCTTCTTTTTGTTGTTCCTCTTCACAATCTATGTAGAATAATTTCTTCTCACCGCACTTATGTCCCTTACAATGATTTTTGTCATAATTAAAGCATAACAATTTTGCTCTTCTTTCATCTAGTTGTTTGGGTGTCAAAATTTGTGGTGGTGTGACAGAAAAAAAGGCTACAGTATAGGTTTAGAAACAAAGGAAGGGATGGAAGAAGAAGGAAGTTGTGAAGTAGAAATATAAAATATTCCCCAAATATAAAAAGAACATTCTATGTATATTGTCATTGTTGTCACAAGTTTGGTTACAAGGATGTTGATTGCATAATCAAGAGAAAAGATCAAGGTTTGAAAAGACAAAGAAATAGAAGATCTGTGAACATGGTACCACATGGAAAGATGTGAAGAATAAATTTAGATTACAAATATTTAGAGGAAACAAAGATTCCAATCATCAATTAAGTTTCCAAATATCATAGTGGTTTAGATCAGAATGGCATCCATTATGTTGAAAATCAATATGAAGATGTAAAAGAATACACCGATAAAGGTGATGAAGAAGAATATAATGATGATGGTGGAACTAAAAAAAATGTCTTTTTCAAAACCTCTCATGACCTAGAAGAGAACCCTAAAATTAGAATTAGAAGGGATCATATACTCAAGGGGAGTTTTAGTACAAGAAGGAAACTATTGTTTAATTAACAAGCCTTACTATCAATGGTGGAACCTAAGAAATTTTCAGAATCCAACAAAGATGATGATTGGATCAAGGCCGGGAATGAAGATTTGGAACAAATTGAGAAGAATCAAACTTGAGAACTTTTCCCAAGACCTAAAAGCAAGAATATTGTAGGGACAAAATAGGTCTTCAAAAACAAGTTCAATGAATATGGTCAAGTGATAAGAAACAAAGCAATACTAGTGTGTAAGGGATAGCTCAAGTGGAGGGTATTGACCTTGAAGAAACATTTTCCCATGTAGCAAGGCTTGAAGCAATCAAAATATTTTTGGAATATTCATGTTATAGAAACTTCAAAGAATATAAAATGGATGTCAAGAATGCATTTTTGAATGGGAATCTAGAAGAAGAAGTCTATATTGAACAACCTGAAGGTTTCCTCCATAAAAGGAGTACTATGCTTGCAAACTGAAGAAAGCGCTCTATGGTCTCAAACAAGCCCCAAGGGCATGGTTTTCAAGACTATATATCTACTTGAAGCAACAAGAATAAAAAAGAGGGGTCACTAATAGTAATCTCTACATAAAGTTTGAAGACAAGAATATGATCATTGTTATTATTTATGTGGATGATATTATATTTGGAAGCAATCTACAAATGCTAAGTGAAAATGCCTCCTCTGAAATGAAGAAGGAGTTTGAAATGTCAATGTTGGATGAATTAACAATCTTCTCGGGATTACAAGTTTCTTCATCAGACAAAGGGATCTTCACCACTCAAAGCAAGTACATTAAAGACATTCTTAAGAAGTTTAAGTTGGAATATTTTTTAGTACACCTATGGTCACTGGTTGTAAGTTGCGTAAGGGTGATGAGTCGATGGAAGTAGATCATACCATGTATAGATCTATGATAGGAAGCATGTAATATGTGACAGCTACAAGACCAGATGTGATGCAAGTTGTATTATTGGTCGCTAGATTCCAATCAGCTCTCAAAGAAACACATGTGATAACAGTGGAAATAATTCTCAGATATTTGAAAGTTACTATAGAGTATGGTTTATGGAACCCAAGAGGTCAAGACTTCACTTTAAAAGTATTCACTCATGCAGATTGGGCAGGAAGTGTTCAATGAACGAAAGAGTACCAGTGGAGCAGCATTCTCCTTGGGAGAGTGTTTGGTATCATGGCTAAGCAAGAAACAATCCTCCATTGCACTATCTACAATAGAATCTGAATACATTGATATTGCATCATGTTGCACTCAAGTCATTTGGACGAAACATACATTGGAAGGCTTACTTGTAAAGTATGAGCATCCAATAGTGATAAATTATGACAATACTAGTGCCATAAACATATAAAAAAACCTGTTATGCATTCCAAGACAAAACACATCCCAATAAAATATAAAATTTTGAGGGATCAAGTATCGTAGAAGGTGGTAAAACTACAATATGTTGATACAAGGGAACATATAGTTGATATCTTCACTAAGCCACTATCCAAAGAAGTATTTGAGCATCTTAGACAAAAGTTGGGAGTAATCTCCCTACAATATTTATTAAAAAAAAGAAAAAAAAAAGCATAATGTCAATGGAAGACATGTTGACAGGGGGAGATTTCAAAATGAGACGTTTGTCATTAATGTCAAAGGGGGAGAAAATTAAAGAGTTGTTGCCATCAATGAAAAAGGGGGGAAATGATGAGTATGGTTTTCATTGATGTCAAATGAGTTCATTAATGACAAAGGAAATGACGTTACATGTGTGATGATGTGACATGGGTGATGAGGTTGCAAATTCATATGATGGTGTTCTAGTGCTCCAATGATGTTGAGTATGGTTGACATTGATTTCAAAGGAATTCATTAATGAAAAAGGGAATGGCATGACATGCATGATGATGTGACATATGTGATTAGGTTTCAAAGTCATGTGATGATGTTATATTTCTCCCATGAAGTCTGTTGTCTGCCGACCACACACCAGTAGCAGAAATTATCCGAAAGTTGTCTCCTCACTTGAAAAAGTGGGAGAGGTATGACCTTGGGGGCAAGCACAGAGCTAGGTACTGTCACCTACTCCTAGCTCCTCCATTTAGTCTAACTTCTAATGAAGCCAAGGGGGGTAGTCCCTAACAAAGATTTTTCTATGGCTCAATGTTTAAGTTAAGTTTTAAGATGTTTTGGATGTGGATGGGTATTGTTTAGGAGTTACTTGTGCTTAGAAATGATTAAGTTTAAGAATGTGACACGTAAATCAGAGCAATCCACGTTGCTAGCAAGAGACTGAAAGATAAGCAAATATTCTAGACTTATAACTTAAGCATTCAGATATAATCAGCAAAATAAACCATAGACAGTTGATCAAGATAGAATATTACTCAATTATAATGAAGGACCAATGCCTTATGGAGTCAAATAAATGCGTGAAGTAAAGTCTAGGAATTAAGCTAGTGAATATTAGGTTTTGCAAGTGCTCTTGGTAGATTTAAGAATTTTAAAAATGCTCTTTATTAGGGTGTCAACGAAGGTTTGTCAAAGCCGGGAGACTCTTCTAAGTTTCCTCTGTTTAAGACATGTTGGGCCCGCCCAGTATCCCAGGCTGATATTGTCAAGTGACCAGCTAGCTAGGAATCTAAGACAATGGGAGGTTCTAGCGCCTCTAATAGGAAGTACTTTGGAAGGGTCCCTACAATGTCGGTGCGTTGGTTAAGGGTTGTTAAGGATTATTAAATTACTCTTGTAGGGTTTAAAGATCCAATGTCGTTTCTAGGTATTCCGATCTAGCATCAGTCAGAGCATACTCCGGCAAGGAGGGAAGGGAGTTAATTAATTAAAGGGGTATGTGTGTTGAAGATTTTATTAAAACAATTAATTAGACTCTTCGACAGAGAGCGCTCTTGACCCCATCTTATGATAGTGGTTCAAGAGACTTAGCTAATCTATATGTAGCTAATGCAGTGATTGTGCAAACCTAGGATTGTAACACCCCAGTTTTGACCCCGTTTGCATGATGTATATAATGTAATTAATCGTGGTGAGGAGCTAAAGGCAAAATCCCCACCATCAATTTGGTTGTGTATGTTTCAGCAATAGGGATAGTTTCCAATGGTATATTGTGCTATCCGACACATTATAGTTTGGCATCATGTAAATACGCACATCAATTAAAATAAACCTACATCCAGCTACGACGATGCAACGTTAAAATGAAAAGGGCATGATTCCAAAGGATAAGGGTGGGGGGGTGTCAAACCTTGGACTATGGGGGGGGGGGAATCCATGTGTCACCACCCTGTTTGATTTTCCCATCTTTCATTGTCTTATCCAACTACCACTTTAATGTTTTGTTGAGTAGTTGAGGCAGTTATGGCTAGGATTGGAGTGTGGCAGGACTGTCAGTCCTTGCCCACATGCACACTCCACCAGCAGGTTGACCTCACGTTGGCAAGCAAAAACCACCACCACCATTCTCTCCATTTTTGGCTCACCCTCATGCATAGGGGGTTGTTCACTCTCACGCAGGGACACGCAGGGGGGTGGTTAATCTTCCTCACGCACAGATTGATGGAGAATCGGTTTTTTCCCCATTCTTGTTTGGGCAACTTTCTTTAGCCATTGCATTGAGGAATTGTGTGTTGTGGGCTCTTGGATGTTGGACGACCGCTGATTTCCACATCCGTTGGTTGAGTTTTCCCTTGTCTATGCTAAGAGTTTTCCTTCTTCCCCGACTATGGACTGTGTAAGGTTCTCATCGTTTCCTCATCAGATTGTGGTCTGCGTTTATGTCCTTCTTTTGCCCAAGATTGAGAATCAAGCTTCTCCCCTGTTTTGGGACTGTGTAAGGTTGCCATAGTTTTCATTGTGAGTTTGGGATGTTGATTCACCCTGGTTTTGGGTTGCTTCTTGGTTGCTGAGGCAACAGACGTCTTTTGGGGATTGTTGCTAAGTTGTTTTGGCCATGCTAGGGCCAAGAACAACTCTGGAGTGTGGTTGGACCTAAACTATGTTTCATCTTTTGTTTGGGATTGTCACTCGGTTGGATTTGCCTTCTTCAAAGAGCTATGAATGGGTTTTTTGCTGCGGTATGCATTGGTTGGTCTTTGGACTGTTGAGAGTGGGATTACAGGCTGGGTATGCTTGAGAAACTGGTGTTTGAGGCCACCAGCTTAGCATTTAGCCTTTCCTAGCTCCTTGACGACTTGGTAAACCCTACTGTGTGGGTTTGGATGATTTGTGTACCTTGGCTATGTGTAAGACTGCATTGACCCTTATTCCTTGAGGAATCACTCCCAGCTCGGGGGTGGCATCATTGCTGAGAGATTGATGAGCACACTGGCCTATGGTTGGGTGGAACGTTGCAGTGACGTAGCTGGTTGCGGGGCGAGTTCTTCAATAAAAGATAAGTACTCCTGACTATTTCATCTCTGCAATTATATCTACTGTTTCATGAGAAATGATGAACATGTTGAATGTTGGAATGTATATATTTGCTTCCACTGAATGTTGAGTAACTATGCATCCTTGTATGATGGATTATGCATCTTGGTATGTATTATGTTTAAGCTTTTTATTTCAGCATTGATGCCTGTTCATCTTCATGGGTCTGTTTTCCTGCATGATTGGTGTTAGTAGCATCCTCTTCGCTAGTCAGAGAGTCAGGGATATTACAGAGTGGCATCAGAGCTTAGGTTGCAGCATGGGCCTGAGTGGGCCGTGAAGATGTAGTGACAGAGCTTACAGGTTGCAGCATGGGCCTCTATGGGCCATGAAAGACCAGTTAGCAGAGGCATGTTGTAGCATGGGCCTCTATGGGCCATGAAAGAACAGTTAGCAGAGGCATGTTTCCTTTTTCCCAGGAGAAATCGATGAATGACTGGGAAATTCACAAAATTTGTCTAAGTGTCTGAACTATCGGTTCATTGGAAAAATTAGTGGGACGGACCTCCGATGCAATGGAGAGCTAGGCAGAAACACACCCAATGGACAGTTGGAAGGAAAATTGAAGAAAATTTTCTAAGTGTTCGACATCCATCGGCGGAAAATAGTTGTTGGGTTCGCCAACTCCGTGGAAGAACTTAGTTGTTTGACAGTCCTCCGTTGTGGCTGCCATGTGGACTAGCACGCCGATGATTAGAAGTTCAACTGCCACTGCTCCGATCGCCGACACATAGCGCTTAGTGGTTCCGACCATCGACGTAGTAAAGAAAGTTTAAAAAAATTTCTAAGGCCCGAAATTGTCAGCTATCGGAAGAAGATAGTGTTTTGTGCGTCCGCCGTTGCGGAAGACTAGAGCACTAGTCTTCTGACAGGGAAAAGCTCTGACTGTCGATGCCAGTCAAAATTAGTTCGCCGATCGGAAAGCATTAGTGGATTGGGCCGTCGATCGGAAGAATGATGGTGGGCCATCGTTGCGGCTACTGATGGAACTATTTCATTGATGAAAAGAAGAGAATTGAGCCAATCAAGCGACAAAAAGGAAGACTAAAGGGAAAATTTCAAAAATTTCTCTAAGTCCTGGAGTCATCAGCCATCAGCGATGGTTAGTGGAACACATTGCCGACACCTAGTTAATTCAGTTGCCGATGAGCTATGATGGATGAAGTTATTGGATTGAACATCCGTCGTTGCGGCTAGCTAGTGAACTATCCTTCCGACGGATAGAGGCTTCAACCGTCGATGCCGCAATGATTAGTACTTTCGACAGCCGATGAGAAGAAAATTTGAAAATTTTGTTTAAGTATAAGGTCGTTGGAAAGTTATTGAGGATTGGATCACCGATCGGGTACGTTAAAGGTATGAGAATCTGTCATTGCGACTGCTTAGTTAACTAACCCTCCGACGCTGCAGCAACTAGTGCTTTCGACTGCCGATAGACTTACAGCTGCGGAAGACTTAAGAAGATTGTTGGTCGTCGTTGCGGAAAGCTGGGAAACTAACAGGTTATGCTATTTCC
The DNA here is from genome assembly GCA_001517045.1 of Pseudotsuga menziesii. NCBI lineage: Eukaryota > Viridiplantae > Streptophyta > Pinopsida > Pinales > Pinaceae > Pseudotsuga > Pseudotsuga menziesii. The sequence goes on from LPNX010627144.1 coordinate 192,991, forward strand.
AATCAGGCACGGGATAATAGACCATTACAGGCCGATGCAGCAGAAGGAATCATATGAGTAACTCATCGATACAGCAAAAGAACTTAGAAGTTTTGACCGCCGAAACGCCCGATGAGCAGTAGTTGACATCATCGATCAGAAGTCTAGACGTTTGCCCACGGAAACTGAAGTAAGAACACTTTTCATCGTTGCAGATGTCTAAGGAACTATCCACCCGATGGATAGTGGTTCTAGCCATCGACGTAGTGGAAAGGAATTTTTGTTTGAATTGTCGGTGCGATGAGGAAGGCTAGTGGATTTGATCGCCGGAAATTAGTTGATGGGACCGCCGACGGGTTGTATGGTATGTGGAACCCACAATCAGTTTGTTTCCCATGGTTGCGGCTACCTAAAGAATTGTCCACCCGAAGAATTGTGGTTTCGATTGCCTATGCGGTAAAGGTTAGCGATTTTGATCGCCGATACACTGCCATCGCCGATAGCGATTCGAAAGGCTAGACAACCAAAGATCCGATGCAGCAGGAAATTATTGTTGTTAGGGCCACCAATGAGCGCCAAAGAAATTTGTTGCTTAGATCGCCGAAGTGTCAGAGTTGTAGATGGGATGAGGCCCGATTTGATGAAGGAAAGTTTTGGGGTTTCAAGTAGGATTTTCAGAGATTTCATGGGTTTTTCAGTGAAATTCTCAGTAGTCTTTCAGCAGCTTCAGGGCTAAAAAGGGAAGAGAATTCCAGGTGGCTGAAGTTTGCATTCCAGACCAAAATTCAGTGGTGTGTTTCGCCATCATTTTTGAAATGGTTTGGTTTTCACACCCAAGGTCAGAATGAAGCATGTGGATAGGCATTGGAAAGCTTATCTAGTAGGGAATAAGGGAAAGTCACCAGAATCTGAGTATGGAGCAGCAAAGTGCTAATGACGGCCGCTGCTGTCAAATGGATAAATATGGGAAATTGCATGCCTAGAGGTAGCCAGACTATGAAGACAAACCAACTGTTGTATGGAAGAGGAGTTCCATGCAAAGATGAGGGATTTGAAAGGGAAAATTCCTTAACCCATGTCTTGCTAACTATATTATATTTTATAAGTTTTATGCATGAAATGCATGAGGATATGCTTTGCATACATAGGATATTGAGGATTATACATCTACAATGAACCACTAATGATAGTTATTGCATTGGTGTTGGCATTAGTGGAAAAACCAACGACAACATGGGCCTGGTTGAATATGTTGTTGATGCTGACAAATGTGACTAGCAACCCTCTGGAGGAAGGGATAAGGCAACCAGTCCATAATAAAAAGTTGGTGAGCAAATTCTGCAATCCTCTGCAAGATACCGACTAAACTAGTAATGTCGAAGGTGTAAGTAGGATCCATGTAGGTAATGGTTTAATTATGACAAATTCCAAGGAGTGGTAAAGGTAAGAGACCTCATACCATGTGGATATTTGAATGTTATACTACGTTCATATAGAAAGGTGTCATGCCTGTATATATTGATTGAGCTTAGTAGCCCAAGGAAAGTAAGTACCAATGATCTTGATTATAGTAATGAATCCTATATGAAGTAGTCATGGTTAGGCCATGCATGGTATGTTGAATGCATAGTATTCCTGAATCAATGCAAGGTAGCATTGAATGGATGTGCATTAAAAATATTTTATGAATCTTGTAGTCATGCATTGAATGGATGCATATGAAGGGTGTGAGTGACTGATTGCATAAGTATAGGTGCAAATGTTGTGATGCATTGCATGAATGCATTAAGATGAGTGCATGTGATATTATAAATAACTAATGGCTGAAATGATGAATTGATGACAATTTAGGAACCATTTCAAGAACTGTTATGGATGCAGGAAAGTAAGTGCATGAAGAGGGTAGTCATGATCGATTGGCTGTCGAAAATGCTCTATGGAAGAGCGAGGTGGTACAATGATACGCTTGTGGAGTAAGGAGTATCTAAACAATTCATTTAAATTGCATAAATGATGTGACTATACCTTGCAATTTTAGCATGATCATGATTGCATGAAGTAAATGAGTTTTGGTAATATTGATGTGATTAACAACTGGAAGTGTCTGAATTCTATAATTCTGAAAATACTTCAGTGATTGTTGTAGCAATGAAAAATTTATATGCACCAAGACTTACCAAGTGTTTGGTTGACTGAGGTTCAAGTTCAGGTAGATTGTTTGGGGCATGGCAACGAGGGTAATACCATGACAAAGACCGAAATCTACCATGTGAAAGAGCCAAACCTTATGAGAAGAGTCTCATGGCTGTGAAAATAGTTGGTATGCATAATGGGTTGTTAAATTTGAATTGTGAATTTCGGATTTAAGAAATTGTTGACAACTACTAATCACTATTGGCTTGCATAAGATTGTGTCAGGAGGATGCATTGTAAGTGGGTATTCATATTATGCTAGAAGCATAAAATGATAATGGGCATAGTGGTGCTACTTACAAGAGAGCCATAATGGGCATAGTGGTGCTACTTACAAGAGAGCCACAATTGAGGATCACCTCATTGCCAAGCAAACTAATTTATGTAGTAGACAGAATTGCAAATTCCTATTGAATTTGATTACTAATGTCATTGCTTGGTTATGGAACAATCAATTTGGATTGTATTATCAGATAATGATTGACTGTTTGGCTATTCAATGAATGTTCCAGGGGTACACACTGCAGGAAGATCATGTGTGGTGGCCTGCAAGAACCAAACTTCATGGGAAGGTTTTCCCTTATCTTGGAAATGGGTTTCAGGTGAAACTCCATTGGACATTTTGGAAATGTCTCATCTGCACTACATGTTTGGTAAGAAACATGAGTGAAATGGTATAGATTATGTCAGTAATACAAGTGTGGATATGAAATGTAAAAAGGATTTGGGATGGCTAACCAAGGGACTATCAACTTAGAGAAGGGAGCCCCATTCCTCCTTAACGAAGGAATACTGCATCGGCAAATGGATAAGTGTTCTGTGACCCTTGCTAAGAATATGCATGTCAAATTATTAAAATTCCATATGCAGAACATGTTTTGGTTTTATTTCCATGATGACCGATTGCTTGAGTATGAATAAGGCCTACATGGCACACACCGGGAAAGGGTGCACACTTTTCCAATGTCGAGTCATGAAAGGGTTTTCAATATTGACTACACCCTAGGGAGTGGATGCACTCCTGGTGTCTCAATACTTGATAGTGAATGATATGAAATATGATTACAGTTTTAGAGCAATAATGCTGATTAGTTTGCTTATATTGCTTTTGTTGACAAGCTAAATAGATGCAGTTGGGTGTTGCACCCTAAAGAGAAAAGGCAAACGGTTGTTGTGAGGGGTTGCAGAGTAAGGGTTATTGTTGATATAAGTGTGCATTTTTGTTGATATAAGTGGATGTTAATATAAGTGTATGTTGGTATAAGTGTATGTTGGGTTGTTATATGCCTGGGGATCCATAGTAGATCCTGGACCTGGAAATGGTCATGGTAAAGTTCCAAGCCCAGTCGACATGAGGGTGTATTAGCTGGACATTAATTATTTGATGTTGTGGAGCAGCCTGTGTGCTGACCTAACATCCAAGTCCATAGGCGATCCCAAGGCTTGCAAAGCGAAGCAGGATCCTGTGGAACAACGAGGAAACGCACAATACAGATAAGTATTGGATTATTTTGCTTATGAATATACATGTGTATATGATTGGTTATGATGTTTTAAGCTCTAGAGATAAAACCGATGAGAATAAACTAAACATGTGAATCTATTCAATGTTTGGATATAGGTATCGCTAGGAGCGAGGACTATGAGAGCATCCTAGGGGTGCATGAGGACATGTGACTGTCGTAGAGAGATCGGAATGAGCAGTAATGAAAAAGGTGCTAGTGAAACTGTGAAGTTCCTAGCAGCCGAGGAAAACCATGTGGGGAGGCTCCATGGATTAGAGGTCTGGAATAGGCCGGAGACACTAAGTGTCATGACCAAGAGGGTTTGGTCCAGCATTCACAGTGAAGTGAAAGAGGCTGAGAGCATGAAAATCCATAGTGGTGGTGTGGGTTCCAGGATGGAACAAAACAAAGAGGGGAAAAACTCTTGCCGCTCTCTCTTTCCTTTTAATTATATATATATATATATATGCATTGTGAAAACAAAATATTGTTGAATGCATGTATGACTGAAAATGGAATGTGTGTATTTGCTTAAAGTAAATTGTGAATGCTGGAATAGTTAACTCCCTGCCCAAGAATGGACATGAATGAGCTCGTGTGCCTGTTGGGAAGGTATGAAAAATATGAAAGTCTCCTTGATAAGACTTGGACTGTCATACCAATTGGGCAGTTAACTGAGTGATTTTAATGTCTATATTATGCTTGGTCTGACAGAATTTCAATGGTGCATTTCACAGGTGAGAAAAGTGAAACCCGGTGGTGCACATTGATCATGGCAGCAGATCAAAAGTTGTTGGACTTGGCTGGAAGTCTCCTTCAAATGATTGCCATGACCTAAGAGAATCTTGGAGAGATGCTCAAGATACAGAAAAGGCAGAATGAAATGAACCACCATATTTTGCAAGACTCTATTGGTTTGTAAAGGGAGGTGAAAAGCCTTCTGGGAGCAATCGACAAAGGAAAGGAAGGTGGATCAGTGATGGGACATTCGTCCAAGCGACCCGTTAAGAAATGGTCCAGGCATGAAGACTCAAAGGAAATTGAGTAGGTAAAGATGAAGCAGCTAGTGAAATGTTGGGAATGCGGAGGACATCATTTACGCCAGGACTGCCCCATGAGGGAACATGCAGAGGGAAACAACCACAAAGTTCCTAGACTTCGGGATAAGTTGAAAGCTGAGAACCAGCGGGAGAAGTTCGTAGAAGCCGAGGGGCTTGGTCCTGAACGTTCAAAGTAAATAATTGAACATGGGACAGATCTGCAAAATTTTGAAATTTTGGATGTGCAAATTGTATATGTATTCCTACGTATTGGAACATCGAGGACAGTGTTATTCCAAGGGGGAGGGGAATGTAACACCCCGGTTTTGACCCCGTTTGCATGATGTATATAATGTAATTAATCATGGTGAGGAGCTAAAGGAAAAATCCCCACCGTCGATTTGGTTGTGTATGTTTCGGCAATAGGGATAGTTGCTGATGGTATATCGTGCTATCTAGAACATTATAGTTTGGCATCATGTAAATACGCACATCAATTAAAATAAACCTACATCCATCTACAATGGTGCAACGTTAAAATGAAAAGGGCATGATTCCAAAGGATAAGGGTGGGGTGATGTCAAACCTTGGACTATGGGGGGGGGGGAATCCATGTGTCACCACCCTGTTTAATTTTCCCATATTTCCTTGTCTTATCCAACTACCACTTTAATGTTTTGTTGAGTAGTTGAGGCAGTTATGGTTGGGAGTGGAGTGTGGCAGGATTGTCAGTCCTTGCCCACATGCACACTCCACCAGTAGGTTGACCTCACATTGGCAAGCAAAAACCACCACCGCCATTCTCTCCATGAGGCCATTCTCTCCATTGTCATCTCACCCTCATGCATAGGGGGTTGTTCACTCTCACGCAGGGATGCGCAGGGGGTCGGTTAATCTTCCTCACGCACAGATTGATGGAGAATCGGTTTTTTCCCCATTCTTGTTTGGGCAACTTTCTTTAGCGATTGCATTGAGGAATTGTGTGGTGTGGGCTCTTGCATGTTGGATGACTGTTGATTTCCACATATGTTGGATGAGTTTTCCCTTGTCTATGCTGGGATTTTTCCTTCTTCCCCGACTACGAACTGTGTAAGGTTCTCGTTGTTTCCTCATCAGATTGTGGTTTGCGTTTATGTCCTTCTTTTGCCCAAGATTGAGAATCAGGCTTCTCCCCTGTTTTGGGACTGTGTAAGGTTGCCATAGTTTTCATTGTGAGTTTGGGCTGTCGATTCACCCTGGTGTTGGGTTGCTTCTTGGTTGCTGAGGTAGCAAACATCTTTTGGGGATTGTTGCTGAGTTGTTTTGGCCACGCTAGGGCCAAGAACAACTCTGGAGTGTGGTTGGACCTGAACTGTGTTTCATCTTTTGTTTGGGATTGTCACCCAGTTGGCTTTGCCTTCTTCACAAAGCTGTGAATGGGTTATTTTGCTGCGGTATGTAGTGGTTGGTCTTCGAACTGTTGAGAGTGGGATTAGAGGCTAGGTATGCTTGAGAAACTGGTGTTTGAGGCCACTAGCTTAGAATTTAGCCTTTCCTAGCTCCTTAACGACCTGGTAAACTCTACTGTGTGGGTTTGGTTGATTTGTGTACCTTGGCTATGTGTAAGCCTGCATTGACCCTTATTCCTTGAGGAATCATGCCTAGCTCAGGGATGGCAGCATTGCTAAGAGATTGATGAGCATGCTAGCCTATGGTTGGGTGGAACGTTGTAGCGACGTAGCTACTTGCGGGGTGATTTCTTCATTAAAAGATAAGTACTCCTAACTATTTCATCTCTGCAATTATATCTACTGTTTCATGAGAAATGATGAACATGTTGAATGCTAGAATGTATATGTTTTCTTCCGTTGAATGTTGAGGAACTATGCATCCTTGTATGATGGATTATGCATCTTGGTATGTATTATGTTTAAGATTTTTATTTCAGCATTGATGCATGTCCATCTTCATGGGGTTGTTTGTCCATATGATTGGTGTTAGTAGCATCCTCTTCACCGGTCAGAGGGTCGAGGACGTTACAAGGATACTCTCCGATAGAGAGTGCTCTTGACTTGTGTTTTTGCAAGTTCAATATTCTTAAATAATTAATTGATTAAAAAAGCACAACAATTAAGATGAAAGTGGTTGATTAAGCTCTCTGATAGAGAGCACTCTTGATCCACCTTACGGTGAGATTCAAGAGATTTTGGTTCTTTTTATGATTTGACAATTATATAACAAGATACCAAAATGCAATAATCAATCTAGCAATTAGTATTTATGCAAAGGAACAACTAGCAAATAGCAAAAACTAGAAACTAAGACTAAGTAAAGAACTAAATTAATTGCTTAAAGGAAACTACACTAAAAAATCATGAAAAATGATACAACACCCTTCCCCCAAATAGGGGAGGTATAAAAGAAAGGAGACTTGCTCCCAGTAGCCCTTTTTATTAGTTTTTTACAATGATGATGTGTTCTTTGCTTCTTGGAAGAATAGGTAAAGAAGGGGATTGAGAGAACAGGGAGAGAGTCTTTTTGTTCTTTTGCACTCGTTGCATGTTTGTGGCCTTTGGGCTCTCCTTCACCTGCCTAAAACTAAGAGCTCTAGACATACACTTGTTATAGGATTAGTTGATAAAAAATAACTTGAAAATAAATCTACAAACTAGATAAAAACAACTACCCAAACTTACCGAAAAGAAGGGAGAGAAGAGGAAAGAGAAAGGCAAGGCAAGAGAGGGGGAAAGGGAGTGAAAATAAGACAAAAGGCAAGTCAAAGAAGGCTAGAAACTAAGGGAGAAAGAGGGATGCAAATCAAAGAAAGAGGGCTGCAAATGAGGGTAAAAAAGGCTGAAAGTACATCCCAAAAGATGGTTGAAGAAGAGGATGGAAAAGGGCTACAAAAAGTGGAAACAAAGAGGCAAAAGAGGGCTGTCCAAAAGGGTTAAAATGGGGATAAGTGGACAGTGAACAAAAGGAAGGAAAGGCTGCAAATAAAAGGCCTAAAAGGCTGAACATACAGCCCAAAAGATGGCCCAAAAAGAGGATGGAAAGGGGCTGCAAAAAGTGGAAACAGGAGGCAAAAGAGGGTTGTCCAAAAGGGTGAAAAGTGGGGAAAAGTGGACAGCAAACTAAGGGAAGGAATGGCTGCAAAAAAGAAACAGGGCAGCCAATCGGGGCAAAGGCTAAGTGAATGAATGTTCACTTTATCCAAAACGTGCCCTAATCCCAAGGAAATAAATATTTTATAAGAATTTGAGAGATGAATAATATGAAAGAAACACTCAAACCTATGGTACTTTGATGGGGTTTGGATTCTTTTGGATCTTGAAAATTTGGAAGCTTCCTTGGCTTTGACAGAAGAGGATGCACCTGAGCTCAAACTCCTACTCGCTTCAATGAGATGACCTGCACAATTTCAACTCAATACTTGCAAACAATGGATTAGATCATGTATGTTTGATAAATAAAAATATAAAGAGCATGTCACACAACTGAATAATCGATGCTACTTTAATTCATAGAGACAAAACCATAAAAGATCAAATTGTGACATCAAATGATCAATCTTACGTGCTTATAGAAGCCTTCTAAAGCATGAGATATTATCCAATCCTAAGCAATAAAAGACAAAAATTGAAACATTTCACCTCATTCACCAATTGTTCATCCACATTCACACACCATGTATGCCTCCAAAGCCTTAAAATTTATTATACGGTTGTAAAAGCAACAAGCATTACAGTAATTCACCAGAGGTTCTTTGCATAAAGATCCATCCTCAATAGAGCTGAAAGAGCCTCTATTTAACAAATGAGAGAGTGCTAAACCCCTAAAACAAAAAACCAACCCTGCTGCATGGGAAAGCTGCCTGCTAGGTCTGGAAACCTACTTTGTTAGGTCTGGGAAGCCTATTGATGGTATAAGCTTCAGTATTCACCTCGATCAAATCACTGGACCAATGAGATCTCTCCATCTCATCTTCAGTTGGAGATGACATTTCTAATAACTGATAATAAATTAATTGCTCTCTTAATGATGATTGAAGATGAGTTATGATAACTCCAATCATCAGAAGTGTTCCATGAGATGTCATTTAGCCTTTTATTTTACTGAATTTGGATTAATTTGGATTAATTTGGAGAGTTTTAGTTTTCTCCAAAATAATCATTTTTTTAATAAAAACAATTTTTTAATAAAAATCATTTTTTTACTAAAAATCATTTTTTTACTAAAAATCATTTTTTTACTCAAAACTGACTTTTTTGAGTAAAAAGGCATTATGTGTCCGATTGTTGATCTGAAAGTTGGTTTTGACTGGCTGGCTGATCAAGAATGAATTTTGGCTTAAGGTTAGAGCCTTCAATCACTGAATTCTGAGTTAGGATGACTTATTTACCACGAACGGGTTTTTCCCATTTAATTAATGGAAAAATTAACCCAAAATACTTAGGAAAAGTGATTAAAAATTAAAAAATATTTTTTCACTATTCAAAAAAGATTTTTTTCGAATTTTTTTTGTGTCCAGATGACTTAGGACATGACCATGATCTACCTAAATAATGTCTAGTAGTTTTATAACACTCAGTTGGGCTCTAATAACCCCCCAAGGCCCAAAATTCAACATCGGGCATTCCAGCTTTGGAGGAAGCGGGAGAAAACCTCGTCAATTATACTCGGATGAAGGCAAAGCATAATTGTCAGGGGAAAAAAACTCCCTGGAATACCTTATTTGAGATTCTACGTCTCAGGAGACCGAACCACTCAAAAAATACCCTACTAGCACATTTATTACAAACCCTACGGGGCCATGGTCAAAATTATTCAAATAAAAAACTGGCTAGCCAATATTGGCTAGACAAGCAGACAGATCAACTGATACAATGGAATCAGACTTTGAACAAGTCTGTCAACTGGAATCTCCTCAGGTAACCCAACTATGGTACAAAAATTTGGATAACAAAGCCATTTTTACAATATGACACCATTCTGTATAAATATGGCAACTTGCTGAAACTCTGAAAATTGACTAAGTAGAGGAAAAATCAGAGTTCATTAATGATAAAGGAATAACAAAGGTAGTGATGACATGGAATATGGCATGTGTGATGAGTTTTCAAATTCATATGATGGTGTTCTAGTCCTCTACTGAAATCATTGTTACAATTCGACGCCATTTTATAAAAGTATGGCAACTTGTTGAAACTCTGAAAATTTGACTAAGTATAATTTCTTCTTAATTTGCCTAAGGGGTCTCTATAAAATACATGCCACATTATGTATCTGATGAATTAAATGATTATGAGGATATAGACATCTATATCATTTTCTTGTGCATCTAACCATATAATTGGTTTTTCAAGACAACCTATGAAGGTGAAGTTATTAGTCTTCCAAAAGTGCTTTTTGGCATGATTTGCATTGTTTCAATTCTGGTAAATCTGTGTAAGCGGCCTATGTAAAATGGCCGCCATATTTTGTAAGGTAATGATAAATATTATATGATACCATCACGTTTTAGCTTGTTGATTTGTGCATCTAACCATGGTCTCATTTCCCCTAAAACATGCTTGAAGAAAAAATTGCAGGTCTTCCAAAATGAGATTTTAGATTGTTTTGGGAAATTCGCTGAAAATTGACTAAGTATTGAAAAACAGTCTAAGTTTCCCTAGTAAAATGCATATTTTGTAGTAAACTGATAAAAAATAATCTCAGACCATCAAGATGTATCTTTTTGATGTGTGCATCTGAGCATGGTCTTATTTCTCCTAAAATGTACTCGAAGACAAAGTTAAAGGTATGCCAAAACATGGTTTCATGTTGTTTTGCACCAGTTCATGAAAAGGCACATTTCCATAATGAAGAGATGCATTGGTGAAAAGATTTTAATGAAGGGACACAATGATGAAAAGACATAATGGTTCAAAGACATGATGAAAGAATTATTTGAACAAGAAGTTCGAAGTGGAAGAAAGATGTCTTAGCAATCTAGATCAATGTAAGACCAAGAAAAGATAGAGACCAATGAAGTGAAGAATAATTAGTAATAGAATTGAAGAAAAATATCAAATTAGGGAGGTAGGGTGGTGCTAGGGAAGGCTACAATCCTGTAAGGGGGTTGTAGCCTCCTTATAGCAATGGCTAGAAAACAGGGTGTTGTAACATCCTTGTCTGTTGGAGGAGGCAGAAACTAGGGTGTTGTAGCATCCTTCAGTTGTAGATGAAAAAATTAGGGATTGGTGTCTCCAACAAGTTTTAGCTTGCAAAAACAATTGTAAATATAATTTTGCAGTTATAGAAAGTGTTTGTAGTTTTCCCAATTGGACTTCCACGATAAATGTTGTGTTCGGTATATCTTGTTGATTATGTGTTTTAATGAATAAGTTGAAAGTGGTTTTAAATTGTTAAAAGTTATCAGTACTAATTCACCCCTCCCCCCTCTCAGTATTGTACAATATTCGAACATAGAGGACCCCTTAGACTTCAATATGATCCTTAGGAATGATTATGTATATGCTATGAACATTGTGGTGTCTACACTCCATTAGAGGAAATTTGGGGTCTAAAATGGGCCTTATAATAAAACGTGCCAAAATAAGTTTTTGTGAGTTGGAATTCAAGAACCAATAGAATTTCAATAAAATAAGTCAACCATAATGGTTGAATTGACATATTTGTCATTAAAAAAAACTACTTTTTTTGTTCGTATTTTCGACATATCTCATTGTGTTTTTACTCAAATTTCGATCGGGAGAGCTTGTTGGATGTGGAATTTGATTATGCATCCAACGAGATCTCCCGATCGAAATTTGAGTAAAAACACAGGTAGATATGTCGAAAATACGAACACAAAAGGTAGTTTTTTTCTTTCTTCCTCCAAAATTAATCAATATTATTTTATTATTTTAACTATTATTTTATTATTTTAACTATTATTTTATTATTTTCCTTAGGAGGCCCATTTTAGGCCCCAAAATTCCTCTAATGTTTCATGTGATGTCTTTTCCTCACAATGAAAGCATTGTCACTATAATCAGCTAGCATTTATTGATCCCTCTCATCACCCCACTTTAGACCAAGTCTATCCGTTGTCAATTCTCAGTGTTTCGGTAGACACTACACCACCACGGGTGAATTATGTGGCCTCATATACTTCGTGTCCAATTGATACTATAAAGAAGCCTATGTATTCATGCTTGCCTTATTAGGATTCCATCCCAGTAGTTGACCGGGTTGTCAATCCAATGGGGACTTTGGAGCCCACTCTCCACCCTATTGACCCAATTGAATGTTTGGATATGTATTCTATCTGGGACAATATTCTTCCTTCAGATGATGTTTTCCAAGATTCTATGATATAGTTTGACCTTCTTTTGGATGTTGACTTAGTTGTAGTTATATCCAGCCTTGAATTTCCTTTTGAGACTAATATTTCTATTGATCGATCCTTAGACGTTGGTACTTTTGAGTTTTTTATTCTCCAATAGAACAACAAGTCATTATTCTTGCTGATTTTGAGTCTCTTAGTAAAATTTACAAGTCTCGAGTCTATTAATCAATGAAACAAATACAAAATATACCTTCTCATCAATCAAGGAACCTCATGAAACCTTCAATCTGGATCTCATGCTTCTCTCCTCCAAGAATCCCGACCTCCAAGCAATGCATCGGGGGTAGATGGAAACTAGGGCACAAATAAGGGGGATGAGAGTCCAAATTTTTCCAGCATAACATTACTATAGGCCAAGTCCCCTTCATGGTACCATGTCCCTCTCTTATATAGTAAATGGAGAATATAGGGTCGAGAAGGAAGTAGTTACAAATGAGGATACAGTTTCGAAACCACCCAAACCACCAATTTTTTTATATTTTTTTATATTTTTTAGGATTTTTTTAGGTACACTCTAGTGGATCAAAGGAAAATAGTGTGTCATGGGATAGTGGAACACTAACAACAAGCATGTGCAAGGTGAAAAATGCTAGTGGACCAAAGGAAAGCGACATTTTGCGGGGGGTGCCATTTTTAGGGTTTTTTTAGGTGTTTTGGGGGCTCCAACTTGTGTTCATAAGATGTTTAACTTTTACATGAACCATGAATGAGATAAGGCCATATTAATGAGGTACCAAATATGGATCTTCCATCCATAAAATTTCCTTTGGGTGAGCGACAATAAGTTCATGAAGTGTCATTATGCAAGTGTCATAATGCAACCAAAACATGTAAGTGTCGTCACAGACAAAGAACTACCAATTTTGGCTATAACAAACACCTTTCCTAAGCTAAGTCATATGATATTGTAGCATTGTGGGTGGAGTTAGGAAACTATTTTGTGTCTTCGAATAGTATTTAAGGATATTCTTTTGATTCCCAATATCAATAATATAATGAATTTTTTTTATGAATTGATTTTGATTGTGAAACATAATTCTTTTTCTTCTTCCAATCTACATGTACTAGAGTGGTTGGAGTTTGTATGTATTGGGAGAACAATGGTTGGAGGGATCTAGTCCAGAAATATTCATGCTTCCCTCAATTTGTGTTGGGGAATAGGTAATGTTGTAAGAGATTTGTGCACATGCACTCAACATTAGATAACAAGGTCATCTTATGGGGGTCACACCGCTTACGAGTGTCTTTCTATGTCTGTTGTCAAGGATGAATTGTGTGGCCTTATTTCCTCTAGGAATATTATTTCTCAAATTTTAGTGTTGTCTTAACTATAGTTCATGTCCTTTTGTTTTCACTACTTGTTACCTTTTTAACACTGTTGATCGAAAATGGATCATTATATAATTTGTCATCTATTTTGACAATCCATGGGTGTAAAAACGAATCTATTGACTTGTAGGGCCCATTTTAGAGGTAGGTCTCACTTTGGTGATTCTAGGTCTAGAAATTTATAGGGCATGTTTGATTCCTTAAATGGCGGCCATTTCATGGGATCAAAAAATTGCAGAAAAGGTTCCTATCCCTCAAGGTTGCTCTACATGTTAAGATATTTCCAACAAATCAATATCATCGAAATCAAATTTAATATGAGTAAGTTATTCCTTCAACAAATTAACCTACCATATTGACCATCGTGATTTGAGTGGATGCCAGATCAACTTCCATTACTCACACATGTGCAGCTAGTCACATGTAGGTTTTTAGGAAAATTCTAGAGGTTCAAAAACCATAACCCTGATTGGGAGTTGGGTCATGTAAAAACCCTAAATATAAGGCTATATCACTAGAATTCCAAGTTAATTTTTGGGTCATTAGGAAAGTAGTGGTTCAATTCTTATTGTATTGTTTCATGTTCATAGTTTAGCAAAGCATCTAGGACTAGGATATTAAAGTGGAGCAAAGGAAGTACACGATAGTGTAGCAATTATATAGGCCACGATGTCCATGAAAAATCCATATTGAGAGCATTTTCTTTATATTTTCATTTCATAACTAAAAAGAAAAGAGAAGGCATAGGCATCATCTTCTAGGTGGGTTTTTCCTCTATTAGATTTAGGGTACATTGTGTGGATGGTATGTTATCTTCTTAGTTTATTTCATTTCAATTTTAGTTTATTCCAATATTTTATACATAAATCTAGTAATATTAAATATGAAAACCAAAGTAAAACATTGCATAATAAGATATTGTACAATATCACAATATCTATTGTGATGAACTATCTAGTGGAGTATCCATGACAATCTATAGATAAATTGCATTCTTGGATATTATTTTCTTTTAAAGTGGGTGTGAATATTGATTGTATACACCTTATCTTCCACTTTTGTGGTGTCTAAATGGGCCATGAGTGAGTGAAACTTGTTTATGTAATACTTCATTGGTTCATCGCCACACCTATGCAATTATTGTTGCATCATGTGTCAATCTTTCTAATACCTCAATGGATAAATTTTGACATGCATCACCTTCATAGAGATTCCCTACATATTGATGTGTTGGACATGATAATTACATTGGTGGTTGTCAATTTCCACCACACTTTAACAATCAAGGAAGTATTCATGGTTGTCAATTGCCACCACACTTTAACAATCAAGGAAGTATTCGTGGTTGTGAGGTTAAATTCTGTACATTACTGAAATTATCAATTTCAATGTATATTTGGTTGTGAGGTTAAATCTTCTACATTAGTGAAATTATCAATTTAATGTATATTTGGAATGTCCTAAGCCATTCATTAGAATTCCCATAAAAAATGGAATATTGTGATCAATCCTAATGTTGAAGTGGATTCTATCACCCAATAAGCTTGATCCATGCTAAGTTGATGTTTTAAGTGCATTTTGAGGTGCGAAACAATTTTGCAAACTAGTTGAAAAAATCTTGGCATTATTTTTAAGAAGTTTCACCAATCATGGTAGCAAAGAAAGTGGAGTTAGTGTAACCCTTTATTTTTTATCATATTAAGTGGAACAAATAGTTGGTGTAGGAGTTTGATTAACCTCGTGTAGGAGTTTGATTAACCTCACGCTTCTAGTACTCAAAATTGGTCTAAAATGACATTCAATTTTACTCAAAACTATAAAAATGAACACATACATATAATGACAATGAAGCTCTTGAACACTTTATTTAAGCTCTTATACTAATCATCAAGTTGCATGGTAAGTTAAGCATTTAAGTTCTTATATTAAATCAATTTTCATAGTAGGTTAATTGAGCATTAAAATGCACAATAACTATTTACATATGTTTTTTTCCAATTTATATTGTGTTATTTAATCCATGATTTATTTAATAGTTATATCCGTAGTCGTTTATATTTTACAATTTAAGGTGGATGAGGAAGGATCATCTTCCTGAATTAAATAAGTATTCCAATATACATAACTACCTACTAGGTAATAAGTATTATGTTGGAAGTG
Source organism: Pseudotsuga menziesii (assembly GCA_001517045.1). NCBI lineage: Eukaryota > Viridiplantae > Streptophyta > Pinopsida > Pinales > Pinaceae > Pseudotsuga > Pseudotsuga menziesii. Next base: position 208,569 of record LPNX010627144.1, read on the forward strand.
GTTACACTTTTGTTACGAAGGAAAAGCGAAACAAAACAAGAAAAAAATGTTAAAATTCAAGTGGAAATAGAAAAAAATAAGTTTATGTTGAGACTAGTTACACTTAGTTGAACGAAGAAAAAGTAAAACAATAAAAATGTTGAATTTTAAGTGGAATAAAGAAAATCAGCGGTTCAGTCATTTTAGTGATTTTATAAAAATGTAAAATTTAGGTTTGTAACATTTATTTTCGCTGAATTGAAATATAATTAAACACAATTAAAAAGATTTTATCTTAAACTTTAAAGTTAAATACAATACTATTTGCATGTCATTTTCTTAATTGAAGTTGGTTGTACTTTTATGAAGTTTAAATTTATGGCTATATATAGAATATAAATATAAACGTCTTAAATTGAAAAGGATAGAGGCCTGATTATTGCTTTTTTAATATGATAGTGGCCAACATAAATTCAAAAGAGGTTAGGTCAGATATTTTGAAACTTGATCTAACTTTTGGAATCAAAAATTTAAAAAATCAAATCATTAATATTAATAATATTAAAGTTTAATATGTTTTTATGAAGTTTAAGTATTGTAACAACGAAATCATTAATCATAAAAAGTTGAATTAATACAAATTCTATTAAACTTAATTTATATGATGAATATTATTTTTCAAATATCATGATTTTTTAAAATGGTATTTATAAAATTAGGACCAATGTTGATGGCATTTCTAATGACATTGATTGTTGAACTACTTCTAGAAAACACCTTGGAATAGGTTAATTTAAGTATTGTGACAACAACTAAGTTTAAGTATTGTGATAATAGTGAAGCTTAAGCATTGTTGTGACAAAGAGTTCAAATAATACAAAATTTTATCAAACCTAATTTATATGATCAAAACTAACTATTGTTTCTGGCATCATGAATTTAAAAAAATGACATTCATAAAATAAGGACCATTGTTAATGACTTTCAAAATGACATTGATTGTTGAACAATGTATCGAGAAAATACCTTAGGATGAGTTAATTTGTATTTTATGATTTAAAAGAGATTAAGAATGACTTATAACTTGTAAGATACAATTTTATTCACTTTCATCTCTTAATTATTTTTTTGTTCACTTTTATATCCTAATTATTTTTCAAGGCTTGTTGTATTACACAAATCATAATGGCCTTGAGACTTTCATGTCCATCATATTCACTTGTAATAAATTGTAATAACCTTGAGATTTTCATGTCCATCATATTCACTTGTAATAAATTGTAATAACCTTGATATTTTCATGTCCATCATATTCACTTCTCAAACTCAAAGTGGCATTTTGTAGAATATTTTGTTTAGTTATCTTATTCTACCAAACAAATTTAGTAAGAATAGTAAAATTTTCATCATCATTACAATATTAAACGATGATATTATTTAATGTAAATGTTATGTTCTATATGTGATTATTTTAAAAGTAAATCACAATAAAAATTAAAACTTTGACACCTCCTAGGTAAGAGATTAAATTGCAACCAAGGTAATATTTGGTTTCACGTATGGGACTAAGGATTCATCCTGTTGGCCAATATCTTATCACATTCACTCATAAAGGGGGGTTTTAAATTGTGAAAAATAAGGTCAATATATTGTAGGTATTGGGGGGGTGGGGAGTAGGGTTGGAGGGTTTATAGGTATTTGGGGGGTATAAAATGGTGTATCTAGTAAAAATAGGGAATATTCATAAAAATAGGGTTTTTTAATTGAAAATATGTATTGGGAGGGGGCTCAAAAATGGGATTTTGGTAGGTATTTATCAATATCTAGTGAAATTAGTGGTATTATTTAATATACCATGAACAAAGGTGCTATGAAATAGTTTCACTGAGTGAAGACCCCGTGGTTGAACCATTTTTTGGTCTTGGAATAAGACCTACAATTGCTTATTATTGGCTAAGCTTTCATCTTCCTTGGACATAGGGAAACATGTCAACAACCATCTACCCCCTTACAAACCACCATCATGTAATTTCAAGTGGTGTGATTTTCTTTGAATAATAATGATGAGTCAACCGACATTTACAAATAACAAAAAATGATAGTTCTCCTTGAGTAATAGTGATGAGTTAGCGTACATTTATTAATAGCAAATAATGATGGCTTTCCTCATTATTAAGTGGTATATAAAAAATCACCTTCCAAAAAATAAAATAAGAAAATAGATAACTTAGCATTTAATCACTAAACCAACACCCCAATAATTATTTATTTCCTAATTCTTTTTTAGTTTATGAATTCAGATTTCCTTAATAATTTTTTATGACTTTTATGTTATTTACATGTTTATAACCACATACATTATATTTTATTTTAATAAAAAATAGTTGATACACTAACTATAAAAACTTAACAAATAGATATTTTTAGTGTCGACTCATGTTTATCTAATAAAGCATAAGAGCACGCAATCTCAACAACACAATTGGACTAAACAACTGATATGGTTATTTCATCTTTAGGTGATAATCATATTGGGAGTGTGCAACAAATTTTGTTAAGAATTTTGATCGACCTTTTGTTGAATACCTCTATATGACTGTTCACTTATGGTAATAGGTGCATGATGTAAGATAGTGAATGTAGTACTTTTCATGGAATTCTTTAGCATGTTTGGCTATCTAGTATCCATTGCCATACACGATGTTGGAGAGAAGAAAACAACATATGATCTAGTTGAGAATAAACATAGTGGTTGCCTTTTTTGTGGCCTTCACAAAAGGACTAGCTTCTATCTACTTGATGAAGAAGGAAATTGTAATCAAAATGAAGCAATGCCTCTTAGAAAAAGCTTAGCTAGTTCCAATAAGTTAACTGCATGCACCATTTTCCATTTTACTGTAGCAACCAAAGGTAAAAAAGGACACGACTACAACAACAATTACAATGTAATTTGACTTGTAGGTTTAGTCTTGAGCAATCAGTTTTTCAACCAACTCAACAACCAATGCGAAACAATCGAATGGAAAAGTTCGCTTAGGTTATAAACATGGTTTCACCATCTAACTAGAAAATCTGAAATAACATTCTTCCCAAACTCGGCTTCTATTCGAACCAGTTTTTTCCATGGCTTCCCTTCTTTATGTTCCCCCTCTCCACACCGAACCAACCAACAACTACCTTCGAAATGACTTACCATATTTTCCCTTGCATGCATTCCTCAGGGCACATGTCAAGGTAATTAACCATCCCTTAATCACCTTTTAACACACAGTCAACTCTTAATCATGTTTAAGGTTAATGAAGGGTGTTTATAATCAATTAAGGACGTAGGGTCTTCTTGTAGGTACTCAAGATTATAACAGTTTCAAAACATATCCCCTTAGGCCATCTACACCCCCCTTACCATCTCTCTAGTGAATATACAAGTCCCCAACTTCTTAGTGTTCTACCTAAGCCACGATCAATGATATATTTCTAATATTAATAATTACAAAATACAATAAGTTTCATCCTCTTGGGCATTCATAGTAAATTATTTATCATACAAGGGGGTCATTCTAGGGGTGTTACACTTCATTCCCTAACAAAATGATCATTCTTTTCATTATCCTTACCCATTCCAAGTTGGATCGGAGAATCCCTTCTCGAATGGATAGAAAATGGCACTATATTTAAACTCACCAAAAGGATTCAAGAGGACCCAAATCCATCTAAAGTTTATGCATGGCAGCAACTTACACTGAGATATAAGGAGCACTTTTTCTTGATAAAAAATTATGCCTTAAAAAAGTGTCTTAGAGAAATTGCGTTCATCGCCTACAACAAGTCACTCATGCATTCATAAAACCTATGAAAGAGATCTCAGAAAACAAATTATTTCAGAAAAGAATGAATTAGACCTCCATAATTTTGTTATGGCATGTGACACTTTCCAAATACATAAGGGTGAGACGGTAAATACATTAAGTACAAGATATCCACTATTGACCCCATCACATATATGGACTAACATCTCCATAAATTTTATAATGGGACTTCCATAATATAATAACAAATCTCTCACCATGGTGGTAGTTGATTGTATTTCCAAGTATGCACATTTTTAAGCCATGACACATTGTTTTATCCCCTCATTAGTTTCCCAAGTCTTCATGGATCAAATTTGTAAGATGCATGGCATGTCCACTTCCATTGTCTCAAATCGCGACCCCACATTCACCTGAAATTTTCGGTAGAAGATGTTTAAGGATTAGGGAACCAACTGAACCTAAGCATGGCATGTCTCCCCCAAATAGATAGTCAATCATAAGTGGTAAATAATAACTCAGAAACTTATTTGTGATTCTTCACTTCGGATAATCCACACCAATGAGCATAATGGATTCCCCTTGTAGAATTGTGGTATGATACCACTTATCATGGACTGCCGAAATGACACGATATGAAGTGTCTATGCAAAAAATCACTTCTGAATAGCTTCCTATTTACTAGTAACCTCCAATGTTCATATAGTTAATAGGACACTATGCATGAAAGAATCCATTATCCACACGCTTAAGAAATTTTTGTTGTGTACCAAAATCGAATGAAATAACAAGTTGACCAACTTTTATCAAAGAATTCTTTTGCAAAATGGGATCAAATGTTTCTTTCACTAGAAACTAACACCAAAGCTATATGGACCCTATAATATTATTTGGCACATTGGGAAGGTAGCCTACAAGCTCTCACTTATAAACAAATCCAAGATTCATTCATTATTATGTGTGTCTTGTCTCAAGAAGGTTGCAGGATCAAAAAGCAAAGTGCAAACCATATTATTAAAACTTGATGAAGAATGGTCCATTCTGATCCAACCAAAAGTAATATTGGATACCAAATAGTGTCAATGTGCCAATTCATAGTCTGGGAAGTACTAATCTAGTGGAAATATATGAAACCAAAAGATGCCACAATGGAACCAACAATGATTTTGCAACAATTCACTCACCTTTAACCTTGAGGACAATGATTCTCTAAAGTGGGAGTGCGGGTCACATATCTACACTAACCTCCCTACTTTAGGTTAACAATGAGTTAGTTAATTAATGTATGCAACCATCTTCCATGAATAAAGGACCATTAGATAGTCATGGGTAGTACGTTATTCAATGTAAAAGGATCCTTTTTATTAAATAAGTCCCACTAGGTAGTTGGTACACATTAATCATGGGACCACAAGTAGTTGAAGATTTTTTATTTAGGATTTATTTAAAGACATATGAAGCTAAGGAATGTTTTGTTCTAGTATTATTGTATTTTGATCTCTGCTCAAGTGAAAGATTTCCCCACCTTAAGAGGCAAATGAACATTGAATTTTCTCTTTGATCATCATAATACAATGGTATGTTTTGCATTGTTACATTTAAATTGTATCATGTATCTAATATTCTACATTATAATCTATGTATACCCGGTTTGTGTTATAAATTTAACATTTAAGGAACACTACACTATTGCATCGGAATCATTAATGGTGCTAATTTTTGGACCTTGAATCTTTCCTCAACTTTGTGGGTCATTTACTCACCATTAGAGGTGTTTCTCCATTAACATGGTGTATACCTTGACCCTGCATCCAACAATCAAGTTGAATATGATGTCATGATCAATTTACATGTTCATATAGTCGCCATTCACATCCACCATCTTCAATTTCATCTTGATTTTCATATATTCATATCACATTTCAACAACTTTTGCAGTGTATAAGTACGACACATTTTCAAGAAATATCTACGTGTTAGAATTTTATCATTTTAGTTTAATTCACTCACATTCATTCATATCCTATAATTCACATTGCCTATGTAGACAATCTAGAAAATCAAGCATTGGATTGGCACATTTCATATTAAATACAAGTACATAAGAAAATAACACATGTACATACATGCCATCACGTAATCAACCAAACAATCCAAAACATGTAAATCACATATTTGTGTGTGTGTGTGTGTGTGTGTGTATGCATGCATGCATCTCACACAGTGTCTATATCTCTTAAACTATGCATATGTTGTGACAAAAAAATTAGCGGCATAATGTTCTTTATTGCCACATTCTCCCTAGGGTGATGGTATATTATATAGGTTGCATGTGCACTACTAATGGAAACACTCCAAGAACTCCTCAATCTAGGTCCCTCTTTATGTACCTTGATCATGTTATTCATCACAATAGCGACCCCCACTAGTTCAGTACCCAAACCTCATACAAACAACCTCTACTACGACCTCGACCATTAGCATATCTAGATTTTGTTGAAGAGTCTCCAATGGTGCTACAGAATCTACCTCTCACCTCACTCATTGGGATGCAAGTCCTAAAATTGCCCCCCTCTTAGTACGACTCTCAAATCCATGTCCTACTATAGCGGTGATGTTAGGGGAACGATTATGGGTGTTGAAAGTGGTTCTAGTGGCCTCACTAGCCTCACATATGAAAAATTTCCAAACCATATCAACATTATTATTGACAACATATATGTATGAGCTTATACAAAATCATGCACATATAAAATATCACAAAGCAAAAAACATAGGACTCGCCAATAGTTCCCTACTTCACCTGGTTGAGTAGAGGAATATGAGGACCCCATGTAAGGTCCATATCAACACTGTGATTTGTTTATGCTATGCGTCAAATAATTCTAGGTTGGAAACTCTCCCGACCACCCCTTCTCCAAGGTGGTGCATCATTTGTTCCCAACACATCATCCATGGATCTTACACACTACCATCACTAATTGCATGGTGTGGTCGGATCGATGGGACTTTCTTGAAGAAGAAGGTGCAAATAACCATGCAAAAGGAAAACTTATCTCACCTAGACCAAAGAAACTAAGTCAACCATGTCTATGACATTTTTAGTAGCATCCAATACCGTGCAAAATAGACTCCTTTTACAAGTCACTCAAATAGTCTCTTATGGCCTCTTGATTTCATGTGAGTAGAAAATGACCTACCAACCCTCAACACCATACGAGATATTGGTCTCATACTTAACAAGGATATCTACTTTGTGGGTGTCTATTCACATATATTCTATGTCCCCTCTTCATAAGCTATGAGAGACTTTACTTCCATAGTACCTCTTAGATATGGGATTGATCTTTTCTCCTCCCTTCAAACTTCTAAACCATTAGTATGCCACATCTGGACTATCCCTTCTAGTGGTTTAGATCCTTTGCACATAAGTTGACACTTAAATAACCTCAAGATCCCACTATGTGCTACTATCATTTTCTTGTGCATCCCCTGCAACTAAGTATGTGAGCTCCTCACTCTCACACTCCCTCCATCGAATAGACATCTCTCAACATATTTCCTTAAAACTAAAATATTTATAATACTTCTCATGGTTTACAATTTATCTATTTTGTGATTCGTACAAGTTCCCTAGAAATGGTTTTATAGCTCATGTCATTATTCATTATAAAAAAACACAACAATTTTATGTGATGATTTACCGTATAGTAGCATTAAATTTTCACATGGGATTTTTTTCCTCAATTGTGCCATGGTGCAACTACCAAAGGAACTTATGTGTGAGTTTCCCTTCAATACCTATGTGATTCACTGAAACCCCACATTAGGTTGTTTCTGAGCCCATAAATCCTCAAAAATGTAAATCTAAACAAACTAAAATGACATGTAGGATGAGAGGACCAACTTGGAAATCGTGGAATTAAGTTTCATTGATTAATCTCTATACTGCACAACTAAGGAATTATGTCAAAACCACCTTTCTTCGATTTTGTGTGTAAGAGTTGAATTTCCAAATCATGTTTTTTACCTATTTATAGGCCCCATTTTTCCCTAAAACATTATTTTGTCCCATAAAAGAGCATCCTATCTTAGATTCATTTCCTTCATCACTTTCATACTATGGTTGTTATTTCGCATGTGTAATATTTTTTGATCCATTTTTCTACCATGCTTAATATGGATTTCATTTCCCCTCAAGTATACTTTTTCAATCTAACATCAGGCATAAGATTACCCTCTACAATAGTGACATTTAACCTTTTACCACCTTTTGAATTTACCATAGAGTCTACCCTATCTCATCAAGTTTCATTACCATTTTGAGTTGCGTGCTTTTAAGACAATAACACTCCACTTCCAAGCATTTCCCCAACTTAACACCATTTAGAATTCTAGCAACCATTTCGTGCATTCCCCTTTATATATGGAACCCGTTTAGTCCAATCTCGTGTCTAAAAGCTTCATGCTTATTTATTTCATTTATATTCCCACGATGCAATTGAACCCCTATTATCCTCCTCATTCCAATATTTAAGATATTACTTATATTCACAAACCCTACATCATTCCTTCTAGGAAAACCCACCTAATATGCCTATTGTTGTTGTGTCCACCTGCTAACATGTTTTCTACATCTTGCTTAGAAACCACTTAAGCACATTTGGAACCTATATCAGTATAATTTATTTTGTTTCTTTTATTCCTTTTTAAATAAAAAAACACCAAAAACATATACAAAACTTTAAATAAAAAAGGGAAAGAAATCTAACTTCATTCATTACTACCAATTTTTCCCACCTCTTTACTCCTTTGGTAAATGGTCATTGTTTCCTTTTTTTGGAGAATATTTATTAAATCTCCATGTTTTTCAAGTTCTATAGAATCCATTAGTCAGTTTCATCCTCCTAATACAATCCAATTGGCATCCACATTGTGGTTCTCAATATTTTCACTCCACACAGTCTTTAAGCTCATCTCTTTGACTATTGAGTCTTATCTCACCATCATCCTATCAATTTTTTCATGACCCTCAGTCTACCTTCAAAATTTGTCCTCATCTTGTCTAGGTTGTCCTCATGTTAGCATTGGTTCTATTCTTATATTTTTTCTTACATTTTCTACCCAAGTGAGCCTTTTTGGTTCCTCCATTCAAGAGAAGTCTCAAGTCTCCTACTCTTCAACCAACTTGTCTCATCACGTCATGTATTAGTCCATTACATTTATTAGTATGTTATGTTCCTTGTATTTTTTTACAAGGAGTCATCATTTCCCTTTCTCTAGTGGATCTACCCCTAGAGACACCAACTCATTTAATCCAGGGCTTTGATGTAGAGGCTCAGTACCCTGGTTTCCATTCTCATCGTGGTGGTTTTCCTCACACGTCATAGTTGATAATAATTATTGATCCTTAACTATATGGTTCCTTCTTGTGTTTGAATTTGTTGGTGTATATATCTATTTTTCCTTAATTCTAGGGACAATATCACTCCTAATAGAGTCCTTACACCTTTTTAAGGTCAAGAGCACCACTATTGCATGTCTCCCTTTGTCTTAGGTATAAGGGTGATCCTATTGCAGTTCTCCCCCTTTTTATGGATAAATGTGCTCCTAGTTGAGTTGCTTCCCTTGTCTATAATAGGTGTTCCTCACTTGGCTATTATGGGCTAGATAACCCCAGTTATAGGGCCAATTAATCATAATCACTCATCCATGGCTAACTTAACTTCCTAACAAGGGAACACTTACTTTTCTAGGAATAAAGGCACCACACTTGGTAGCTCTAGCTCTAGTAAAACCCAACTAGATTCTAATGCATGGCCAAGTTAACTTCCTAATGAGGGGGCACTTATCTATTTATATTCCCCTTAATTTTAATTAGTTTTTATGATTATACATGTAAATAATCCTAGCTTAGTTACCTTATATAAAGGATTGCATATCTTTGATAAGAGAATTCAGTGATGTATTCTATTGAGCATTCAATTGATTAATAAATGTCATGTCCCCGCCCCTCTACTGGATGGAGAGGATGCGACGTTACTTCTATATAACCCAAGATATTTGAATACCATGAACATACACATGATAAAATGAAATGGATTGAACTAATACATGCATAGATGCATAATTATTTAACATATAGTGGAAGAAAACTACATTCCATTCAAGCATTTAACATGTTCATCATTTTCATTAAACAACAAATACCATTCCAAATATGAAATATACAAGAATACTTATCTTAAAAAAGAAGCTCGTCCTGCAACCAGCTATGTCGCTACAACGTTCCACCCAACCATAAGCCAGTGTGCTCCTCAATCTCTCAACAACACCGCCACCCCCGAGCTGGGCATGATTCCCACAAGGAATAAGGAACAGTAGCAGGCTCACATATAGCCAAGGATACCACAAAATTCAGCCAAGCCAACACAATTGGGTTTATCATGCTGCAAATGACATGGATAGGCTAACTTCTAAGATAGTAAACTCTTCAACAGAGCTATGGACAACTGCACCAAATCTAGCCTGGCTTCCAAACATCTACCCACCCAATACAAGGAAGCACCCCTTCTCTGCTACATAGTCCCTCGGGCTATGCCTTCCCTTCTGGTGCTATTCAGGGTGTGAAAAGAAGAAAACCATCCCCCTATATCAGTCTGTGAGGTTCCTTCACACACTAGGTTTATCAAGTTGTTCAGGCCCCATTTCCACTCCCAATTCAATACAGACCAAAGCACAAATTCATCCACAACAATATACACAATTTCAGGGCTGAGAAAAATGGTTTGCCAACAAAATGAATTGCCAAGGTGGGTGAAAACAACCCCCTAATAACAATTCATATTCCAGGGACGTTTTGGCCCTAACATGGCCAAAAAAAAAATCATCAACACCCAAGAGAACGTGATCTCTCCTCCAAATTGCGAGGCAACACAAAAACGATTTTCAGCTTGGAGAACAGTGGAGAAAATGAAACAAAAATGTTAGGGAAAAGACCCAACCACAGATCAATACAAAAAAATTGAATTTCCAGCCTGAGGAAAATGAAGAAATGATTGCCCACATGATGTAAAACACACACAACAAACCCAAAAACGTGACTGCCACACACAGGAAGCTTCCGGTCATTTGAGAGGGCCCCAACGTGGATGACTGATGGTGAGAAAAATTCCCAGGAGCTCCAAAATCGTGAATGAGAACACACAACAGGAAAAATCGTGAAGGAAAAATAGCTCCCAAGCTTTTCTGCATGAGGAAATGGCCAAATGGGCATGCATTTTGGGTGTTAACTTAAACGTTTTTCCCCAAAAATGGGTTTTCCCCAAATTTGAATTTCCTTGCCCATACTCTTCCCATCCCCATGCAATAACTACTTCAACCAATTTTTGGCAGAATTAAATGATTGGGTGAATGAGACAAGAAATGTAGTTGACATTTTGATGGGTTCTCCCTTTGACATTTGGATTTTTCCCATTGGCCCCAAAGGTTAAATACCCCCCCCCCCCCTTATATTTAGGAAATCATGCCCCCATCTCATTATTTGTTGCATTGACATAGTTGGTTGTGGGTTTTTTAATTAAATTGCATATTTACATGATGCCAAAATTATAATGTGTCGGCTAGCACGAAATACCATTGGCAATGATTTTAATCGCCGAAACATAAAAGATTAAATCGATGGTGGGGCTTTTGCCTTTAGCTCCACACCATGATTAATTACAATATATACATCATATACATTTAATGCAAACGGGGTCAAAACCAGGGTGTTACAATAAATCTTACATCTGCTTGAATACTTTCTTCTACTCTGTTGTTTCAATTGTTAATTGTATTTCTTCTCTATTAGATTCTAGATATTCGTGCAGGTTGATCAACCAAATATCAAATGGTATCAGAACCTTGGTGAATATAATGGATTAGTATACAAAATCGTAGGTGGACATATATTAGAACACGCCAAACCTAATGGATCAATCTCAACAAATAATCCTCACTCAATTCAACTATTATGAATGGAAGGCATGGGTGGTGATTTTCTTGCAGAGAAAAAGATTATACAAAATAACTATGGGGATTGATACTAAACCAAACCCTATTGCTGAAAAGTAAAATCGGTATAATCAAATGGATGAAGCATGTGGAATGTTATTCCTCTCTATTTCTCCCAATCTCTTATTTCACATCGAATTTGCAACAACTCCCAACGAAGTCTAGACCAAATTGGAAGGAGTCTTTGAGAAGTAGAACATGTTGTGGGGATATAAATTGGAGAATGGTCTCATCAATTGGAACCCAAGCAACTTTGACACAATCTAGGATTTCTTCACCAACTTGAAATCACTTTTTCTACAACTCAAGTTATGTGGTGTAGAGAAGAAGGAAAAACAATTGATTCTCTCTATTCTTTCCAAACTAGGCCCTTTTACTTAGGTTTTTTTTCTACCTTCCATGTAGCAAAATACACAGCCAACATTGTTTGGTAGAATCCTTCACTGGATTATTTTTCTACCAATCTTACCTATGAGCAAGATAAACGTGTTCAAATGGGTTCCCTAAAGACAATAAAGGTGCATACACTTTATGCAAATCAAGGAGATAAGAACAACAGCAAATGGAAAAACAAAAGAAAGAAGGACCAAGATCAAAAGAAGGATAATTTGATACGTTCTTATTGTAAGAAACAAAACCATGATGAACATGCATGCATCAGGAAGAAGATTTCTCAATTGCTCCATGTTCTTGAGAAAGACAATATCAAGAATAATACTTCAGATAAAAAATCTAAAAATCCGTAATATGATAATGGAAAAAGAAAGGAAATAGATCATTCACTTTTTTATGTTTCTCACTCATCATGTTCATGGGTTAATGGTTCACAAGAATCTAACCACATGGCCTCATCAAAGAAAATATTTATATCTTTGGAGCCATACACTAGCTCTTCCATCTTAATGGGAGATGATGCATTGGTTCAGATCACGTATTCAACTAAGGAATAACCTACTACATGTCTAGTTCATGGTGATGCAAATCTCATTGATTCCTCTTTGATTGCCTCAAATGATATTTCAAATATAGAAGAAGAAGAAGAAGATGTTGACATTGATGAATAGGTTGTTGTAGAAGAGGACGCTACAATAACACTACCTACCCGGGCATTTAGCCCCATAAAATGTAAAATAAAATGCATTGAACTCAAGATACAAAGATGCATAACGAATTAACATTCAGCAGAAGCAAATTACGTTTAGTTCAAGCATTCAACACATTTTAACATGTTCATCGTAATTCATATAAACAGTATAGTTGCATGGGTAAATTCACAAGAACACTTATCTTTGAATGAAGCTCCCCATAACCAGCTATGTCGTTGCAACATTCCACCCAACCATAGGCTAGTGTGCTCCTTAATCTCTCAGCAACACTTCCACCCCCGAGTTGGGCATGATTCCCACAAGGAATAAGGAAACTAAGAAGGCTCACACATAGCTAAAGATATGTCTAAACTCAGTCAAGCCAACACAATTGGGTTTCTCAAACCAGGCGTACACAACAACACATAACCAAGCCAACAATTTGGGTTTATCAGGTTATCAGGAGATGGAAGCACTGTCTGCTAAGCTAGTGGGCTCAGTGAAGAGCTAAGGATGCCTACACCAGAACTAGCTTGACTCCTAGGACACCTACACACACCCAAAACAAGAAATCATTCCCTTCTTTGTTGCACAGTCCCTTAGGACATGACTTCCCTTCCAGTGCTATTCAGGGGTTGTAGAGAAGAGAATCAACCCTCTAGCTCTGTCTATTAGGCTCCTGCAAAAAACTAGGTTTTTCAAGCAGACTCCTTTCTACTCCTACACAGTCCAAACACCAATTGCATACATAGAAATATACACCATTTCTGGGTAGAGGAGAACAATTCAGCCACAGAATTAATTCCCACGAAGGGTAAGAACAACCCACTAACAGAAGGCCATATCCCAGGGACGTTTTGTCCCTAACGTGGCCAAAAATGAATTCATCAACAACAATCAAGAGTATGTGGTCTCTCCTCCAAATCGTTGGGCAACACAAAAATGATTCTCAGCTTGGTAAACATTGGGGAAAAGCAACAGAAATCATTGGGGAAGAACCCAACCACAAGAATATCACAAAAACGAAATTCTCAGACTCTAGAAAATGAAGAACGAATGTCCATGTGAGGAAGAAATACACAGCAATCCAAAATCGTGGATTTCACACTCAAGAAACTTCCATCCGTTTGAGAGAGATCCCAATGTGTATTTCTAAAGATGGGGGAAAACGTCCAAGAGCCCAAATCGTGAAGAAAGAACACACAACCAACAAAATTGTGGAGGTAAAAAAACTCCTAAGCTTCCCTGTGTGAGCCAACATGAAGAACGTGGGTGTATGGCAGAATGGCATACATTTTTGGGCATTTTCCTCTCCAAGGAAGTCAAAACACGTTTTTCAAAAATGGGTCCTCTCCCCAATTCGAATTTCTGCCCATACTCTTCGCACTCCATGCAATAACTAACTCAACCACATTCTAGCAGAATTTAATGATTGGGAAAAAAGACAAAATGGGCAGTTGAGGGTTTGATGGGATCTCCCTTTGACATTTGGCTTCTCCCCATTGGTACAAAGGTTTCAATAATTTCCCTCCCTATTCCTTAGGAAAATCATGCCCTTTTCATTATGGTTGCATTGACTTAGCTGGTTGTGGGGATTTTTAATTAAAATGCATATTTACATGATGCCAAAATTATAATGTGCCGGATAGCACGATATACCATCGGCAACGATTTTAATCGCTGGAACATAAAAATTAAATCGATGGTGGGGCTTTTTCCTTTAGCTCCACACCACAATTAATTACAATATATACATCATATATATTTTAATGCAAGCGGGGTCAAAACCAAGGTGTTACAATGGCTACCTAGTTTACTTAGAACTTTCCTTTTTTTGTGGGGGGAGGGGGGGCACTTGGTTTTCCCTCTTTTCTCACTTTTTGAGATGTTTTTTTGTACTTGGGTACCTAACATGGACTCATATTGTCGGGACCCATTTTTTTGCATTATACTCACTTAATTTAGGATTAAGGGGGAACTGATATACTCATCCTCATTATTAAATAATATTACTTAAAATACAATTATGCACTAAAGTGTTTCTCTCATCCTTATCCTTCCACAAAGTGTATGTGATATTTATAGATCCACTCACTTCCTATTGCTTCAAACCAATTTTAATGTTTCACCTTCCTCCTCTTCAACCTCGTATTTGATCATCCCTCCTACTCTCACCCTCAAATTTAATAGTGTTCCTTTGATTTTGAATTTCCAATTTGATCTCCTTCATGGACATCCTATTTATAGACTTGGCATTAACTAAATTTTTGTTTCCTTCTAAAATCGTGTTCTTGGTTAATGATTCAACGTCTCTATACAATGCTTTTCCTTCCATCTATCAACTTTATGGTTTCACTCTTCCCAGATTCCTTCAATCTTGAAACTTGCCTCACAATCTTTCACATAGTCTTATCTTTATTTTGCACGCTATCTTGCACCTTAATCTTGACTACATTGCTTCCTTGGATCCCAACTTCATTTTTTGCATTCCTATCCAATACGCTTTGGAATTTCTATTGCATGTCCTACTGCTCCTCACCTTGGTCTACTTCTTAGCATATTTAGAATAAAACCTATCCCACGAATCCTTTCTATGCACTTGTTATGACCACTTCCTTATGTTTTTCCTTCATTTCTAGTGTTGCACTACTCATCTTATACAACCTTCTATGCAAAGATTCATGCCCATTTCATGACATTTTGGGTTACTATGCATGATGCTCTTGCATGATCATAAACAATGAATGAGGACAATCACTACCTCATTCCATAAATTCATGCTGGATTGGTTTTGTACTGCGTTGCTTAGTGTTCATGACCAAGATATTTGTAGTAAGATTGAATTCTTCAAGTTTGATCACTACACTAATTGGTCAAACCTATCCTTTATGTTATGGTGTATCATTGACAAGGGCCACTAAGTTATCCTTGAGGTAGAACAATGATTTGTTTATTGATGTTCATATTGAGTTACCGCCAATCAAGTTGATCATCATCGTTGGAAGATCAAGGTGTTGTATATTAGGCATAGGCCATGCATGGTGTTGAGCAATAGGGATTCGCCATCAATAACATGATAATGAAACTTGAAAAATTCTAAATTATTGGTGTGATGATGTTTGGTGCACCAAAGCTTGGAACATGCCTTGCATTGACTAGAGGCACATAGATGCACATGTTAATCAATACCCTAATGATAAATTGTCCCCATTGAATAAAAATGAGAGTTTTTATTCTCCATTACATCAACATGTGCTACTTAAGAAGAAAATCCATAGTGTTATCCAACCGGAGGAAAACAGTTTCCCACTTAAGTGTAAAATATTGTGCATGTGCTTGGACTTGAATAGAAGTGTATTGATACATGAATAAGAGATATGACATTAGTTTGAAAATATTAAAGATATGTTAATATTTTGCTTTACCTTAGTAAAGTGAGATGGTCTATTTTTTTATCTCATTGGATATTGCTCTACAGGCACAACTCATAAATTCTATGGTACTCCCACAAATGAGATTGTCCCATGAACATGTTACATGTTTCTATACATGCTGTAACATATGTGAATTCATTCTTCACTGAGTAAATGGGGTGCTAGAATGTTCACTAATGTGTGATGTGAAACACCTTTCCTAAGCTAAGTCATATGATATTGTAGGGTTGTGGGTGGGGTTAGGAAACTTATTTGTGTCGTCGAATAGTATTAAAGGATATTATTTTGATTCCCAATATCAATAATATAATGAAATGATTTTATGAATTGATATTTGATTGTGAAACATATGTCTTTTTATTATTCCAATCTAGATGTACTAGAGGGGTTTGAGTTTGTATGCATTGGGAGAACAATGGTTGAAGGGATCTATTTTATAAATATTTATGCTTCCCTCAATTTGTGTTGGGGAATAAGTAATGTTGTAAGAGGTTTGTGCACACACAACCACTCACCATTAGATTGCAAGGTCATATTATGGGATTCATACCACTTACAAGTGTATTTCTATATATGTTGTCAAGGATGACTTGTGTGGTCTTATTTCATCTAGAAATATTATTTCTTAGGTTGTAGTGTTGTCCTAACTATTGTTTTTGTACTTTTTTTCTACTGCTTGTTACCTTTTTTAACATTGTTGACCCAAAATAGATCATTATATAATTTCTCATCTATTCTGTCACTCCATGGGTGGAAAAACAGAGCTATTGACCTGCAGGGCCCATTTTAGAGGTAGGTCCTTCTTTGGTGATTATGGGCCTAGAATTTTCCAGGGCTTGTTTAATTCCTTAAATGGTGTTCATTTCTTGGGATCAAAAAATTGCGGAAAAGGTTCTTATCCCTCAAGGTTGCTATACGCATAAAGAGGTTTCCAACAACATCAACATCACCCAAATCAAATTTCATATGATTAAGTTATGCCTCCAACAAATTAACCTATCCTATTGACCACCGTGATTTGAGTGGATGCCAGATTAACTTCCATTACTCACAGATATGGAGCTAGTCACATGTTGGATTTTAATAAAATTCTAGTGTTGAAAACCATAACCATGATTGGGAGTTGATTCATGTAAAAACCCTAGATGACTATCATGCCATGTTAAATATTGGGTCGTTAGGAAAGGAAAGGGTTAAATTCTTATTGTACAATTATTGTCCATAATTTAGCAAAGCATCTAGGACTGGGATATTGAAGTGGAGCAAAGGAAGTACACGATCTTGTAGAAATTATATAGGCCACGGTGTCCATGGAAACTCCATATTGAGTGCACTTTCTTTGTATTTGCATGTCATAACTAAAAAGAAAAGAGAAGGCATAGGCATCACCTTCTAGGTGGGTTTTTCCTATATTAGATTTTGGGTACAATATGTGTTCATTATGTGGATGGTGTGTTATTTTGTTAGTTTATTCCAATATTTTATGCATTAAGCTAGCGATATTAAATATGAAAACTAAAGTAAAACATTGCATAATAAGAGATTATAGAATATCACAATATCTATTGTGATGAACTATCAAATGGAGTATCCATGACAATTTATAAATAAAGTACATTGTTGGTGATTCTTTTTTTTAAGTAGTGTGAATCTTGATTTTATACACCCTATCTTCCACGTCTATGGCATTTAAATGAGCCATGAGTGAGTGAAACTTGTTCATGTAATACTTCATTGATTGATCACAACACATGTGCAATTATTTCTACGACATGTGTTAATCGTTTTAATATGTTAGTGGATAAATTTTGACATGCATCGCCTTCATAGAGATTCCCTACATATTGATGTGTTGACCATGATCATTACATTGGTGGTTGTCAATTTCCACCACACTTTAACAATCAAGGAAGTATTCGTGATTGTGTGGTTAAATTCTCTACATTAGTGAAATTATCAATTTCAATGTATATTTGGAGTCTCCTAAGCCATTCATTAGAATTCCCATAAAAAATGGAATATTGTGATCAATCCTAATGTTGAAGTGGATTCTATCACCCAATAAGCTTGATCCATGCTAATTTGATGTGATGTTTTAAGTGCATTTTGAGGTGTGAAACAATTTTGCAAACCAATTGAAAAATTCTTGGCATTATGTTTAACAAGTTTCATCAATCATGGTAGCAAAGCAAGTGGAGTTAGTGTAATCCTTTAATTTTTATGATATTAAGTGGAACAAATAGTTGGTGTAGGAGTTTGATTAACCTTGTGCTTCTATTACTCAAATTTGGTCTAAAATAGCATTCAATTTTACTCAAAACTATAAAAATGAACACATAGCAGTAATGGCAATGAAGCTCTTGAACACTTTATTTAAGCTCTTATACTAATCATCAAGTTCCATGGTAAGTTAAGTATTTAAGTTCTTGTATTAATCATCAAGTTTCATGGTAGGTTAATTGTGCATCAAAATGCACAATAACTATCCAGATATGTTTTTCCAGTTTATATATTTTTATTTAATCCATGATTTATATAATAGTTATATCGATAGGATTTTATATTTTACAATTTGGGGTGGATGATGAAGGGTCATCTTCCTAGATTGCGGGAAGATGAGACAAGTGTACTATCAAGATTTATTTTATTAGTGTCATTCCAAATTTAAAATAAACAATTATAAAATGTGTGAGAGAGAGATAATTGATAATCAAAACATGGATAACAAACAGTTTATAACACTTAACTTGTATCTTATCAATGTTCAACAATCACAAATTAAGTGATTATACTAATTATATTTATTAACCACAATTAAAAGACACATTATTACAAAAGTCTTAAATAACTTCTACCCAATAAGGTGGAAAGATGATTAAATTTCCCTTGGGGAGCTATCTTGAAGTGACACAACCCAATATCCACCAAACTTTGTTGTATCCTTTGGAAACTTGTATTTCAAGTATGAGAGGTTCCCATAACTAATTTATTTTTAAACCCATATGCTCCATTCACGCTCGAAGTAATTTGGTTTGTGCACGCATATTCTAAAAAGAGTGGAGGCGGTTTGCATTATTAGCATTGCCAACCTTATCGATATGTGTGATTGTGAATTAATTAAGCGTTCAAATATACATAGCTACCTACTAGGTAATAAGTATTATCTCGTAAGTAGTCACACTTTGTTGAACGAAGGAAAAGCAAAACAAGAAAAAAATTTGGAAATTGAAAAAAAAGGCATTATGTTGAGAGTAGTTACACTTAGTTGAACGAACTTTGAGAAATAAAACATGAAAAGATGTTGAAATTTAAGTGAAAAAAAATCAACACTTTAGTTATTTAATAAGAATGTGAAATTTAGGTTTACACTTTTATGTTGGAAAGAAATATAACTAAACAAATTTGAAAAAAAAAAATATATTTTAGAATTTTAAAATTAAATATTATATTAATTGTAAGTTGTTCTCTTAATTGAAGTTGGTTGTACTCTATGAAGTTTGAAGTTGTTCTCTTAATTGAAGTCGGTTGTACTCTATGAAGTTTAAAGTCATGGTTATATATAGAATATAAATATTGAAAAAGAGGCCTTATTAGTAATATGGCAGTGGTAAACATAAATTCAAAAGAGGTTAAGTTAGAGATTTTGAAACTTAACCGAATTTTTGAAATTAAAAATTAAAAAAATCAAATCATTAATATTAAAGTTTAATATGTTTTTTTTATGAAGTTTAAGTATTGTAATAACAATAAAATCATTAATCTTAAAGAGTTCAAATAATACAAAATTTATTAAACCTAATTTACATGATTAAAACTATTTTTTTAATATTATGATTTTTTTATGGTATTTATAAAATTAGGACCAATGTTGATGACTTTCATAATGACATTGATTGTTGAACTACCTTGAGAAAACATCTCGTAATAGGTCAATTTAAGTATTGTGACAACAACGTAGTTTAAGTATTGTGACAAAAGTGAAGTTTAAGCATTGTGACAAAGATTTCAAAGAATACAAAATTTTAGCAAATCTAATTTATATGACAAAACTAACTATTTTTCTGTTATCGTGAGTTTAAAAAAATGGCATTCATAAAATAATGACTAATGTTGATGACTTCCAAAATAACATTGATTGTTGAAAACGCGGAAAAAATACCTTAAGATGAGTTAATTTGTATTTTATGATTTAAAAACTATTGAGAAAGGCCTCTAACTTGTAAGATACAATTAATTTGTATTTTATGATTTAAAAAAGATTGAGAAAGGCCTCTAACTTGTAAGATACAATTCTACTCACTTTCATTTCTTAATTATTTTTCTATTCGCTTTCATATCTTAATTAATTTTCTATTCACTTTCATATCTTAATTATTTTTCAAGGTCTATTGTATTCAACAAACCATAATGACCTTGACACTTTCATTTCCATCATATTCATTTGTCACAAATCATATTAACCTTGAGACTTTCATCTCCATCATATTCACTTGTCAAAATGGCATTTTGAAGAATATTTTGTTTGATTATCTTATTTTACCAAATAAATTTAGTCTTAAAGAATAGTAAAAATTTCCATCATCATTACACTATTAAACGATGATATTATTTAATTTAAATGTTATGTTTGATATGTGATTATTTTAAAAGTAAATCACAATCAAAATTAAAACTTTGACACCTCCTAAGTAAGAGATTAAATTGCAACTTAAGGTAGTATTTGGCTTCATGTATAGGCCTAAGGCTAAATGCTATTAGAAAGCACAGGACCCCACTAGAGGTAGCCTTAATGATGACCACAAAGCATAATCTTAATGATGACCACAAAGGATACTGACTTTCTTGTGGATGTTATCTATGTTGAATCACTTTTTTGGTCTTGGAATAAGACCTAAAATTGCTTATTATTGGCTAAGATTGCATCTTCCTTGGACATAAAGAAACATGTTAACAACCATCTACCCCTTTACGAACCACCAACATGTAATTTCAAGTGGTGTGATTTTCTTTGAATAATAATGATAAGTTAACCAACATTTACAAATAATAAATAATGGTGGTTTCCCTTGAATAATAGTGATGAATTATCCTACATTTATTAATAGCAAATAATGATGTTTTCCTTACTATTGGTTACCACTATTTAAAAAAAAATCATCTTCTAAAAAATAAAATAAAATAAAATAAATAGATAACTTAGCATTTCATCCCTCAACCAACACCCCAATAATTATTTCTTTCCCAATTCTTTTTATATTTCTGAATTTGGATTTCCTTAATAATATTTTCAAACTTTTACGTTATTTACATGTTTTTTTAACCCTATACATTATATTTATTTTAATACAATGAGTTAAGACACTAACTATAAAAACTTAACCAATAGATTTTTTGAGTGTTAACACATGTTTATCTAATAAAGTGTAAGGGCTCTCTTGATAATATCAATAACACAATTGCAGTAATCAACCGATATGGTTATTTCATCTTTAGGTGTTAATCATATTGGGAGTGTGCGACAATTTTTGTTAAGAACTTTGATCGACCTTTTGTTGAAGACCTCCATATGATCGTTCACTTATGGTAATAGATGCATGAGGTAAGACGGTGAATGTAGTACTTTTCATGGAATTCTTAAGCATGTTTGGTTATCCATTGTCATATACATGATGTTGGAGAGAAGAAAACAACATATGATCTAGTTGACAACAAACATAGTGATTGCCTATATAGTGGCTTTTACATAAGGATTAGCTTTTACTTATTTGATGAAGAAGGTAATTGCAATAAAAAAGAAGCAATGCCGCTTAGAAGAAGCTTAGCTAATCTTTCTAACGATATCAAAACCCATGTGGAGAAGGATTAGAGAAATGTAATGTCACACAAATGTAAATTAGGTTGATGGGTGATCAACCTATTTTACATGAATATGACAAGTGGTACAATGCATTCACAACTTATAACATATCGAAATAAGGTGGGTTCAAGTGCCTGGATGTATGCTAGTATTAAGCATATGGAAAGAATTGTTAACTACAACAACTTAGGTCACACTAAAACAAAGCACCAATCCAATCATCATGCACTGATCAAATTAAGTGATTGTTGTAAACTATAAGTTAAACACTATCAACAAACAAAAAGATAAAATAAGTGAATAGTGGAAATGTTTATACTAAAGGGAATTAAAGGAGAGGGTTCAAGTATACCGAGCAAATAGACTAGAATGTAAGAGCCAAAATCCATAATCAAGGAGGATGGGAGACAAAAAGGAGTAACAAAAACTGGAAAACCTCAGTTCCAACCCATAGTAAACACCAATTTTGACCAAACAAGTTGATGTAGCTAGGAGGATACCATTGTTGAAGCTAAAGGGATTTAGGAAAAGATGGTTCTTAGAGTTAACTATGAGACGCCATAAAACATAAAGTGGGATAATATGTGATTACTTAGGAAATTAAGTAACAAAATAAGATTTTGTGATCTTGTTAATAAATTACTGAGAAATTGGCAAATGATGCCATAGAATGTAAAATGACACACCAAGGGATTACTCAATTGTATAATTTATTGTTCGTACAATGTTGTTACAAAATTAAGTGGAATTGTTCATGTTGTAGGAAGGATGGTGGCTTGAGTTGTATTAAGGTAAATTATATAATACAGGTTCTCTATCATAGTAAGATCATTTACAAGTGCAATTATACATATTTGTACCATAATGAGTGATCAAATTATCAATGGAAGTGGTTAGTGATGAATGACCTTGTTCATAATGAATGATGTTTATTACTACTTCATTTCCTAAGATCACATTGACTTGGCCATGTATTGACATTGTGATATCATATTTGGTTCATTTATTGAATCAATTTGGTCAATATCGATATCTAAAATGATTAGTTACACAAAATGTCTAGTTGTGATGTGTTAGGATTGTGTATTGTTGAGTTAGCATTGAGGTGGCATGGTGAGATATATGTTGATGTATATACTGGGTTGATATTAATCAAATCAAGGGCTACGACTAGAATATCAATTATATAGATACTAGGTAGAGGTTATGTGTGTGGGTTTAAGCAAGATGAGGAACTTACATCATTCACATAGGTGGTTAACACAATGAGATTTAAAAATTTTGATGCAACATTGTTCAAGTGCACTGAAGCTAGAAAAAGACCTAATATGAACTAGAAGTATGTGGATGAATAGATCAATCATTTCCCCTTATGAGAAATTATCCTTCTTGTATTAGGAAGAGAACTACCATCCCTAATGCACCTAGGTGTTTTTTTAAGATGAAAACTTCATGGTTTTATCTATTGCATGATGAAACATCTATCACACATGCTCAAGTGTGGAATACTTTAAGATGTAATAATTTTGAATAGTTGCATATGCTTGTTTAAGTGTGTCACCTCATCTTACCGATGAATAAATTAGATGGTATGAGTGAGATAAATTCAACTTTAATGTTTTAAGCTATGCAATGATATTCTTAACCATCGAAAGAACATAAAGCTAAAGCAACTCAACATTGATTACTAGATGAATCCTAAGGTATCATGGCCGTGGATCAATCTTGAAGGAACTATCACCACTCTACTTAGTGATGATACATGAAATGTGTTGAAGCCATTGCGGCTTGCAATGTAGGCCTCTTAATCTCTCCTAAGATATTAAACCACTTGTTGTTCCCATGTGAGAAGGTATGTTGGACATAATGCATATCATCTAGCTTCTTGTATTTGTTTGTCACAAAGTGTTATGAATTTAACACTCAACATTTGTAATTTACTTAATGATTCACATTAGTTTGTCAACTGCATTATGCATTGATGTAAAAGTGCATACAACTATTGGAGTGGGTGATGCGGGAGCATCCAAATAATCCCTTGGTATGATCACAACTTATCGTTTGCTCAAATGAGAAGTTAGGCATAATCCCTTGGTATAATCCCTTTACATTTAGTGATTTTCCATAAATGTCACTTAGCACCCAAAATATAGCAACCCTAAAGCTTTGCCATTAAGGCATGAGAGGAGGCAATCACACAAATCCATGAACATCAATTATGTTTTCATTCAAAGTGGACTCCTATCCATCATTAGCTAGCTTAGCATTCATGACAATGGTTGCCATCCATTGTTCTTGAGCAATTTCTCATTCTTCGAGAAAGCAAGGCAAGAACTTGTCATTTTGACATTTGTGGGTGAAGATGGGCTATGAGAGGCTAATTATGGCATTGTTCATGCATTCTTGTACATCACACTGAATGCTATGCCTTGACCCTTCTTTAGAGTGATGCAAGTACTTGGTGCAACACAAATGTTGCAAGAGAGTCCATAAGAGGCTCCTTGCTTATGCTACAAAGAATTTTACCATAATACTCAAACAATTAACATAGAGGCACCACATCCAAGTCCACTGTTTGTTCTTATATAATAATCTTCATATAGAGATTAACACAAATTAAAGAACCATTTTCCCATTAAGAACTTTGTACATGTTGGCCCTGGTTAAACAAAGATGTGTTCATTTTTTTTTGTATGAGGAATGTGATTGCATATCCAATGAGTTGCAACACTTTTTGAAAACTAGTGAACTAAATCATTTTATCCTCTTAAAGGGTGACCTTCCATGAAATGTGTGTAGGGGGATATTGAATGGTTGCATGTCAATATTGAATGGTTGCAAGACAATAAGATTGCGTAAATGTTTAGGATATTTTGTTGCCTAAGCATGGTAGATTTTTTTGCTTATTAGTATGTTTGGAAAAATAAATTGGATTTTAAGCATATTTGTCTTTGGATCTTATTGTCTTTTATTAGAATTACAAATGATGAAATCTATGTGTTAATATTGCTCCTCTTCTTGATTCTTAAAGGGTGCTAGCTAAATGGAAGAGCACCTTCTTTACAAGTAGGAGATTGGTGGTTCAATTCCTCCATGCCCTAATGATATTGCAATGTATTTCTAAAGGTAAAAAATGTAGTAGTGCAAGATGGATGCAATATTAGACGCAATACTAAATGCAAAACATGATGTAAAAGTGGACGTCACGCCAAACACAAAAGTGGACGCAAAATCCGACCTTATGTCAGACGCAAATGTGGACACAAAAATGGATGTCACACTAAACGCAAAATTGGATGCAAAAAGAGACTCAACACTAGACACAATTAATGACTCAAAACTAGATGTAACAATAGGTCCAAAACTAGACGCAATAATAGATGAAAAAGTGGATTCCTAACTAGATGTAAAATTGGACATTAAATTGACCACAAAATATGGTGTATCAAAGGACATAAAACTAGGCATAACACAAGGTGCAAAACTGGAAGCAACATTTGGCGCAAACAAAAACTTAAAACGAGACACAATTTTAGATGCAAGATGGGACAAAACATTGGATGTAAAACTAGAGGTAATATTGAATGTAAGATGGGATGCAACATTGGACACACAACTAGATGCACTATTAGATACAAACATGGACGCAAAAATAGGCACAACACTAGGCTCAACACTGGGTGCAAAATTGGGCTCAAACATAGATGCAAAAAAATACATCAATCGGGATGCAACACTAGGTGCAAACCTAGATGCAAACTATGATGTAAAACGAGATGAAACATTTGGCACAAACATGGATACAAAAAAGACGCAAAACAAGATACACAATTAGATGCAAATGGGGATGCAACATTATAAGTAAATTTGGATGCAAAACTAGACGCAATATTGGGCCTAAAATTGGATGCAAAACTAGATGCAGAATTGGACACATAATTTTATGTAAAACATGGTGCAAAATTGGGTGCAAGACTCGATGAAAAACTAGGAGAAAAATAAGATGCAACATTGGATGCAAAAATGAACGTGAAACTGGGTGCAAACAAGGATGTAACAAAGGACGCAAAAAAAGATGCAATAGAAGTTGAAAAATTGGGCGCAAATAAAGGCGTAACATTAGATGCAAAAAATGGGCGCAAAAATGGACACAAAAATGGATGTTAAAAAGGAGGGAAAAAAAGATGCAATAGACGACGTTTTACGAAAATGTACAATAGCGCCTAGTTTAGCGCCGGATTGTTCATCACAATTAGGAAAAAATTACACTAAAATCCGGTGCTAAATTCGACGCTAAATCCAGTTTTTGTTGTAGTGCAATATCTATTGTGATGAACTATCTAGTGGAGTATCCATGACAATTTATAGATAAATTGCATTCTTGGATATTATTTTCTTTTAAAGTGGGTGTGAATATTGATTCTATACACCTTATCTTCCATTTTTGTGGTGTCTAAATGGTCCATGAGTGAGTGAAACTTGTTCATTTAATAGTTCATTGGTTCATCGCCACACCTGTGCAATTATTGCTACATGATGTGTCAATCTTTCTAATACCTCAATGGATAAATTTTGACATGCATCACCTTCATAGAGATTCCCTACATATTGATGTGTTGGACATGATCATTACATTGGTAGTTGTCAATTTCCACCACGCTTTAACAATCAAGGAAGTATTCGTGGTTGTGAGGTTAAATTCTCTACATTATTGAAATTATCAATTTCAATGTATATTTGGTTGTGAGGTTAAATCTTCTACATTAGTGAAATTATCAATTTAATGTATATTTGGAATGTCCTAAGCCATTCATTAGAATTCCCATAAAAAATGGAATATTGTGATCAATCCTAATGTTGAAATGGATTCTATCACCCAATAAGCTTGATCCATGCTAAGTTGATGTTTTTAAGTGCATTTTGAGGTGCGAAACAATTTTGCAAACTAGTTGAAAAAATCTTGGCATTATTTTTAAGAAGTTTCACCAATCATGGTAGCAAAGCAAGTGGAGTTAGTGTAACCCTTTATTTTTTATCATATTAAGTGGAACAAATAGTTGGTGTAGGAGTTTGATTAACCTCGTGTAGGAGTTTAATTAACCTCACGCTTCTAGTACTCAAAATTGGTCTAAAATAACATTCAATTTTACTCAAAACTATAAAAATGAACACATACATATAATGACAATGAAGCTTTTGAACACTTTATTTAAGCTCTTATACTAATCATCAAGTTGCATGGTAAGTTAAGCATTTAAGTTCTTATATTAAATCAATTTTCATAGTAGGTTAATTGAGCATTAAAATGCACAATAACTATTTACATATGTTTTTTCCAATTTATATTGTGTTATTTAATCCATGATTTATATAATAGTTATATCAGTGGTCATTTATATTTTACAATTTGGGGTGGATGAGGAAGGGTCATCTTCCTATATTGCAGGAAGATGAGACAAGTTATTGTCAGTATTTTTTTATGGGTGTCGTTCCAAATTTGAAATAAACAATTATAAAATGTGTGCGTGTGTGTGAGAGAGAGAGAAAGAGATAATTGGTAGTTAAAACATGGATAACGGGCACTTTTTTAACCACAATTGAAAGACACATTATCACAAAAATTTCAGCTAACCTCTACTAAATCATATCAAATAAAGTAATGCAATGATTAAAACTCCTTTTCAGGTGCTATTCTTAAAGTGACATAACCTAATCTCCACTAAACTTTGTTGTATCCTTTGGAAACTTGCCTTTCAAATATTAGGGGTTCCCATAACTAAATATTTTTTGAAACCCATATGCTCCATTCGCGCTCGTAGTAATTTTCTATGTGCACCCATATTCCTCTAAAATGACTGGAGGTGGTTTGCAGTATTAGCATTGCCAACCTTATCGATATGTGTGATTGTGGATTAAATAAGTGTTCTGATATACATAGCTACCTACCTAGGTAATAAGTATTTTTGCTTTTGATCACATGTCCCATTTTGATCTGACCTGATTTATACAGGAGTGATGATATAAGTCTGCTAAGATCAGACTTAGTTTTTTCATGGTTTTTTTATTTCTTTTCTGCTGGAAAGTATTTTGGTGAACATTATGATCTGATGATTTAATGTATGTAATGTACTTTCGATATGGATTGTGGATTTGTGCTCATTCTGAGGCAAATTTTGTCATGACAACTTTTTAGTTGTATTTTTGTAAAATGGACTATGAGGGCCATCTACTGAATGTGAATAAAGTATTTACGATTTTTTTCTTTGGAAAAAAAAAAAAAGATAATAAGTATTATGTTGGAAGTGGTTACACTTTTGTTACGAAGGAAAAGCGAAACAAAACAAGAAAAAATGTCAAAATTCAAGTGGAAATGGAAAAAAATAAGTATTATGTTGAGAGTAGTTACACTTAGTTGAACGAAGAAAAAGTAAAACAATAAAAATGTTGAAATTTAAGTGGAATCAAGAAAATCAGTGGTTTAGTCATTTTAGTGATTTTATAAAAATGTAAAATTTAGGTTTGTAACATTTTTTTTCGCTGAATTGAAATATAAGTGAACAAAATTAAAAAGATTTTATCTTATAACTTTAAAGTTAAATACAATACTATTTGCATGTCATTTTCTTAATTGAAGTTGGTTGTACTTTTATGAAGTTTAAATTTATGGCTATATATAGAATATAAATATAAACGGCTTAAATTGAAAAGGATAGAGGCCTGATTATTGCTTTTTAATATGATAGTGGCCAACATAAATTCAAAAGAGGTTAGGTCAGATATTTTGAAACTTGATCCAACTTTTGGATTCTAAAATTAAAAAAATCAAATCATTAATAATAATAATATTAAATTTTAATATGTTTTTATGAAGTTTAAGTATTGTAACAACGAAATCATTAATCATAAAGAGTTTAATTAATACAAATTTTATCAAACTTAATTTATATGATTAATATTATTTTTCGAATATCATGATTTTTTAAAATGATATTTATAAAATTAGGACTAATGTTGATGACATTTCTAATGACATTGATTGTTGAACTACTTCTAGAAAACACCTTGGAATAGGTTAATTTAAGTATTGTGACAACAACTAAGTTTAAGTATTGTGACAATAGTGAAGCTTAAGTATTGTGACAAAGAGTTCAAATAATACAAAATTTTATCAAACCTAATTTATATGATCAAAACTAAGTATTGCTTTTGGCATCATGAGTTTAAACAAATGGCATTCATAAAATAAGGACCATTGTTAATGACTTTCAAAATGACATTGATTGTTGAACAACATCGAGAAAATACCTTAGGATGAGTTCATTTTTATTTTATGATTTAAAAGAGATTGAGAATGACTTATAACTTGTAAGATACAATTTTATTCACTTTCATCTCTTAATTATTTTTTTGTTCACTTTTATATCCTAATTATTTTTCAAGGCTTATTGTATTACACAAATCATAATGGCCTTGAGACTTTCATGTCCATCATATTCACTTGTAATAAATTGTAATAACCTTGAGATTTTCATGTCCATCATATTCACTTCTCAAACTCAAAGTGGCATTTTGTAGAATATTTTGTTTAGTTATCTTATTCTACCAAACAAATTTAGTCTTAAAGAATAGTAAAATTTCCATCATCATTACATTATTAAATGATGATATTATTTAATGTAAATGTTATGTTTGATATGTGATTATTTTAAAAGTAAATCACAATAAAAATTAAAACTTTGACACCTCCTAGGTAAGAGATTAAATTGCAACCAAGGTAATATTTCGTTTCACGTATGGGACTAAGGATTCATCCTGTTGGCCAATATCTTATCACGTTCACTCATAAAGGGGGGTTTTAAATTGTGAAAAATAAGGTCAATATATTGTAGGTATTGGGGGGGTGGGGAATAGGGTTGGAGGGTTTATAGGTATTTGGGGGGTATAAAATGGTGTATCTAGTAAAAATAGGGAATATTCATAAAAATAGGGTTTTTTTAATTGAAAATATGTATTGGGAGGGGGCTCAAAAATAGGATTTTGGTAGGTATTTATCAATATCTAGTGAAATTAGTGGTATTATTTAATATACCATTAACAAAGGTGCTATGAAATAGTTTCACTGAGTGAAGACCTCGTGGTTGAACCATTTTTTTGGTCTTGGAATAAGACCTACAATTGCTTATTATTGGCTAAGCTTTCATCTTCCTTGGACATAGGGAAACATGTCAACAACCATCTACCCCCTTACAAACCACCATCATGTAATTTCAAGTGGTGTGATTTTCTTTGAATAATAATGATGAGTCAACCGACATTTACAAATAACAAAAAATGATAGTTTTCCTTGAGTAATAGTGATGAGTTAGCGTACATTTATTAATAGAAAATAATGATGGCTTTCCTCATTATTAAGTGGTATATAAAAAAACACCTTCCAAAAAATAAAATAAGAAAATAGATAACTTAGCATTTAATCACTAAACCAACACCCCAATAATTATTTATTTCCTAATTCTTTTTTAGTTTCTGAATTCATATTTCCTTAATAATTTTTTCTAACTTGTATGTTATTTACATGTTTTTAACCATATACATTATATATTATTTTAATAAAAAATAGTTGATACACTAACTATAAAAACTTAATAAATAGATATTTTTAGTGTTGACTCATGTTTATCTAATAAAGTGTAAGAGCACACAATCTCAACAACACAATTGGACTAAACAGCTGATATGGTTATTTCATCTTTAGGTGATAACATAATCATATTGGGAGTGTGTGACAAATTTTGTTAAGAATTTTGATCGACCTTTTGTTGAAGACCTCTATATGACCGTTCACTTATGGTAATAGGTGCATGATGTAAGATAGTGAATGTAGTACTTTTCATGGAATTCTTTAGCATGTTTGGCTATCTAGTATCCGTTGTAATACACGATGTTGGAGAGAAGAAAACAACATATGATCTAGTTGAGAATAAACATAGTGGTTGCCTTTTTTGTGGCCTTCACAAAAGGACTAGCTTCTATCTACTTGATGAAGAAGGAAATTGTAATCAAAATGAAGCAATGCCTCTTAGAAAAAGCTTAGCTAGTTCCTTTAAGTTAACTGCATGCACCATTTTCCATTTTACTGTAGCAACCAAAGGTAAAAAAGGACACGACTACAACAACAATTACAATGTAATTTGACTTGTAGGTTTAGTCTTGAGCAATCAGTTTTTCAACCAGCTCAACAACCAATGCAAAACAATCGAATGGAAAAGTTCGCTTAGGTTCTAAACATGGTTTCACCATCTAACTAGAAAATCCGAAATAACATTCTTCCCAAACTCAGCTTCTATTCGAACCAGGTTTTTCCATGGCTTCCCTTCTTTATGTTCCCCCTCTCCACACCGAACCAACCAACAACTACCTTCGAAATGACTTACCATATTTTCCCTTGCATGCATTCCCCAGGGCACATGTCAAGAAAATTAACCATCCCTTAATCGCCTTTTAACACACAGTCAACTCTTAATCATGTTTAATGTTAATTAAGGGTGTTTATAATCAATTAAGGACATAGGTTCTTCTTGTAGGTACTCAAGATTATAACAGTTTCAAAACATATCCCCTTAGGCCATCTACACCCCCCTTACCATCTCTCTAGTGAATATACAAGTCCCCAACTTCTTAGTGTTCCACCTAAGCCACGATCAATGATATATTTCTAATATTAATAATTACAAAATACAATAAGTTTCATCCTCTTGGGCATTCATAGTAAATTATTTATCATACAAGGGGGTCATTCTAGGGGTGTTACACTTCATTCCCTAACAAAATGATCATTCTTTTCATTATCCTTACCCATTCGAAGTTGGATCGGAGAATCCCTTCTCGAATGGATAGAAAATGGCACTATATTTAAACTCACCAAAAGGATTCAAGAGGACCCAAATCCATCTAAAGTTTATGCATGGAAGCAACATACACTGAGATATAAGGAGCACTTTTTCTTGATAAAAAATTATGCCTTAAAAAAGTGTCTTAGAGAAATTGCGTTCATTGCCTACAACAAGTCACTCATGCATTCATAAAACCTATGAAAGAGATCTCAGAAAACAAATTATTTCAGAAAAGAATGAATTAGACCTACATAATTTTGTTATGGCATGTGACACTTTCCAAATACATAAGGGTGAGACGGTAAATACATTAAGTACAAGATATCCACTATTGACCCCATCACATATATGGACTAACATCTCCATAAATTTTATAATGGGACTTCCATAATATAATAACAAATCCCTCACCATGGAGGTAGTTGATTGTATTTCCAAGTATGCACATTTTAAGTCATGACACATTGTTTTATCCCCTCATTAGTTTCCCAAGTCTTCATGGATCAAATTTGTAAGATGCATGGCATGTCCACTTCCATTGTCTCAAATCACGACCCCACATTCACCTGAAATTTTCGACAGAAGATGTTTAAGGATTAGGGAACCAACTGAACCTAAGCATGGCATGTCTCCCCCAAATAGATAGTCAATCATAAGTGGTAAATAATAACTCAGAAACTTATTTGTTATGCTTCACTTTGGATAATCCACACCAATGAGCATAATGGATTCCCCTTGTAGAATTGTGGTATGATACCACTTATCATGGACTGCCAAAATGACACGATATGAAGTGTCTATGCAAAAAATCGCTTCTGAATAGCTTCCTATTTACTAGTAACCTCCAATGTCCATATAGTTAATAGGACACTATGCATCAAAGAATCCATTATCCACACGCTTAAGAAATTTTTGTTGTGTACCAAAATCAAATGAAATAACAAGTTGACCAACTTTTATCAAAGAATTCTTTTGCAAAATGGGATCAAATGTTTCTTTCACTAGAAACTAACACCAAATCTATATGGACCCTATAATATTATTTGGCACATTGGGAAGGTAGCCTACAAGCTCTCACTTATAAACAAATCCAAGATTAATTCATTATTATGTGTGTCTTGTCTCAAGAAGGTTGCAGTATCAAAAAGCAAAGTGCAAACCATATTATTAAAACTTGATGAAGAATGGTCCATTCCGATCCAACCAAAAGTAATATTGGATACCAAATAGTGTCAATGTGCCAATTCATAGTCTGGGAACTACTAATCTAGTGGAAATATATGAAACCAAAAGATGCCACAATGGAACCAACAATGATTTTGCAACAATTCACTCACCTTTAACCTTGAGGACAATGATTCTCTAAAGTGGGAGTGCGGGTCATGTATCTACACTAACCTCCCTACTTTAGGTTAACAATGAGTTAGTTAATTAATGTCTGCAACCATCTTCCATGAATAAAGGACCATTAGATAGTAATGGGTAGTACGTTATTCAATGTAAAAGGATCCTTTTTATTAAATAAGTCCCACTAGGTAGTTGGTACACATTAATGATGGGACCACAAGTAGTTGAAGATTTTTTATTTAGGATTTATTTAAAGACATGTGAAGCTAAGGAATGTTTTGTTCTAGTATTATTGTATTTTGATATTTGCTCAAGTGAAAGATTTCCCCACCTTAAGAGGTAAATGAACATTGAATTTTCTCTTTGATCATCATAATACAATGGTATGTTTTGCATAATTACATTTAAATTGTATCATGTATCTAATTTTCTACATTATAATCTATATATACCCGGTTTGTGTTATAAATTTAACATTTAAGGAACACTACACTATTGCATCGGAATCATTAATGGTGCTAATTTTTGGACCTTGAATCTTGCCTCAACTTTGTGGGTCATTTACTCACCATTAGAGGTGTTTCTCCATTAACATGGTGTATACCTTGGCCCTGCATCCAACAATCAAGTTGAATATGATTTCATGATCAATTTACATGTTCATATAGTCGCCATTCACATCCACCATCTTCAATTTCATCTTGATTTTCATATATTCATATCACATTTCAACAACTTTTGCAGTGTATAAGTACGACACATTTTCAAGAAATATCTACGTGTTAGAATTTTATCATTTTAGTTTAATTCACTCACATTCATTCATATCCTATAATTCACATTGCCTATGTAGACAATCTAGAAAATCAAGCATTGGATTGGCACATTTCATATTAAATACAAGTATATAATAAAATAACACATGTACATACATGCCATCACGTAATCAACCAAACAATCCAAAACATGTAAATCACATATTTGTGTGTGTGTGTATGCATGCATGCATCTCACACAGTGTCTATATCTCTTAAACTATGCATATGTTGTGACAAAAAAATTAGGGGCATAATGTTCTTTATTGCCACATTCTCCCTAGGGTGATGGTATATTATATAGGTTGCATGTGCACTACTGATGGAAACACTCCAAGACCTCCTCAATCTAGGTCCCGCTTTATGTACCTTGATCATGTTATTCATCACAATAGCGACCCCCACTAGGTCAGCACCCAAACCTCATACAAACAACCTCTACTACGCCCTAGACCATTAGCATATCCAGATTTTGTTGAAGAGTCTCCAATGGTGCTATAGAATCTACCTCTCACCTCACTCATTGGTATGCAAGTCCTAAAATTGCCCCCCGCTTAGTACGACTCTCAAATCCATGTCCTACTATAGCAGTGATGTTAGGGGAACAATTATGGGTGTTGAAAGTGGTTCTAGTGGCCTCACTAGCCTCACATATGAAAAATTTCCAAACCATATCAACATTATTCTTGACAACATATATGTATGAGCTTATACAAAATCATGCACATATAAAATATCACAAAGCGAAAAACATAGGACTCGCCAATAGTTCCCTAGTTCACCTAGTTGAGTAGAGGAATATGAGGACCCCATGTAAGGTCCATATCAACACTGTGATTTGTTTATGCTATGCGTCAAATAATTCTAGGTTGGAAACTCGCCCGACCACCCCTCCTCCAAAGTGGTGCATCATTTGTTCCCAACACATCATCCATGGATCTTACACACTACCATCCCTAATTGCATGGTGTGGTCGGATCGATGGGACTTTCTTGAAGAAGAAGGTGCAAATAACCATGCAAAAGGAAAACTTATCTCACCTAGACCAAAGAAACTAAGTCAACCATGTCTATGACATTTTTAGTAGCATCCAATACCGTGCAAAATATACTCCTTTTACAAATCACTCAAATAGTCTCTTATGGCCTCTTGATTTCATGTGAGTAGAAAATGATCTACCAACCATCAACACCATATAGGATATCGGTCTCATACTTAACAAGGATATCTACTTTGTGGGTGTCTATTCACATATCTTCTATGTCCCCTCTTCATAAGCTATGAGAGACTTTACTTCCATAGTACCTCTTAGATATGGGATTGATCTTTTCTCCTCCCTTCAAACTTCTAAACCATTAGTATGCCACATCTGGACTATCCCTTCTAGTGGTTTAGATCCTTTGCACATAAGTTGACACTTAAATAACCTCAAGATCCCACTATGTGCTACTATCATTTTCTTGTGCATCCCCTGCAACTAAGTATGTGAGCTCCTCACTCTCACACTCCCTCCATCGAATAGACATCTCTCAACACATTTCCTTAAAACTAAAATATTTATAATACTTCTCATGGTTTACAATTTATCTATTGTGTGATTTGTACAAGTTCCCTAGAAATGGTTTTCTAGCTCATGTCATTATTCATTATAAAAAAACACAACAATTTGATGTGATGATTTACCGTATAGTAGCATTAAATTTTCACATGGGATTTTTTTCCTCAATTGTGCCATGGTGCAACTACCAAAGGAACTTATGTGTGAGTTTCCCTTCAATACCTATGTGATTCACTGAAACCCCACATTAGGTTGTTTCTGAGCCCATAAATCCTCAAAAATGTAAATCTAAACAAACTAAAATGACATGTAGGATGAGAGGACCAACTTGGAAATCGTGGAATTGAGTTTCATTGATTAATCTCTATACTGCACAACTAAGGAATTATGTCAAAACCACCTTTCTTCGATTTTTTGTGTAAGAGTTGAATTTCCAAATCATGTTTTTTACCTATTTATAGGCCCTTTTCCCCTAAAACATTATTTTGTCCCATAAAAGAGCATCCTATCTTAGATTCATTTCCTTCATCACTTTCATACTATGGTTGTTATTTCGCATGTGTAATATTTTTTGATCCATTTTTCTACCATGCTTAATATGGATTTCATTTCCCCTCAAGTATACTTTTTCAATCTAACATTAGACATAAGATTACCCTCTACAATAGTGACATTTAACCTTTTACCACCTTTTGAATTTACCATAGAGTCTACCCTATCTCATCAAGTTTCCTTACCATTTTGATTTGCGTGCTTTTAAGACAATAATACTCCACTTCCAAGCATTTCCCCAACTTAACACCATTTAGAATTCTAGCAACCATTTCGCGCATTCCCATTTATATATGGAACTCGTTTAGTCCAATCTCGTGTCTAAAAGCTTCATGCTTATTTATTTCAATTATATTCCCACGATGCAATTGAACCCCTATTATCCTCCTCATTCCAATATTTAAGATATCACTTATATTCACAAACCCTACATCACTCCTTCTAGGAAAACCCACCTAATATGCCTATTGTTGTTGTGTCCACTTGCTAACATGTTTTCTACATCTTGCTTAGAAACCACTTAAGCACATTTGGGACCTATCTCAGTATAATTTATTTTGTTTCTTTTATTCCTTTTTAAATAAACAAACACCAAAAACATCTACAAAACTTTAAATAAAAAAGGGAAAAAAATCTAACTTCATTCATTACTACCAATTTTTCCCACCTCTTTACTCCTTTGGTAAATGGTCATTGTTTCCTTTTTTTGGAGAATATGTATTAAATCTCCATTTTTTTCAAGTTCTATAGAATCCATTAGTCAGTTTCATCCTCCTAATACAATCCAATTGGCATCCGCATTGTGGTTCTCAATATTTTCACTCTACACAGTCTTTAAGCTCATCTCTTTGACTATTGAGTCTTATCTCACCATCATCCTATCAATTTTTTCATGACCCTCAGTCTACCTTCAAAATTTGTCCTCATCTTGTCTAGGTTGTCCTCATGTTAGCATTGGTTCTATTCTTATATTTTTTCTTACAGTTTCTACCCAAGTGAGCCTTTTTAGTTCCTCCATTCAAGGGAAGTCTCGAGTCTCCTACTTTTCAACCAACTTGTCTCATCACGTCAAGTCTTAGTCGATTACATTTATTAGTATGTTATGTTCCTTGTATTTTTTTACAAGGAGTCATCATTTCCCTTTCTCTAGTGGATCTACCCCTAGAGACACCAACTCATTTAATCCAGGGCTTTGATGTAGAGGCTCAGTACCCTGGTTTCCATTCTCATCGTGGTGGTTTTCCTCACACGTCATAGTTGATAATAATTATCGATCCTTAACTATATGGTTCCTTCTTGTGTTTGAATTTGTTGGTGTATATGTCTATTTTTCCTTAATTCTAGCGACAATATCACTCCTAATAGAGTCCTTACACATTTTTAAGGTCAAGAGCACCACTATTGCATTTCTCCCTTTGTCTTAGGTATAAGGGTGATCCTATTGCAGTTCTCCCCCTTTTTATGGATAAATGTGCTCCTAGTTGAGTTGATTCCCTTGTTTAGAATAGGTGTTCCTCACTTGGCTATTATGGGCTAGATAACCCCAGTTATAGGGCCAATTAATCATAATCACTCATCCATGGCTAAGTTAACTTCCTAACAAGGGAACACTTACTTTTCTAGGAATAAAGGCACCACACTTGGTAGCTCTAGCTCTAGTAAAACCCAACTAGATTCTCATGCATGGCCAAGTTAACTTCCTAATGAGGGGGCACTTATCTATTTATATTCCCCTTAATTTTAATTAGTTTTTATGATTATACATGTAATTAATCCTAGCTTAGTTACCTTATATAAAGGATTGTATATCTTTGATAAGAGAATTCAGTGATGTATTCTATTGAGCATTCAATTGATTAATAAATGTCATGTCCCCACCCGTCTACTGGATGGAGAGGACGCGACGTTACTTCTATCTAACCCAAGATATTTGAATCCCATGAACATACACATGATAAAATGAAATGGATTGAACTAATACATGCATAGATGCATAATTATTTAACATATAGTGGAAGAAAACTACATTCCATTCAAGCATTTAACATGTTCATCATTTTCATTAAACAACAAATACCATTCCAAATATGAAATATACAAGAATACTTATCTTAAAAAAGAAGCTCGTCCTGCAACTAGCTATGCCGCTACAACGTTCCACCCAACCATAAGCCAGTGTGCTCCTCAATCTCTCAACAACACCGCCACCCCCGAGTTGGGCATGATTCCCACAAGGAATAAGGAACAGTAGCAGGCTCACATATAGCCAAGGATACCACAAAATTCAGCCAAGCCAACACAATTGGGTTTATCATGCTGCAAATGACATGGATAGGCTAACTTCTAAGATAGTAAGCTCCTCAACAGAAGTATGGACAACTGCACCAAATCTAGGCTGGCTTCTAAACATCTACCCACCCAATACAAGGAAGCACCCCTTCTCTGCTACACAGTCCCTTGGGCTATGCCTTCCCTTCTTGTTCTATTCAGGGTGTGAAAAGAAGAAAACAAGCCCCCTAGATCAGTCTGTGAGGTTCCTTCACACACTAGGTTTATCAAGTTGTTCAGGCCCCATTTCCACTCCCAATTCAATATAGACCAAAGCACAAATTCATCCACAACAATATACACAATTTCAGGGCTGAGAAAAATGGTTTAGCAACAAAATGAATTGCCAAGGTGGGTGAAAACAACCCCCTAATAACAATTCATATTCCAGGGACGTTTTGGCCCTAATATGGCCAAAAACAAATTCATCAACACCCAAGAGAACGTGATCTCTCCTCCAAATTGTGAGGCAAAACAAAAACGATTTTCAACTTGGAGAACAGTGGAGAAAATGAAACAAAAATGTTAGGGAAGAGACCCAACCACAGATCAATACAAAAAAACTGAATTTCCATCCTGAGGAAAATGAAGAAATGACTGCCCACATGAGGTAAAACACACACAACAAACCCAAAAACGTGACTGCCACACACAGGAAGCTTCCAGTCATTTGAGAGAGCCCCAACGTGGATGACTGATGGTGAGAAAAATTCCCAGCAGCTCCAAAATCGTGAATGAGAACACACAATAGGAAAAATCGTGAAGGCAAAATAGCTCCCAAGCTTTTCTGCATGAGGAAATGGCCAAATGGGCATGCATTTTGGGTGTTAACTTGCCCCAAAAGTCAAAAACGTTTTTCCCCAAAAATGGGTTTTCCCCAAATTCGAATTTCCTTGCCCATACTCTTCCCATCCCCATGCAATAACTACTTCAACCAATTTTTGGCAGAATTAAATGATTGGGTGAATGAGACAAGAAAGGTAGTTGACATTTTGATGGGTTCTCCCTTTGACATTTGGCTTTTCCCAATTGGCCCCAAAGGTTAAATACCCCCCCCCCTATATTTAGGAAATCATTCCCCCATCTCATTATTTATTGCATTGACATAGTTGGTTGTGGGTTTTTTAATTAAATTGCATATTTACATGATGCCAAAATTATAATGTGCCGGCTAGCACGAAATACAATTGGCAATGATTTTAATCACCGAAACATAAAAGATTAAATCGATGGTGGGGCTTTTGCCTTTAGCTCCACACCATGATTAATTACAATATATACATTTAATGCAAACGAGGTCAAAACCAGGGTGTTACAATAAATCTTACATCTGCTTGAATATTTTCTTCTACTCTGTTGTTTCAATTGTTAATTGTATTTCTTCTATATTAGATTCTAGATATTCGTGCAGGTTGATCAACCAAATCTCAAATGGTATCAGAAACTTGGTTAATATAATGGATTAGTATACAAAATCGTAGGTGGACATAGATTAGAACACGCCAAACCTAACGGATCAATCTCAACAAATAATCCTCACTCAATTCAACTATTATGAATGGAAGGCATGGGTGGTGATTTTCTTGCAGAGAAAAAGATTATACAAAATCACTATGGGGATTGATACTAAACCAAACCCTATTGTTGAAAAGTAAATTCAGTATAATCAAATGGATGAAGCATGTGAAATGTTATGCCTCTCTATTTCTCCCAATCTCTTATTTCACATCGAATTTGCAGCAAATCCCAATCAAGTCTAGACCAAATTGGAAGGAGTCTTTGAGAAGTAGAACATGTTGTGAGGATATAAATTGGAGAATGGTCTCATCAATTGGAACCCAAGCAACTTTGACACAATCTAGGATTTCTTCACCAACTTGAAATCACTTTTTCTACAACTCAAGTTATGTGGTGTAGAGAAGAAGGAAAAACAATTGATTCTCTCCATTCTTTCCAAACTAGGCCCTTTTACTTAGGTTTTTTTTCTACCTTCCATGTAGCAAAATACACAGCCAACATTGTTTGGTAGAATCCTTCACTGGATTATTTTTCTACCAATCTCACCTATGAGCAAGATAAACGTGTTCAAATGGGTTCCCTAAAGACAATAGAGGTGCATACACTTTATGCAAATCAAGTAGATAAGAACAACAACAAATGGAAAAACAAAAGAAAGAAGGACCAAGATCAAAAGAAGGATAATTTGATACGTTCTTATTGTAAGAAACAAAACCATGATGAACATGCATGCATCGGGAAGAAAATTTCTCAATTGCTCCATGTTCTTGAGAAAGACAATATCAAGAATAATACTTCAAATAAAAAATCTAAAAATCCGTAATATGATAATGGAAAAAGAAAGGAAATAGATCATTCACTTTTTGATGTTTCTCACTCATCATGTTCATGGGTTAATGGTTCACAAGAATCTAACCACATGGCCTCGGTTCACAAGAATCTAACCACATGGCCTCATCAAAGAAAATATTTACATCTTTGGAGCCATACACTAGCTCTTCCATCTTAATGGGAGATGATGCATCGGTTTAGATCACGTATTCAACTGAGGAATAACCTACTACATGTCTAGTTCATGGTGATGCAAATCTCATTGATTCCTCTTTGATTGCCTCAAATGATATTTTAAATATAGAAGAAGAAGAAGAAGATGTTGACATTGATGAATAGGTTGTTGTAGATCCAACAACTAGGCAACTTTGGGTAGAACAAACTCTTCATGTTGAAGGAAATCTAGGATGAGATCTAATAAATGCATAGAGGACTCACTTATAGTTTCAAGGTCAAGCACTCACTCCTACATAGCCCTTGATGTGCATCCACTGTAATATGGCCATTGTAGGAGATACATATTATTTTACATAATCTGTAGGAAATCCATATTGGGATGCTACCACGGATGAGGAGCACCAGTCTCTTTTTAATAATCGAACTTGGGAATTGGGTCACCTACCTCTAGGTAGGAAATTTGTTCAATGCGAGTGGATTTGTTGAACAAATATTACAACAAATGGACATGGGAGTGATCATGGTTGAATATGGTTGTAACATCCCTAACCCTCCGACCAGCAAAGAGGACGTTACAATAACACTACCTACCCGGGCATTTAGCCCCATAAAATATAAAATAAAATGCATTGAACTCAAGATACACAGATGCATAAAGAATTAACATTCAGCGGAAGCAAATTATGTTTAGTTCAAGCATTCAACACATTTTAACATGTTCATCGTAATTCATATAAACAGTATAGTTGCATGGGTAAATTCACAAGAATACTTATCTTTGAATGAAGCTCCCCACAACTAGCTATGTCGCTGCAACATTCCACCCAACCATAGGCCAGTGTGCTCCTTAATCTCTCAGCAACACTGCCACCCTCGAGTTGGGCATGATTCCCACAAGGAATAAGGAAACTAAGAAGGCTCACACATAGCTAAAGATATGTCTAAACTCAATCAAGCCAACACAATTGGGTTTCTCAAACCAGGCGTACACAACAACACATAACCAAGCCAACAAGTTGGGTTTATCAGGTTATCAGGAGATGGAAGCACTGTCTGCTAAGCTAGTGGGCTCAGTGAAGAGCTAAGGATGCCTACACCAGAACTAGCTTGACTCCTAGGACACCTACATACACCCAACACAAGAAATCATTCCCTTCTTTGTTGCATAGTCCCTTAGGACATGACTTCCCTTCCAGTGCTATTCAAGGGTTGTAGAGAAGAGAATCAACCCTCTAGCGTTGTCTATCAGGCTTCTGCAAAACACTAGGTTTTTCGACTAGACTCCTTTCCACTCCTACACAGTCCAAAGACCAATTGCATACATAGAAATATACACCATTTCTGGATAGAGGAGAACAATTCAGCCACAGAATTAATTCCCACGAAGGGTAAGAACAACCCACTAACAGAAGGCCATATCCCAAGGACGTTTTGGCCCTAACGTGGCTAAAAATGAATTCATCAACAACACTCAAGAGTATGTGGTCTCTCCTCCAAATCGTTGGGCAACACAAAAACGATTCTCAGCTTGGTAAACATTGGGGAAAAGCAACAGAAATCATTGGGGAAGAACCCAACCACAAGAATATCACAAAAACAAAATTCTCAGACTCCAGAAAATGAAGAACGACTGTCCACGTGAGGAAGAAATACACAGCAATCCAAAATCGTGGATTTCACACTCAAGAAACTTCCATCTGTTTGAGAGAGATCCCAACGTGGATTTCTAAAGATGGGGGAAAACGTCCAAGAGCCCAAATCGTGAAGAAAGAACACACAACCAACAAAATTGTGGAGGTAAAACAACTCCTAAGCTTCCCTGTGTGAGC
Source organism: Pseudotsuga menziesii (assembly GCA_001517045.1). NCBI lineage: Eukaryota > Viridiplantae > Streptophyta > Pinopsida > Pinales > Pinaceae > Pseudotsuga > Pseudotsuga menziesii. The sequence goes on from LPNX010627144.1 coordinate 251,633, forward strand.
CAACATGAAGAACATGGGTGTATGGAAAAATGGCATATGTTTTTGAGCATTTTCCTCGCCAAGGAAGTCAAAACACGTTTTTCAAAAATGGGTCCTCTCCCCAATTCGAATTTCTGCCCATACTCTTCTCACTCCATGCAATAACTAACTCAACCACATTCTAGCATAATTTAATGATTGGGAAAAAGGACAAAATGGGTAGTTGAGGGTTTGATGGGATCTCCCTTTGACATTTGGCTTCTCCCCATTGGTCCAAAGGTTTCAATAATTTCCTTCCCTGCTCCTTAGAAAAATCATGCCCTTTTCATTATGGTTGCATTGACTTAGCTGGTTGTGGGGATTTTTAATTAAAATGCATATTTACATGATGCCAAAATTATAATGTGCCGGATAGCACGATATACCATCGGCAACGATTTTAATCGCCGGAACATAAAAATTAAATCGATGGTGGGCCTTTTTCCTTTAGCTCCACACCACAATTAATTACAATATATACATCATATATATTTTAATGCAAGCGGGGTCAAAACCAAGGTGTTACAATGGCTACCTAGTTTACTTAGAACTTTCCTTTTTTTGTGGGGGGGGGCACTTGGTTTTCCTTCTTTTCTCACTTTTGAGATGTTGTTTTGTACTTGGGTACCTAACACGGACTCATATTGTCGGGACCCATTTTTTTGCATTATACTCACTTAATTTAGGATTAAGGGGGGGTATTGGTGTACATGCCTATTTTTCCTTATTCCTACGGACAAGAGTGCTCTTATTATAATTCTTTCCCCTTTTAGAGACAAGAGTGCTCCTTTTGCCTTTCTCCTCCTTTTTAGGGGTAAGGATACTCCTACTACAGTTATCCCTATTTTTTATGGATAAGGGTGCCCAATATACTTGAGTTGCTTCCCTTATTTAGGATAAGTGTGCCACAATTGGATATTATGTGATAGTTAAAATTTACTTTCTCATGCATGACCAAGTTAACTTCCTCAATTGGCATTTCTAGGGCTAGTTAACCCTAGTTTCTTATGCATGGGAAAATTAACTTCCTAACAAGGAAACACTCAACAATTCTAGGCATAAAGGAACCTCACTTTGTGTTCTAGGTCTAGTTAATCCCTAGCTACACATGCATGGCAAAGTTAAATTCATAACAATGGTTCACTTGGATATTTAGGGAGATTTATCTCAAGTTTCACTATATTTTATGTGTATGCATTTAATTAATCCTATCTTAGATACCTTATATAAAGGATTGCATCTCTTTTATCGGGGAATTTAGTGATATATTCTATCAATCATTCAATTGATTAATGAAGATTACATTGCTTGAATATTTTCTTTTACTCTCTTGTTTAAATTGTTAATTTTACCACTTCCCTATTAGATCCTATATCTTCTTGTAGGTTGATCAACCAAATCTCATGGACTTCACCGCATTTATTTGCACCACATTTGTTCATACTAATAACATGGGACCCATCATCATTATTATTGGGCCTCCTTGTCTTTGGTACACATTTTTGTTATTGATTTCTAACCAAATGGTTTCTCACATGATTTACCACAAATCCTATCATGTCATGGAGATTCATACTTAATGGTAGAAATGTTCCATTTATAGTATAATGTCATGTCAATATGTATGGTTCTCTTTCATCGTTTTTTATAATCCTACCATTTAAGCATGCATCCAGTCTTTCCTTGACATGTTTCAATACCTTCTCCCAACTGACAACCTTTTATATTGTTATTTTCCAGAAAGGGAAAAATCATTTCATTCCACATTTTAGACATAAGGAACATCCATGTTTATGTTTATCATTATTTAGATCCATTATCCATGGTTATATTTTGTATTTACCTTTACTGCTCCACTAGGTATGCCCACCTCATTTATAAAAAACATGCATATATAAATCACCTCATTAGTGGTTGTTTTGTTGGTGCTTCCTTTCTTTCCCCCATTTGGATCCTTCTATATGATATTTATCTCTCTCTATATTTTACCAACTATGGGAAAGGAAATCATGATGTCTTTCAACTCTACAGTGTTCTCCTAACATCACACATAAGGGGTATCTATTATCACTCTAACTTCTTCTACTAGCAATACTCAAGTATCCAAATGCATCCCAAATAAGCATGGTCCCAACCTCAAACAATCAAAAGCATGGAAATAGGCCCCTACATACCTCAAATCATAGTCAAATTTTAGGTTGAATAGTAGAGTGTTTGCACAACCTTCCCTTTATTATATGTGTGATCCATGTGGGATATTCTTCAATACCCGCATGATACCTAGAGCATTGTTATTTGGGATTTATGCATACCATTAATGTTATATCTCTCTAAAATTGGCTTGTAGTTGAGCACATGCCTAGATAAGTCATCCTTTCTCATTAATATTTGTTTTTTGGGGCCTCTTTTATGTCAAGATAGACATATAAGAGCCCATTTCTTAAACATATGCATTCCCATATGAGCAAGTTCTATATCCATGTCAATTCCAACGTATAAATGCAAGCAATTGCCATGCATTATAAAAAAAAATGAATGCAAGTCTATTCTAGTGTAATATAGTGAAAGAGTGAAAATATCATTATTTTAACTCACTAATTCTTTGTTTGCTTTTCTTCATCCAATCATTTTTTCCCTCTAAAGTGCCAACACATAAGGGGAATTACCAATTGTTCTCCCTCAAGCTATATATCATATTAGAGGACTTAAGAACCCTCCCACGAATAAAGTTGGAGTCCACAAGCTACAAACTTGTTCCTAGGTAATACATTTCAAGCTTTATTGTGTTTCCATTGGATAATAAATAACTTCTTATCACTGCCAAAGAAATTTAAGGGTTGGGGAATTAAAAATTTACACTGGTTCAGTATATCTCTCCGCCTAAAGACCTTTTGGAGAGTTCTTTTTAGTGACAGTCTTTGGCATCGGGTTCTTATATCAAAATATTTGAGACAGTCTTCTGTCACCACATGGCTCCGGGAGAAAAAATTCCGTACAAGGGGAGTTTTAGTTATTTGGAGAGGGTTTATACAAACCCTTCCTTGGATGGGTCCGCACCATACCTGGCTTGTGGGAAATGGCAACGAAATTTTAATTGGTACAGATCTTGTGATTGGCAACTCTGTGTCTTTCTACTTTCCTGAAGACCTCCGATCTTATCTGGAGGATCTGGGCATTACAACTCTTGCTTTGGCACATAATATATTACCCGATGCACATCAGTACTGGTATACTGCTGATGAATTATATCTTGATGGCGATTGGAAAAATATTTGGAATGCATATATCAGATGCCTGGATCTGAACGGTATTCGACTTACCAATGCACCTGATTCTCTGATCTGGAATTATAATAAGAACAATGGTTTAGTCATTGCTGATAAAGTGTATGAATATATTATCTATACTATTCAACCTGAGCTGGGCAGCAGTTTGTATGATACACTTTGGACGCACCACCTCCCAAGGAAGATTGGTTGTTTCTCATGGCTGGTTTTACATAATAAAATTCTTACATGTGACAATCTACAGAAGAAAGGTAAAATTGGCCCTGGCATTTGCTCCATGTGTTATGCTAATGATGAATCTGTTCATCATATTTTTGTCTGCTGCCCGATTTGGAGAGGTATTCTGGGGGCTCTATGTGACCAGCTTCAGCTATGTATTCCCCCTATTTCAGGTTCTATCTCGGCTTTTTTTGAGGACTGGGAAAACACCTACCATTGCAGCTCGGCTCTGTATTTTTTCCCACACCTTGCGATTTGGGCTGTCTGGAAAGCTCGTAATAGAGCTGTATTTGATGGTATTAGGGTTAATATTTCGGTTGTTATGCATCAGATTCTTAATGCACTTCATTTTTATCCCTCACGGGCTGCCACCAAAAGTAGGAAAAAGAAATCTAACAGAAGGATTGGGCCCAGACCACTCATGATCTTTCCATGTGGTTTCTTTGATGGTGCTGCAAACTCTTCTACTGCTAGCATTGGATATTGTATATTTCTCAATGAGAATCATCGCCTTGAATTTGCGCTGGGGGTTGGACAGGGGACCAATACCAAAGCAGAACTGCTTGGTCTCTGGGCAGTTCTGCACTCATCCCAAATGATGGGTTTACCTTTGACCCGTATCTTCAGTGACTCCCAGGTCATTATCAATTGGGCAAACGGTATTTCTGCACTCTCCCCACCAGAGCTCTTTCACTGGTGTAGGGAATCTCATAAGCTTCTTAAAAGCTTCATTGATCTCTCCATCATTCACATTTATCAGGAATTCAATGGGATTGCAGACCGTCTGTCCAAACAAGCACTCATGTACTCCCCTGTATTTGGGTACTTCTACGAAATTTTGGATGACCAGTTGGTCCACAGTGACTCATATCAGCTTTTCTGAGTGTATATTGGGAAATTTCCCATACTTATTAGATATACACTGTATGTTTGTCAGAGTTATTCTTTGGTCTGCAGCTCTGGTCTCATGTCTCCTGATAGATGGGAATGATGATGGTTGATCATCTTTATGATGAGGCAGATTACTGATGGGAACACTTGTCATTGTTCACCCTTCCCTCCGGTTGCAATTCGACATGATTCTCATTATTATGATGTATTATTACCGATGTATCCCCCTTTTTGGGTTTTTGGATGGCTGTTAAAAGGCCCTTTGATTCTTAATAAAGAATATCAAGGACTAATTTTTTCTTCCTGAAAAAAAATAACTTCTTATATTTCCTCCTAACAATATTGTTTAAATAATTGAAACTCATTATTCAAATTATTTAATAATTAATATGCATGCTTAGGGGACCAATTTGTTGTATTTCCTTGTTGTTACTCACCCTTGTATGTTGTTAGTGCTAACAATTAATTAGGGTTTTTTTGGGTATCCGCATGCACAATAATAATATAACCTCAACTATACAATCACATAGAATTATTTATCAAATGTTAAGTAATTATTTCGTGCTTCAATCGAATTTTCACTAAAGTACACAATCGACCTTCATTTTTAAATCAAAACTACACCATTAGCTTCACCATTCACATTATAATCTATCTGAAATACCTTGTTGAAATCATGAAATGCCAACATCAATTCCTTTATAATATTTTTCTTTCAAAATATCAAAACTCTTATATGCTCGCACATCCTAACTAAATTTACTAGTGTTCATATAGTCCACCTTTAGTGTGAAAATGTTGTTGACTCTCTTAATGAACTTCTTGTAATAAATGGTTATTCCTGCATGGAAACTATTTACCTTAGTAACATTCCTAGGTGTATGTCACTTCAAACTTTCTCTAACATTCTCCTAAATCCATGCAAAAACCTCCTTTGATCAAAATGAATCTAATATATATTAACATGTTTTTAAGGAACCCACACTTCTTCATATTTGTGCACAATTGCTCTCTACTCAGAGTATATCAAATCATAATTATAAGTGCTAAATATGGTCTTTCTATCCCTTCTGAAAACCTAAATATCATATGGATATACAACTACAAAATTACCAATATATGATCACAACATGATATTAACCACTTAATTGTACCCAATGCATTTGTCAATCCAAATGAATAACCAACCATTCTTATAATCCATCCTTGGTCTTAAATGCATTTTTTTACTCATTGCTTTTGTTATGTTGATCCAATGATATTCACTCTATAAATATATATTTAAGAAATGTCATATGCCACATAAAATGTAACATAGGACCATTATCATGCATGTTCTCCTCTTCATTTTCTTCTTGTTAGCTTCATCGTCAACTTCTTCATATTGGACACTTTGTCTAGTTTATCATTTTCAATCCTCATTTGTAGTTCCTACAATCTTTTTCTCAGGGCCATGCTTCCATATATATGTACCATTGTGTAGTCGTAGTCCACGTAAACCAATAATTATTAGTTTTTCCACCTCGTATACTTACTAAATCCTTTCCTTCCTTTGATTCCAAAAAAAATAGGGAAATGCACAAACAACCCTTCTGAGTATACATGTGTGGGTTTAGCCTCAATGCTTTAAAAACCCAATTTGAACTATGCAACGTAAACAATTACAAGTATGAAGTGGAATATAGAAATGTAAGAAATAAATATTCAAACATGTAATGACTATAAAGAAGAGGGAACTGATATACTCATCCTCATTATTAAATAATATTACTTAAAATACAATTATGCACTGAAGTGTTTCTCTCATCCTTATCCTTCCACAAAGTGTATGTGATCTTTATAGATCCACTCACTTCCTATTGCTTCAAACCAAGTTTAATGTTTCACCTTCCTCCTCTTCAACCTCATGTTTGATCATCCCTCCTACTCTCACCCTCAAATTTAATAGTGTTCCTTTGATTTTGAATTTCCAATTTGATCTCCTTCATGGACATTCTATTTATAGACTTGGCATTAACTAAATTTTTTTTTCCTTCTAAAATCTTGTTCTTGGTTAATGATTCAATGTCTCTATACAATGCTTTTCCTTCCATCTATCATCTTTATTGTTTCACTCTTCCCACATTCCTTCAATCTTGAAACTTGCCTCACAATCTTTCACATAGTCTTCTCTTTATTTTGCACGCTATCTTGCACCTTAATCTTGACTACATTGCTTCCTTGGATCCCAACTTCATTTTTTGCATTCCTATCCAATAGGCTTTGGAATTTCTATTGCATGTCCTACTGCTCCTCGCCTTGGTCTACTTCTTAGCATATTTAGAATAAAACCTATCCCACGAATCCTTTCTATGCACTTGTTATGACCACTTCCTTATGTTTTTCATTCATTTCTAGTGTTGCACTACTCATCTTCTACAACCTTCTATGCAAAGATTCATGCCCATTTCATGACATTTTGGGTTACTATGCATGATGCTCTTGCATGATCATAAACAATGAATGAGGACAATCACTACCTCATTCCATAAATTCATGTTGGATTGGTTTTGTACTGCGTTGCTTAGTGTTCATGACCAAGATATTTGTAGTAAGATTGAATTCTTCAAGTTTGATCACTACACTAATTGGTCAAACCTATCCTTTATGTTATGGTGTATCATTGACAAGGGCCACTAAGTTATCCTTGAGGTAGAACAATGATTTGTTTATTGATGTTCATATTGAGTTACCGCCAATCAAGTTGATCATCATCATTGGAAGATCAAGGTGTTGTATATTAGGCATAGGCCATGCATGGTGTTGAGCAATAGGGATTCGCCATCAATAACATGAGAATGAAACTTGAAAAATTCTAAAGTATTGGTGTGATGATGTTTGGTGCACCAAAGCTTGGAACATGCCTTGCATTGACTAGAGGCACATAGATGCACATGTTAATCAATCCCCTAATGATAAATTGTCCCCATTGAATAAAAATGAGAGTTTGTATTCCCCATTACATCAACATGTGCTACTTAAGAAGAAAATCCATAGTATTATCCAACCAAAGGAAAACAGTTTCCCACTTAAGTGTAAAATATTGTGCATGTGCTTGGACTTCACTAGAAGTGTATTGATACATGAATAAGAGATATGACATTAGTTTGAAAATATTAAAGATATGTTAATATTTTGCTTTACCTTAGTAAAGTGAGATGGTCTATTTTTTATCTCATTGGATATTTCTCTAAGGGCACAACTCATAAATTCTATGGTACTCCCACAAATGAGATTGTCCCATGAACATGTTACATGTTTCTATACATGCTGCAACATATGTGAATTCATTCTTCAATGAGTAAATGGGGTGCTAGAATGTTCACCAATGTGTGATGTGAAACACCTTTCCTAAGCTAAGTCATATGATATTGTAGGGTTGTGGGTGGAGTTAGGAAACTTATTTGTGTCGTTGAATAGTATTAAAGGATATTATTTTGATTCCCAATATCAATAATATAATGAAATGATTTTATGAATTGATATTTGATTGTGAAACATATGTCTTTTTATTATTCCAATCTAGATCTACTAGAGGGGTTTGAGTTTATATGCATTGGGAGAACAATGGTTGAAGGGATCTATTTTATAAATATTTATGCTTCCCTCAATTTGTGTTGGGGAATAAGTAATGTTGTAAGAGGTTTGTGCACACACAACCACTCACCATTAGATTGCAAGGTCATAATATGGGATTCATACCACTTACAAGTGTATTTCTATATATGTTGTCAAGGATTACTTGTGTGGTCTTATTTCATCTAGAAATATTATTTCTTAGGTTGTAGTGTTGTCCTAACTATTGTTTTTGTACTTTTTTTCTACTGCTTGTTACCTTTTTTAACATTGTTGATCCAAAATAGATCATTATATAATTTCTCATCTATTTTGTCACTCCATGGGTGGAAAAACAAAGGTATTGACCTGCAAGGCCCATTTGAGAGGTAGGTCCTTCTTTGGTGATTATGGGCCTAGAATTTTCCAGGGCTTGTTTGATTCCTCAAATGGTGTTCATTTCTTGGGATCAAAAAATTGCAGAAAAGGTTCTTATCCCTCAAGGTTGCTATACAAAAAAAGAGGTTTCCAACAACATCAACATCACCCAAATCAAATTTCATATGATTAAGTTATGCCCCCAACAAATTAACCTATCCTATTGACCACCGTGATTTGAGTGGATGCCAGATCAACTTCCATTACTCACAGATATGGAGCTAGTCACATGTTGGATTTTAATAAAATTCTAGTGTTGAAAACCATAACCATGATTGGGAGTTTATTCATGTAAAAACCCTAGATGACTATCATGCCATGTTAAATATTGGGTCGTTAGGAAAGGAAAGGGTTAAATTCTTATTGTACAATTATTGTCCATGTATATTTGGAGTCTCCTAAGCCATTCATTAGAATTCCCATAAAAAATGGAATATTGTGATCAATCCTAATGTTGAAGTGGATTCTATCACCCAATAAGCTTGATCCATGCTAAGTTGATGTGATGTTTTAAGTGCATTTTGAGGTGTGAAACAATTAAAAAATTCTTGGCACTATGTTTAACAAGTTTCATCAATCATGGTAGCAAAGCAAGTGGAGTTAGTGTAACCCTTTAATTTTTATGATATTAAGTGGAACAAATAGTTGGTGTAGGAGTTCGATTAACCTTGTGCTTCTATTACTCAAATTTGGTCTAAAATAGCATTCAATTTTACTCAAAACTATAAAAATGAACACATAGCAGTAATGGCAATGAAGCTCTTGAACACTTTATTTAAGCTCTTATACTAATCATCAAGTTCCATGGTAAGTCAAGCATTTAAGTTCTTGTATTAATCATCAAGTTTCATGGTAGGTTAATTGTGCATCAAAATGCACAATAACTATCCAAATATGTTTTTCCAATTTACATATTTTTATTTAATCCATGATTTATATAATAGTTATATCAATAGGATTTTATATTTTACAATTTGGGGTGGATGATGAAGGGTCATCTTCCTAGATTGCGGGAAGATGAGACAAGTGTACTATCAAGATTTATTTTATGAGTGTCATTCCAAATTTAAAATAAACAATTATAAAATGTGTGTGAAAGAGAGATAATTGATAATTAAGACATGGATAACAAACAGTTTATAACACTTAACTTGTATCTTATCAATGTTCAACAATCACAAATTAAGTGATTATACTAATTATATTTATTAACCACAATTAAAAGACACATTATTACAAAAGTCTTAAAAGAGTGGAGGCGGTTTGCATTATTAGCATTGCCAACCTTATCGATATGTGTGATTGTGGATTAATTAAGCGTTCCAATATACATAGCTACCTACTAGGTAATAAGTATTATCTCGTAAGTAGTTACACTTTGTTGAACGAAGGAAAAGCAAAACAATAAAAAAAATTGGAAATTGAAAAAAAAGGCATTATGTTGAGAGTAGTTACACTTAGTTGAACGAACTTTCAGAAATAAAACATGAAAAGATGTTGAAATTTAAGTGAAAAAAAATCAACACTTTAGTTATTTAATAAGGATGTGAAATTTAGGTTTACACTTTTATGTTGGAATGAAATATAAGTAAACAAATTTGAAAAAAAATTACTTTATAATTTTAAAATTAAAGATTATACTAATTGTAAGTTGTTCTCTTAATTGAAGTTAGTTGTACTCTATGAAGTTTGAAGTTGTTTTCAATTGTTCTCTTAATTGAAGTTAGTTGTACTCTATGAAGTTTGAAGTTGTTCTCTTAATTGAAGTCGGTTGTACTCTATATAGAATATAAATATAAACCATTTAAATTGAAAAAGATAGAGGCCCTATTAGTAATATGGCACTAGTAAACATAAATTCAAAAGAGATTAAGTTAGAGATTTTGAAACTTAACAGAATTTTTGAAATTTAAAATTAAAAAAATCAAATCATTAATATTAAAGTTTAATATGTTTTTTATGAAGTTTAAGTATTGTAATAACAATGAAATCATTAATCTTAAAGAGTTCAAATAATACAAAATTTATTAAACCTAATTTACATGATTAAAACTACTTTTTTTAATATTATGATTTTTTTTATGGTATTTATAAAATTAGGACCAATGTTGATGACTTTCATAATGACATTGATTGTTGAACTACCTTGAGAAAACACCTTGTAATAGGTTAATTTAAGTATTGTGACAACAACATAGTTTAAGTATTGTGACAAAAGTGAAATTTAAGCATTGTGACAAAGATTTCAAAGAATACAAAATTTTAGCAAATCTAATTTATATGACAAAACTAACTATTTTTCTGTCATTGTGAGTTTAAAAAAATGGCATTCATAAAATAAGGACTAATATTGATGACTTCCAAAATAACATTGATTGTTGAAAACGCGGAAAAAATACCTTAAGATGAGTTAATTTGTATTTTATGATTTTAAAAAGATTGAGAAAGGCCTCTAACTTGTAAGATACAATTCTACTCACTTTCATTTCTTAATTATTTTTCTAGTCACTTTCATATCTTAATTAATTTTCTATTCACTTTCATATCTTAATTATTTTTCAAGGTTTATTGTATTCAACAAACCATAATGACCTTGAGACTTTCATTTCCATCATATTCATTTGTCACAAATCATATTAACCTTGAGACTTTCATCTCCATCATATTCACTTGTCAAAATGGCATTTTGAAGAATATTTTGTTTGATTATCTTATTTTACCAAATAAATTTAGTCTTAAAGAATAGTAAAAATTTCCATCATCATTACACTATTAAACAATGATATTATTTAATTTAAATGTTATGTTTGATATGTGATTATTTTAAAAGTAAATCACAATAAGAATTAAAACTTTGACACCTCCTAAGTAAGAGATTAAATTGCAACTTAAGGTAGTATTTGGCTTCATGTATGGGCCTAAGGCTAAATGCTATTAGAAAGCATAGGACCCCACTAGAGCTAGCCTTAATGATGACCACAGAGCATACTCTTAATGATGACCACAAAGGATACTGACTTTCTTGTGGATGTTATCTATGTTGAATCACTTTTTTGGTTTTGGAATAAGACCTAAACTTGCTTATGATTGGCTAAGATTTCATCTTCCTTGGACATAAAGAAACATGTTAACAACCATCTACCCCTTTACGAACCACCGACATGTAATTTCAAGTGGTGTGATTTTCTTTGAATAATAATGATAAGCTAACCAACATTTACAAATAATAAATAATGGTGGTTTCCCTTGAATAATAGTGATGAATTATCCTACCTTTATTAATAGCAAATAATGATGTTTTCCTTACTATTAGTTACCACTTGAATATTTAAAAAAAAATCATCTTCTAAAAAATAAAATAAAATAAAATAAATAGATAACTTAGCATTTCATCACTCAACCAACACCCCAATAATTATTTCTTTCCCAGTTCTTTTTATATTTCTAAATTTGGATTTCCTTAATAATATTTTCAAACTTTTACGTTATTTACATGTTTTTTAACCCTATACATTATATTTATTTTAATACAATGAGTTAAGACACTAACTATAAAAACTTAACCAATAGATTTTTTTAGTGTTGACACAGGTTTATCTAATAAAGTGTAAGGGCTCTCTTGATAATATCAACAACACAATTGGAGTAATCAACCAATATGGTTATTTCATCTTTAGGTGTTAATCATATTGGGAGTGTGCGACAATTTTTGTTAAGAACTTTGATCGACCTTTTGTTGAAGGCCTCCATATGATCATTCATTTATTGTAATAGGTGCATGAGGTAAGACAGTGAATGTAGTACTTTTCATGGAATTCTTTAGCATGTTTGGCTATCCATTGTCATATACATGATGTTGGAGAGAAGAAAACAACATATGATCTAGTTGACAACAAACATAGTGATTGCCTATATAGTGGCTTTTACATAAGGATTAGCTTCTACTTACTTGATGAAGAAGGTGATCGCAATAAAAAAAGAAGCAATGCCGCTTAGAAGAAGCTTAGCTAATCTTTCTAACGATACCAAAACCCATGTTGAGAAGGATTAGAGAAATGTAATGTCACACAAATGTAAATTAGGTTGATGGGGTGATCAACCTATTTTACATGAATATGACAAGTGGTACAATGCATTCACAACTTATAACATATCGAAATAAGGTGGGTTCAAGTGCTTGGATGTATGCTAGTATTAAGCATATGGAAAGAATTGTTAACTGCAACAACTTAGGTCACACTAAAACAAAGCACCAATCCAATCATCATGCATTGATCAAATTAAGTGATTGTTGTAAACTATAAGTTAAACACCATCAACAAACAAAAAGATAAAATAAGTGAATAGTGGAAATGTTTATACTAAAGGGAATTAAAGGAGAGGGTTCAAGTATACCGAGCAAATAGACTAGAATGTAAGAGCCAAAATCCATAATCAAGGAGGATGGGAGACAAAAAGGAGTAACAAAAACTGAATAACCTCAGTTCCAACCCATAGTAAACACCAATTTTGACCAAACAAGTTGATGTAGATAGGAGGATACCATTGTTGAAGCTAAAGGGATTTAGGAAAAGATGATTCTTAGAGTTAACTATGAGACGCCATAAAACATAAAGTGGGATAATATGTGATTACTTAGGAAATTAAGTAACAAAATAAGATTTTGTGATCTTGTTAATAAATTACTGAGAAATTGGCAAATGATGCCATAGAATGTAAAATGACACACCAAGGGATTGCTCAATTGTATAATTTATTGTTCGTACAATGTTGTTACAAAATTAAGTGGAATTGTTCATGTTGTAGGAAGGATGGTGGCTTGATTTGTATTAAGGTAAATTATATAATACAGGTTCTCTATCATAGTAAGATCATTTACAAGTGCAATTATACATATTTGTACCATAATGAGTGATCAAATTATCAATGGAAGTGGTTAGTGATGAATGACCTTGTTCATAAATGAATGATGTTTATTACTACTTCATTTCCTAAGATCACTTTGACTTGGGCATGTATTGACATTGTGATAGCATATTTGGTTCATTTATTGAATCAATTTGGTCAATATCGATATCTAAAATGATTAGTTACACAAAATGTCTAGTTGTGATGTGTTAGTATTGTGTATTGTTGAGTTAGCATTGAGGTGGCATGGTGAGATATATGTTGATGTATTTATTGGGTTGATATTAATCAAATCAAGGGTTACGACTAGAATATCAATGATTTAGATACTAGGTAGAGGTTATGTGTGTGGGGTTAAGCAAGATGAGGAACTGACATCATTCACATAGGGGGATAACACAATGAGATTTAAAAATTTCGATGCAACATTGTTCAAGCGCACTAAAGCTAGAAAAAGACCTAATATGAAGTAGAAGTATGTGGATGAATAGATCAATCATTTGCCCTTATGAGAAAGTATCCTTCTTGTATTAGGAAGAGAACTACCATCCCTAATGCACCTAGGTGTTTTTTTAAGATGAAAACTTCATGGTTTTATCTATTGCATGATGAAACATCTATCACACATGCTCAAGTGTGAAATACTTTAAGATGTAATAATTTTGAATAGTTGCATATGCTTGTTTAAGTGTGTCACCTCATCTTACCGATGAATAAATTAGATGTTATGAGTGAGCTAAATTTAACTTTAATGTTTTAAGCTATGCAATGATATTCTTAACCATCGAAAGAACATAAAGCTAAAGCAACTCAACATTGAGTACTAGATGAATCCTAAGGTATCATGGCGGTGGATCAATCTTGAAGGAACTATCACCACTCTACTTAGTGATGATCTATGAAATGTGTTGAAGCCATTGCTGCTTGCAATGTAGGCCTCTTAATCTCTCCTAAGATATTAAACCACTTGTTGTTCCCATGTGTGAAGGTATGTTGGACATAATGCACATCTTCTAGCTTCTTGTATTTGTTTGTCACAAAGTGTTATGAATTTAACACTCAACATTTTTAATTTACTTAATGACTCACATTAGTTTGTCAACTGCATTATGCATTGATGTAAAAGTGCATACAACTATTGGAGTGGGTGATGCGGGAGCATCCAAATAATCCCTTGGTATGATCACAACTTATCGTTTGCTCAAATGAGAAGTTACATCAATTTAGAAGAAAACATGGAGAGAGGACACGAAGAAACATTATAGACATAAAGCATGTACTTATGAGATCATATGGTCAAAATGCGTATGTTGAGGAGCATTGACATTTTTTTTAAAGAATCCTAATGAAAAGTATAGAATGTAAGTTGATAATATAAGAATGAGAAATGAAAGAACACTGGGCAAAGTCGCTAGAGATAACATGGAGGTGAGCAAAACCACGTGAAAACAACATGATCTAAATACATAATAATAAATAATAAATAAAGTGAAGGAAGCTCAATAGCAGAGATAACATGGAGGTGAGCAAAAACAACATAATCTAAATATATTAAAAAAAAATGTGAAGGAAGCTAAATAGTCAAGACTAGTATATGAAGAAACAACGAGGGGTAGGCATTCAAAAAAAAGGACCAGGGAAGTGTTAGAAAATGAAGAGTCATAAGAAATGGTACTTGAGAGAATGAGTGGAGTGAGAGGGAAAGAGTGAGTGGAGTAAGGAGGGAAGGTTGTATATTTCATCCGAAAACTATATGATAGAGCAAAGTAAATGGAGAGTTAGTTTTAAGTTTGTTCTTTTTAATTATGTAATTTGAATATAGATGTCAATTTTATGAGAAGGGTATTGAGCGTAGTTATTGAAATTTGGAATACCATGCCTTAGTTATGTAATTCCGTACTAGATCAACATTTGACATCTAAGATAGAAAATAATAGGTAGAGAGGAGTTGCTCAAAGGACAACATAAGACAAGTGTGAGAAGAAAGAGCACAAAGAGGTGAAAAAAAAAGATAAACAAGACCTACATGTATTACACATCTTGGCCGGAGGAGTTGGACAATATGAAAAAAAATGGTGATGTAAAAGTAAGAAAATCATATTGGAAAGAACAAGAAGAAGATGAAGAAGGGATTTTGTAAAGTAGATTGCAAGGTTTCTTAAGATAAAAAGAAGTTTATTTCTATGTCGGAAGCCTAAATACAAAGGAATGGTGAGTGTGAGTGTGTGTGAAGATATAAAACCATTAGAGGATGAAATTTTCATATACAAAGTCGAATGGACATATTCTTATTAGTTGGGAGTTTGTGTAGCGCAAAAAAATGAAAAGTGTAAAGAAAAGATTAGGAGCTCAAATAAGATAGTCTCAAAATTAGAGCAAATTTGGGGTCTAAAATGGGCCTCGTAAGAAAAAATTCTATTGGTGAGTTAGAATTCAAAAACCAATAGAATTTCAAGAAATTGGATCAACTATTATCATTGAGTTGGACATAGGGAAGTCAAAGAATATTATGTGTCATATTTTTATTTGGTAATGGTTAACTACATATAAAACTCACATTGGTTAACATTTCAGTAAGATAGATATTCTTGAAATACTAAATATACAAAATTTTATATTATCACTACCTCCAATCCCTTTTTTTTTCGCGGAAATAACCACCTTCATGTTATTCCGAAGGAATCAAGGAAAGCTCACATGCACGGGGAATATCAACAAACTTCCCCACATTCCATAGGTCGATAGGTCGAGCAAACCATCAGCCAAACATCCAAGTTAGAACATGTCTCAAGGGAATTGAACCTGGGTGTCCTTGACATCAGTACCTCCAATCGAAGCAGTATAATCGCTAACCAAAACCCCCCAACTCATCGGAATCCAGCAAACAAATTTTCGCTGAAATCATAATTTCAAAGGTTTAAATTGTAATTTTAGTCATTTTCATAGTTTTAAAATCCCAGATTTACTCTAAAGCAGGCTAATATAATTACTGAACTTGCAAAATTTCAAAAATAAAATTTACAGAAAGAATTTTGACGGATTTAGAATAAAAATTCGCCGAAAAAACAAGGCACTTTAGTTGTTGTTTATCCTAATCGCCTCCAATCGTTATAAACATAAAGATCACTTTAATTAAAATCATAATAAAATCACCTTAAAATAAAAAAACAAAACAAAAAAAACATTTTATACCATTAATGATTTAAAAAAAATTAATTAACAATATTAAAAAAAAACTAACTTATATCATATAATAACTTATATATAATAAGTTACATATAATATAAATTTTAACTAGATATGATATAATATGTAATATAAGTAAGTAATAATAATACATAATATAGATATGATATAATATGTAATATAAGTAAGTAATAATATAATATGCTATATACTAATACTATGTTATAGAGTAATATCTTACAAAATTTAGCTAGTCATTTTCCTTTCAGACTTGATCCTCTGTCTAAAGGTTTTGTTTATCTTGGCTGCTATTTGAAGCCTTCTGGTTACCTGATAAAAGACTGGTTCTGGCTCATTTCTAAATTTGAAAAAAGAATTCAACATTGGACCAATCGAATGTTGTCTATTGGAGGTCGTCTTGTTCTCATACGATCTGTCCTCTCGAGTATCCCAGTTTACTGGTTATCCCTCTTCCCTATACCAGCCTCCATTCTGGATAGACTCAGAAAACTTATCTTCTCATTTCTCTGGGTTCCTCTGCAAATAAAGCTAAATTTCATCTCATGGACTGGAAAGCGCTGGCTCGTCCGATATCCCAGGGAGGATGGGGGATCAAACATTTGCCCAGTTTCAGCCTTTCTTTGAGAATGAAAAGTTTCTGGCTGGTGCTAAATAGTTCAGGCATCTGGAATAAGCTCATCTCTGTCAAATATTTAAAAAACAGAACTGTCCAAACTTGGTTAAGAGAGAAAAGATTTGCAGTTGGGAATGTCTCTATTATATGGAGAGGTTTTGTTGACACTCTATCGTGGATCGGTAAAGGTATGATTTGGAATGTGGGAAATGGCTCTTCGATTCGGGTCGGTGTTGATCCTATGGTAGGTTTTGGCACAAATTACATTCTGCCTGTTGGATTAAGGGAGTATTTGGAAGATTATGGAATAGTTACTTTAAATCATGCCAGGAATCTTACCACATCTGCTACTTCTTACTGGCTCTCGGCAGATGATTTAGACCTCTGTAATTACTGGAAAGTTCAATGGGAACGTTATATTCGACGTCTAGAATATGGCAGAATTTTATTATCTGACCAAAATGATTCTCTTCTCTGGTCTCATTTAAATTATGTTGGTTCCTTATCGGCTGATAAAGGATATGACTGCATCTCTCAAAGTAATTTTGATCATCCAGACCTTTCAATGGATTTTCTATGGCATCAACGCATCCCTCTGAAAATGATTTGTTTTACATGGCTTATGGTAAAAGGTCATATCTTAACTTGGGACCAATTGCAAAAAAAAGGCTTCCAAGGGCCTAGCAGATGTATCTTGTGTGAAAGTCACTCGGAAGATATTCCCCATCTTTTCCTTTCATGCACTACCAGCTTGAGAATCTTCAATCATTTTGCTGCAAAATTTGGTTTCAATCTCCCTCTCCACGATACTGTCTCATCCCTTTTGATTTAGTGGTTTAACTCCCCTCTCAGCAAATTTGCCTTTAGATATCTTCCTATTTTCATCTTTTGGAATATTTGGATCCTCCGAAACAAGTGTATCTTTGAAAATAGGATACCTACTATCCCAGCTTTAATCTTCAGAATTGAAGGTTTTTTAAATACTTATCCTGCTCCTACTAAATCCTTAAAAATCCAGAAAATTGGTTCTAAACTTGTTTTGACCTTTCCCTGTGGTTTTTTTGATGGGGCTGCAGCAGACAATTTCAGTGGCTCGGGTTTTGTTATCTATCTAAATGATCAGCACTATTTCTGTTTCTCCATTGGTAGTGGCCCTGGTACAAATACTAGAGCTGAGTTACTGGCATCTTGGGCAATTCTCAGAGTGAGTCAATTGATGGGTATCCCTCTTCAGCTGATTTATGGTGACTCTTTGGTTATAATTTCTTGGCTCAATCGATTGTCGGCACTTGATGTTCCTTCTCTGATGCATTGGTGCAAAGATATAAGAAATTTGCTTCTATTGGCCCCTCAGGTGATTTTCAAACACATTTTCCAAGAGCATAACTCGCTGGCAGATGGTCTCTCAAAGAAGGCCCTGCATTTGGATTTGGGTCATGGTTATCTCACTAAGTTTTTGGATGGCAAGGTCATATATGAGGGACACTTTGTTCTATTTTAGTTGCTAAGTTCTTTCAGCATTTTTGGCCATCAGCAAAATGTGCATATTTTTGTATTTGCCATGGATTGAGTCCTCCCTGCTAGCAAGTTTTGCTCTAGATTATTTGGTTGCTGATCACCTTCAACTACTATCAGCATTTTCTGACCTGTTAACATGGGGATGATGAGTAAAGTCTGCCATGATCAGAATTTTGTTTCTTCTTCTATCTTGGATGATGCTGTATTGTTATGTTCATTTCTGTCATTATTGTAATGTTCTGAATGCTATCTCTGCTGATTGCTAAATGCTCAGTCATTGATGCTATGTAAAAGATGTCTTTTGATTCTAATCGAATAACAAAGACTGGTATTTTTTCTTCTGACAAAAAGAAAAAAGAAAAAAGAGTAATACTATATTTATATGTTACCTTTGAATCGTCCGCATTGGTTAAAAGTTATAATGGTATGGGTGTGTTAAAAATTAAAATATATTTTTATATTATATAATCTATTATATATGCGAGTTAAAATTAATCTATAATATAATTAAAAAATTTATTTTAATTATTACAAATATTATTATTTTTATGTTCAAAGAGAAAATGCGGTGTAAAGAAGATTTAGAGGTAAAAAAAAAATTACGAGATCAAAATTATTTTTCTATTTTAACGGGTTTAAAGAAGAAAATGAATATTCCGAATATTACGACGAACTCTCATGAGCTTCATAGTGTGAAACTAGGCGATAGACAACCCCTAAAATATCGTGGACCGAAAGGATTTTCCATCTTTGCAAGTCTATGAGCGTTGAAGATGAAAACCACTTTCTCTTATAATGCCTTACCTACACCCACATTAGATCTCAGTTCCATAATTGTTGCTCCAACACTGACCTCTCTAACCTTCTAACTCCTCAAACCTATGGCAATTTATGGACACTTCTCTTCAAGATTTTTTAGCATAGAATATTATTTTAAAATAAATCAAATAATTTATGTCTTGTTGTTTCTCCTAAAGTCTGATAGAACAAATTTGGTCTCATTAGAAGTTAAAGACCACCACCATCATCATCATTATATATATATGCCCATTACATGTAGCTAGGATGATTGGGAGGAATGATTGTTACCCTCCCCACTTAGATTTAATTCTTGTAAGTGATATGATGCTCTTATTGAGCGGCGAGCCTATATGTATTTATTGAGTAGATTATGTAAATCTGACCATACCTTGATTATTTGGAATAGTAGGTGTTGGCATATTTTTCGATGGATGTAGCCCTTCGATGAACATGTGTGTACACATTAGTTAAAAGTTTAAATATATTTTATATGTGTTATTTAAAAATTAACTTATAATATAATTAATAATATATAAAATATAATTAAAATTATATATATATATATAATTTAATGGTTAATATTGTTATAATTTATTATTTAATTTTAATTATAATAATTTTGTGAATTTTAAATTTATTATTAAATATAAAAAAAGTATTAGTATATTCAAACAAATTATGAATTATTATGATATAGTTTTTAAAAATTTTACCACTATATCATTTGATGATGATGATGATGATTAACGTCCACTGAGATCAACTTTGGTCTATTGGATATTAAGAAGGACAATACATGGTTTACTTTAAAATCTTGTTCTTGTGCTCAAAAAGCATGCTAAGAAGCTTTTCAAGCTCATTATAGTTTTCGCAAGTTAGGAGGTTATAAATGTTTGTATCGTAGCAAATACTATGAAACTCAGATCTAATGTGGGTGTAAGCAAGGCATTCTAAGAGAAAGTGATTTTCATCCTCAACATTCATAGGCTCACACAAATGGAAAACTCTTTCCACCCATGGATTTTTAGGAATAGACCAACACTATGTTTTGCTATGGAGTTCATGAGAGTTTGTTCTAATATTGGCTATATTAATTTTCTTATGTGATCTAGTTACTACCTAGAGATACTTTTGATCTTCCAAGTTAGGATTAATGACCTCCTTATAATATCTTAATTTTCTCTTAACCACTAAATTTTCCTCACACCAAAATTTTTCTTTAAACTTAGAAGTAATAATATTTTTGACATTATCAATGTTCTGCAAAATGTCGTTTTCATTAATGCCGCAATGGTTTAACCAAGCCATGGTATCTTTACACCAACCCCGCTTGAGGCGTAGTTGGTTTTGACTTGAGTTTAAAGAAATTTTAGGAAGTCTCTCGTTTTCAATGTTATTTATCTTATGCTTGCACATCAGGTACCTGGTCATAGGCATGCTCTTGATGGGGGAAAGACCCACTTCTATGAGGAGAACAGGATAAGGCGTATTGCTTTTAATTTTGAGGTTATAAGTTATAAACCACTTCTGGATTTGCTCAATATTCCTCCAAGATTATCTAGAAATGTTGCACCCGCATACTTTGCAACCATACAAGATAACGAGGATGATAAGAGTTTCGAAGAGAAACTTATTTTTATCCCACGTGACCAAATTGGTTGATTTACAGTTATTTTCAAGACCAAAATCAACTTTCCACCCTCCATTAATCATTTTCTCAATTCTATAGTTCCAATTGAGCTTGCGATGAATATCAATTTTGAGATACTTGTAAGAAGTCACTTGATCCTCCACATTATTATTATCATAAATAAAATTTGCATGTGTCTTTCTTAGATTTTATAATCATGATTTTTGTCTTGTTGGTGTTAACAGTCATACCCATGTTAGAGTAAAAATATTTAAGAATTATTAATTGCTTATCGAGATCATAAGGACACCTTTCCATAAGAACAATATCTTCAGCATAAAGTAGGAGGATTATAACTATCCTAGCTAAGATTGTCTCGACGCAACCTTTTTCTTCTAAGCACTTTTCTAACTTATCAATGTAAATGCCAAAAAAGGTAGGGGAGAGGGGGAAACCTTGTTTAACTCCAATATTACAATTTATATATGTCGTCCACTCCTCATTATTCTTAAACTTGGAAATGACCTTTCCGTATAACCTCATCGCAGCAACTCTCAACTCAACAGGAACCTTAAGCTCTTGTAGCCTATTCCACATGCTATTTCTAAGCAGGTTATTATGTCTGTACAATAATTTAAACATTTCATTAATACTTTCAACCATTGCCTCTTAATTATACACTAACTCAACATACTTCTCAACTATCATTAATGGGACAATATAGATTAACCTTCACTAAATAACACCTCTAACTTAGAGTGACATGGCATATTCTCAGTATGACATGGCTTTTTTAATATTTTCCTTAGGAGGTTCATTTTAGACCCCAAAATTTCTCTAATACATTAATGGAAAATTGTTATCATATAAACTTACATGAATACTTTATTCAAATAGTTGCAATGGTTAAGATAGAGGAACAAAATATAGTTGACTACAAAATGAACTCTACAAACTGGCTATATTAAATTGATATGAGGAAGATAAAGGCCAACAAGTTTCAAAGGATGCGAATGGTCTACATTTTTCATATAGGATTAAAAACATTTACATATGTTACATGCTATAGGAGAGGCATATCGATTAGTGCTAAAAGTGGAGGACAAATTTAGCAAAAGTGGAGGACAAATTTAGCACAAATGTAATTTGAAGGAATTTTGATAGCACAAATGTAATTTGAAGGATTTTTGATAGAGGATGAGTCACTAGAAACAAGAGTTGCCAAAAACAAAGGAAAAGGGTGCAATTTTACAATGAAGATAGAATATGTAGAATATGTGATAGAATAAAAAACAAAAGAACTCAAAACAATGCATACAGAGGAAGAAATTGAGAATGGGGATTTTATAGAGGTAAAGGATGAGATTGATATAAAAAATCTATTTATTTATTTACTTACTAAAAAACCATAAGTCATTTGAGTTCGCTTCGAGAGAAAGCGCATGTAAATGAAAAGTATGGAACCACTAACAAACAAAAACAACCTCTGCTCTAGAAAGAGTGTTTGACTAAGAAAAAATTGATACAACGTGAAAAGATGGAGGTAAGTGTTGCAAAGTAATTATTGATAGTGGTAACATATTCTTTATATCTATGTTAATTGATTAGAAAGTTATATTTAGTGTTTTAGAAGAAACCGCTATTGTTTAAGTTGTCTTGGTTCCAATGAGATTATGAAGTAACATCGATAAAGCAAGGTAGATGGCATTTCACATAGGAAAGTATCAATATGCAATCTTGTGTGACATTATATCCATGAATGCTTTTAATTTGTTGTTGGAACAATTCATGATGAAAAGAAGAACACTTCCACTTTGTCAAAGTACAAGAAGTTTTTGCTGCCAACAATGAAGGTTAAATATCTTAAAGAAATGTGGTTAAACATCTTAAAGAAATGTTCTTGTTATTAACCAGAACTTTTAAAGAAATGTTCTTGTTATTAACCAGAACTTTTTAACCTCATGAAGAAGACTACATATGACTACATATTATTATGCCTTATTGATAAAGGAAGTGTAGGAGCGTGTAAATTGAGAGGTTCTTACCAAAAACAAGGAATCAATACTATAGTAAAACGGTCAATACAGTCAAGAGGAGATCCTATATGGACTATGAGTTAAAGAGAAAGTGTATAGAAATGATTTCACCTTAGGATTATATTTTTCAATGAAGTTATGCACATAATGAATGGTAAGCACAATATTAAATACACAAGTTATAGAATTGTTGGATAACTTTCAACATTGGCTATATTATAAAAAATGGATGATGGAGAATATGTACAGCCTGTAAATTATTAAAATATTTATAATTTAATATTAATTTTTAATAGTATAATTATAATATTAGATTTCACTGTCAAGAATAAAAAACTTAATGGATAGTTTTATTGGTGCTAGATATTTTTAAAAGATAGATTTTTTTGTTTGTTCATTCAAAATGTATGTCATTCAGGTCTAGTGCATTTCAAACATTGGCTAAGAAACCGCAACCCAGGGGCATATAAGCCGTTAAAATCTCCAGGGGATCGCACTTGGCCTAGACCACACCATGGCTAGATTTTTTGGTGTCTCTTCCCAACTAAGCCACCCTAAGGGTATTGAACTCAAGTCACCTTGAAAATGAACCACATGCCTTAACCAATTGCATATATTATTGGGTCACAGATTTGTCCATTTTTTCATCACTTATCGGCACCTATTTCATCCCTTTTCTTCCTATTATTGCTCATTTATTTCCATTTTCAATCCATTTGTTGTAACTGCTCGTAAAATACCATCTTACTCCTATTGATGCTTTAGTGGTTAATAATTATTATTTTCCTTTACTTTTAATGAATTAAAGACTATTATGCATGATTTTACTGATGATGGTTTATGAAGTATGTTCTTGTAACAGCACTTATGGATCCAACATCCAAAGTTGGCATGTTAGCACATCTCCACATGGAAATTCACAACATGGTTTCATTCATAGGATTGATTATGTGGATTTGTGATCTTAATTTGTGCCCAAGTCCAACATGGCAACCTCCATCTCATGATCAAATGGTCCCAACCAAAAACAGGTGTCAGATAAGAGCACATTGATTTGCGTTGCAATTTTTGGGCATATGAAAAAGAATCTCGAAAATATGAGACATGGGTTTTGTGCAGAACGAGCCCAATTAGTTGAATCACTTGAAAATCTCCCAAAACGACCATGGTTTGAGAGATCTGGCCGGTTCTCTAAATGTGTAATTTCTAATATTTGCAATTGCAACTGGTTCTTAAACTGGGCAAATTGTTCAAACAAATTCCGAGATGGGAATTCAGTTCCTTAACGAGTTTCGGAATAAAAATGTAATCAAATTGATGTATCGAGGGGGAGAAGAGGGGAGAAAGCAATTATATGTTGTAGAATCAAATCCAGACTCTGTTGTAATGATTTTATTTCAATAATACATGTTGGCAGTTCTTTAATTCTGGAGTTGTAGAGTTCCATTATGGAGATGTAGCTCTGCTCAGTGGAGGAAGGGCCCTCTTCCCTAAGAAAATGTTGGTGGCGTTAATTGTAAGTGTGTGTATGTGTGTTGATATTGTTTTCATAGATATTATTCATTTTTTTGTTATTTCTAATTGTTGTTGCTAATAGATTGTTAGCCAACGCAGTGATCTCGGTAACGTTATAGGATTTGAATATGTTCTTTTTTAATCATATAGTCATTTGAATACTTGCAAGTGTGATTTTACTCTATTGCAATGAGTGAGTGTAAATTTAGTTTTATCAGTTTAATCTTATCTCTAAAGAAAGTGTGGGTGTATACAAAGTGATTCTAATTTTAACAGTGTAAATTCCATTTTATGCATGAGTTTCAGCATAGTGTTTTAGCAGAGAGTAATCACTTCAGTAGTTTATATTGGTTTGAAATGTGTGGTTCGATATTTCTTAAAGAATGGCTTGAGTTCGTTTATTTTGGATTGCATAATAGATGACACTATTCAAAGGAAATAAATCTTGCATATAACACTTTGAAATAAAACAACTTCGTATTGACAATTTATGTTTTGAGAATTTCAACTATTTATTTAATTAGATAAATAAATTACCCCAACATATATCACTAGATTTAAATTAAAAAGAGTTAAATAGATTATTACATTCAAGACAAAGCTAAATTATACAAATGATCTATTATATTATTTGAACTAACGAATCCCCTAAGTACCTACATGAAGCTAATGAACCAGTCCTTAATGCAATCAAGTGGTAAGTTTGTAGTTGTTTATGTAAGTTTGTAGTTGTTTATGTAGATGATATTATGCTTTACAATAAGACAAAGAAAGAGCATTTGCAACATCTAAGATTGGCATTTGAAGCATTGAGAAATGAGTATTTGGACATTAAGTTGAAGAAATACAAGTTATTTACATATGAGTTAGTATACATTAAGTTAATATATCCATGACTCTACAAAAAAGTAAAAATTATGTGGACATGACCATGACATTATGTCATTATGTGTACATGACCATTACATTTTTTAGCGGGAAAATATGGGAATGATTTTTCAAGAGACTCTGAGGAAGCTTTTCCACAAGTGTGGATGGTGTTATGTTGTTTTCTGGAGGCTTAAACAACGAAATCAAATGTAAGTTTTATGTATTTCGTCCGAAATTGTTGAGTCTGTAAATTATTTTCGCGTTTTCGTGATAAAATACTTGGTCAAAGTCTGGTATTTTATTACATGGAGTTCAAGCATCACATTAAAGAATGACTAGTCATACATCAGAATGAGTTATGAAGAGATATTGGTAAACATAGAAAAATATTATTTTTAAAAGAGGCTCAATAAATTACATATATGAGATTTATAAACTAAAGAAATTTTAATAAATTAGAAATTTAAAAAATAGATTATAAAATAACTAAAACCAAATGAAAAAGGTTGAATCAATCCTTTTTGTAAACAATTATTTGCAATTAACATTTGTATAGTGACTTCCAAACTGCAAACAATGTTGAGCTCTCAATTAATACATCAACAAAAGGTGAACACGATGATCTCGAGGCAGCTTGTTGTACAGGAATAAACACCTTATAACCGAAGGTCTGGGGTTACCAACATACTCATGAAACTTGCAGGCAATTGACTCTAGAGTGCAGTAAAGGAAATAGGAGGATAGAAAAGACTCACCCGATACACGACGGTTGATCCTAGCTTGTCCTCTTCCGCTCTGCTTCTCCTCCAAATCCTTCAGGGATGCTTCTCCTTCACCTATCAAGAGTCAATCCTCCAAATACAAGATGATACATATATATAAACAGGTTAGATAAATCATATACAGAGTGCTGAAACATAAATATTTATCAAACCACAATATATGAGAGACATTCAAGACACATATGGAAGAAGGATTCTCTTTATTAACAATAATGAAAGAGTTCAGATTACAACCCAACGCCTGAGACAAGGACTCCTCTGCAACCAAAGGATTCTGAGTTCCACTGCTCAAAAGACTTCTGCATAAACTCCACCAGCATAACTTTGCTCTCCAAGTGTATGTGATTAACACCCTCCCCAAGGCTTGTATTTATACTTGGTGAAATAAGGCATTTTCGAAGGTTGAGGAGGTTGAGACAGTTAAGGTGATTAAGGTTAAGTGCTTAACTAATCTCAAGTAATCGCAAGTTTTTATTTTAAATGTCAAAGGAAGGTGTACGCGGGTATCAATACTGGCAACTCGCATATGACACGCGAGTTGCTCTAAGGGTAACCCACGTACAAATCTGTACGCGAGATGCAATAACCGACACTCGTGTACAACATGCGAGTTGCATATAAGAAGAGTCGCGTACAGGACTTGACATATTTAAAAGGTAAAAATAACTAGCTGGATGGATGATAAATGTAGTTCTTAATAAGCCCATCTATAGTGTTTTGGGCAACCCTCAATCCATAAATTTCCTTTTGTGTGCCATCATAGCGAATGTCGGCACTCGGACGAAGAGGTGCCATTCAGGTGGATAACAGATGCCCCTAATGTGTGAGGTCAGAGGGAAGCGATGGCCGAAATACATTATAATCTTTATCTTTGGAGAACTCAGAAATCCAATGGAGCAGAGAGAGTACCTGAAACAAATACATAGTAATGTCATATACAAAGTTACATCTAAGGATGCTATGTTCAATTTACTGGAACACTAGCTCCTTTACAATACTTGAGTACATCATATGATACGGGTATGAAACCACGTATATTACAAAGGTGGATCGAAGCCACAATATACAATAATGATGAGTCTTCAAAGATCTGGAAGCTGTGTATATGAATAGAACATAATCTTGCGCAACTTAGTCCATAGATGAGGAACTAAGGTCTTCATAAAGGATCCCAAAGAATCAGTACAATCCAAGCCATGTGAATAAGGGTAAGGTGAAGTCGAACATGGAAAGGATTCAACAGTTTGTCAATCAATAGGTGATAATCGACAACTGAAGCAAATGAATTCACCAATGATGAAAATGAATCCTGAGGTACGAACGTCAAAACTCTAGGTCTTCGTCATCAGGAAGTACTGAAACAAAACCATGCTGTGATAAGGAAGGCAATAGATTCTCCAATGGATCACAAGAGTGACTAGGAACTGGGAAAAAGAAGGGAGACACAATAGATAACAGATATAACAATGATGGGATCAGACGATAGATCAGACATTGGGTAAAGTCCTTGAACAATGAGCACAACACAGAGATGACCCAAGGCAGTGTTTAACTTATATATAGAACAGCTAGACCTATCTGTCATGTAGGAGACATGATCAGATTCCCCAGGTATAACGGACAAGAGGAGGAGTAAGAAACTCAAAGTAATAGCTGAATGGAAAAGTAATCACTGAAACATGGATATCGGAAAAAACAAAGAGTGCTATGTTCAAGGAGGACATGCTGCCATTACTGAAAACAAGAGAAAACTTCTTCCTTACCTTCCCTGTTAAATTTTAACGAGTCCAGGAAAGTTAACTCGGATCCCTCTTCATTTTTTAACAAGCTTGAAGAGACAGGAAAATAATGCTTGATAGTGTCACTGATTCGTGGATTTAATGATCCCGAACTAGTACATGCTCAGTTGGTGTTTTCACATTTAGAGAGTCTGGAAACTCCAAAGAAGACTCCAGGGGGGTCCTTTTTCATCCAATTTAGTCTCCTGAGGCCGAAAAAGTATAAAACATACCACAGAAGAACTCTCTTAACTTCCATAGAAGAAAAGGTGAACCTTTTTCGTACTTAGTCAGGGAGGTCCGAAAAAGGTTAAATTACCACCTACCCAACGCTCCTTCCAAAACAACATAAAATAGCTTGAGTTTTACGAGTGTGAAGGAAAGCAAGATCACTCAGAAAGATCCATTTCGTTGCGAGAAATGGGGCTTACAACAATAAACTCGTTGCTTTGTTCTTAAGTGTTGAATGAGCATGACAAAGACACAAAGTACACTCGGAATTTTTTTCATGTTTAGGTCCAAAGCACAAAAAAGAGAAAACTAAGCTCAAACCGAGTGTTCCTTTTCCGTAAATTTAGTCCCTCAGGTCCAGAAAAGTGATAAACCTATACCTGAAAATACTCTTCTCAATTCAAAAAAGAAAAGAGAGTGATCCTTTCTCGTATTATTTCGCATGGTCCGAGAAAGAGATAACCTACCACCAATGCGGATGCTCGTTCACATATTCTTAACGAGCTTGAACGAACGAGTTAACTCAGCAGTCAAGTCTATTTTGAAGGAGTCAGACCTGGGCCTAAAGAAACTCCATAAGGGCGGCCGAGAGTCTTATAAGGGGATAGCTTGTAAAAAGAGATTCAAAAGAAGCTCTATTTGGCGTGAAAAATAGCGAAGAGGGTACCCCTAAACCTGAAACAATTGCGGTATGAGCACCAAAGGACAACATATGCTTAGAAAAAGGATACTCATGAAAAAGGGTCATATCCATGGAAGAACAATGGTAAAAAATAGGGAACTAATGGTTAATAATACCATAGTCTGTGGAAAAAGATTGTTTGCTAAGGTTAATGTGGATTGAATAAAGGTGCCAAAAATGTATTGGAAATAACAAAACCACCCTATTGGAGCAACAACACTTTATAATAGTGAAAAACCTGTTCCAAAGCACAAAGAAATAAGGTATTAGTTGAATGAATTTTCAAACTATAGAAAAAGACCCACTTAAAGAAATATAATTTCTATAAATAGTTGAAAATCAAAACAAAACTCACCATTTGAAACTTTGAGCCATAAAAAGCAAGTTTGTCCTTCTACCTTTGTTCGATCATTGTGGACATTTGAACCAACGAAATCGAATTCCGCAAGTTGCAGGTAAGCCTACACCCTGAGCTCTTCATTTTGATCCAAGCAAATATGAATTTTGAGTCTTAATTCCATTATTAAAAACATCCTAAAGATGGCACGGCACGTACGTGGGTTGACGGTGTGAAGACTCGCATACACGCGTTCTGTGCGCGAGTTGCCTATATAGACAGTTGCGTACAGTACGCGACATGTCTAACTAGACAGTCGCATGTGCTGTGTGAAGGACAAAAGGCTAAAAATAGTCAAAAAAATTTGAATTTTTATATGGAATTACTGAATCAAATTACTTGTTTTGCTAGGTGAAAAGATGGTTCTGGAATGGAGGGAAAGGGAGCATGAAATAATGGACCAAGCAGCGCTCCAAAGTGCGCCCACTATACATGCATTGCAAACAAGTGGGCTACTAAAATTCTTTTGCACATCACCCATGCGGGCCAATGTCTGCATACTTGAGTTCATGGTAAATTATTGGGATCATGACTTGGGGATGTTCAACCTACAGGGTGAAACCTTGGAAATTACCACTGAGGACATGTATTTCATAACCGGTCTATCACGTCGAGGAGCACCGGTTAACTTAGAGGGCACTGGTAGGGGCGGTGACCCCTTAAGTGTCCAAAACTATATAGATGTATTTTGCACACCGGGTACTCAAAAGAGAGGGAGCTGCGTCCCTGTTGTACATATCCGTGACTTTACTCTACAGGTACTTGCTAGCACCATCGTGAGGATTTCAGGATCCTCTTCTTTACATTTGGCTACACGAAACCAAATGAGGCTGGCAGTTGACTGTTTTCGCGATGCTCTCTATGATTGGTGCTCGGGATTTGTCCCTATCATGAAGAGACAATTGTCCAATTGCAAGAGAGGAAGGCGAAAAAACTTTGGTTATGCGAGCATATTAGTGGCCTTCTTCGAGAGAGAGTACCAGCATTGAGCCCTGCCATACCTCTACCGGTCAGATCTCCACGTCAGCCGAGGCTGAGCAGGTGGGGAGACATCTTCCTCCGTCAAGGAGGAGAAGACACAGTACATAGTGTATATGATGATGATTTCTATACCTGGTGGGAACGACAGCTACCGGCACTGGAGCAGTTTCCATATGCCGGTATGGACTTTCGAGGTGACCCAGACCTTTTCCTCCCTCCAAGAGGAGCATGGGGCGAGCTAGGTAAATCATTTTTCAAATTTTTATGAATTTTAAAATGATAGATATATACATATGTACAAGTCTTAATCCTATAAATGTATCAAAATGCAGATATTGGACCTGTCCGCCCTAAAGGGCACCCACGCATGTTTGTTCGTCCTATCATAGGCGAAGACCCGGGACTGATCAGGGTTCTAGAGGGGAAGCTGGCCAGGCTGACCCAAAGAGTACCTACCTTGTGGATAGAGCATATCCTGACTGCCATGCAGGAGTTCGTAGTTGGAGTTCCACCAGTCTGGCTATGTCTATTTAGGTGAGTGGTTAGAGCAGTACTTGTATATATAGAGGCTGTAGAGGCTGTCGAAACCGAGGAGGCTGAGGAAGCCAGGGTACAGAGGGACCATGGGGACGAAGGTGGTCCTGCGTAGATCGAGGACATTTTGATGGACTATGATCCATATTTTTGTATATTTTGTATATGACGGGATATGAGGATCATACTTGACCTATCTATGGACAGATATTTTACATACATACATACATATATATATATAT
>LPNX010627149.1:0-12191 GCA_001517045.1 Pseudotsuga menziesii
GGCCTCCTTGTGGGGTGAATGAATGGTGGAAAAATAATGACACATTTGCAGTATGACAGGAGTGGATGGCTCATGTAAAAGTGTGAAATAATCTGATGACGGTCGATGTGGCGCGCAAATTGATGCGGCAAGGTGTAGGGACGCACTATTGAAAATGTGCCAAGTGAGAGCGAGAAATGATCTCAAGCATCATCACGAGCTCGAAAAAATGAATCCGGTGATATAAAAAGTGTTAAAAAACGGAGAGCGGCCCAAGTGGCACGCAAACCGAGGCAACTATTGGTGTCTAAAAAATGGGCAAAAAATGATGTAGTCAAAAAGATGCAACGAGGTGACCATTAGGATGATCTCGTCGTGCTGATTCCAATGGTGGAAACGGTTTGGAAAACGGATTCCGTATGGGTCCAGAATGGTCAAAATAAGAACAAAGTCGACGGACTATAAATAGTAAGTGGGCCCAACATGACACGTCATTTGTACTATTCGAGGTTGATTTGCGATTGGAGTGAACCAGAGCTTGTGTGTGATTTTTGGACGATCCGACCGGCAGATTCGATATTCGGGAGAGCCAGGTATTCCGTTAAACTTACACCTGTTTTGTTTTTTGGGTTGGGAGGGTTGGTGGGCCCCCAGGGGACGATATTTTACGGTCGACAGGGGTAGACCGCGGGTTTAGTGGTCAAAACCACGGTCTTCGATCGCTAGTTTTGACCAGGACAGCCGCGGTCAGGGACCGCGACTGGTGGGCTTGACAGCCGCGGTCTGGACCGCGTCTGTCGGGCTTGACAGCCGCGGTCTGGACCGCGACTGTTGGGCTTGACAGCCACGGTCTGGGCCGCGACTGTTGGGTTTGACAGTCGCGGTCTGGACCGCGACTGTGGGGCTTGACAGCCGCGGTCTGGACCGCGACTGTGGGGCTTGGTAGCCGCGGTCTGGACCGCGACTGTTCTGGGTTATGGATGGGGGGGCAGGTCTGTTATTTGGACATGAGCCTAATGAGACTTCTTTGTGTGATTTGCAGGATGCCACGGGTGATATGGCGGGAGAGAGAGATGCCAGAGGACCTAGTGACTGCCATCCGAGAGGACCGGCGGGTGCGATCCATGCTGGGTCTCTTCGGACTGCTGAAGTTCACCAAGATCCCGATGATACGGTCAGCAGGGTTACTGCTGAACCGCTTGATTGATTTCTGGGAGCCCGAGACACAGGCATTTCGGGTGCAGGGAGAGAGGGTGGACCTCACCCTGGTTGATGTTTATTTCTTGACAGGGTTACCCTGCCTGGGGAGGGTAGCTGATACACAGCCGCGGGTCTCCGCGGATCTAGATATAGATGAATTGGCAGTGCGGTTCTGCAGGGCAGACGCGAGGGTGCATAGGAATGTACTCCGGATTCAGGACTTACGGGAGCCAGCAGTACGTGCGATGGCGGCCTGTGTGGTACGGATTTTGGGATCCCAGGCACCTGAGAAGGTGTCCGGGGGTCAGATGCAGATCATAGAGCGAGTACTGGCTGGGACTTACTTTGCATGGGGCCAGATGTTCTTGACCTGCGTGCAGCGACAGCTGACCGCAGCGAAGGAAGCTGGAAAGGGATTCTGTTTTGGTTCCTTTCTAGTTTCATTCTTCATGGAGAGGGTCCCCACACTGCGGCCGCGGGTGCCGGTCAGAGAGGGAGGCTTGAGGGAGCCTCGGATGATACGGGGGGGAGAGATGATGCGTCGTCATGGCGGCGGGGACGGTGGGCGGGATTTTACTCAGGAGCTGTATATGCAGTGGCTCCAGCTACCATTGGCGCTGGAGGATTATCCCTACAGAGATATGGACTTCACAGGGGATCCAGATGCGCCACGGCCACCAGGACAGGCATGGGGTCCAGATGGTATGTATGATTTAATTGTATTGTCCAGGTTTTATGTTATATATGATATATGGTTGATATATGGTGACTGACAACTGGGTGTTGTGCAGATGTGGGTCCGAGGCCGCCGCCAGATCATGTGCCCCGTAGAGGGGTTGTGGCCATGCTAGCTTTGCTTGGGCAGGGAGCGGGTCGTCGCCCAGACCCTGAGGGGACGCTGCAGGCCTTACGGGTGCTGTTAGAGCGGCTACTAGAGGGAGTGACTGACCGAGGGTGGCGAGACTTAGATCCTACTGTGATCCGTGATTGCTTGGAGGCGCCGCGCGACTTTAGAGCGGTTGCAATCCGTGTAGCTCTATTGGCGGACTGGGCACGGGCTCAGGGGCCCAGGCGAGATGAGGACTTGCAGTTGGAGGGGCAGGCGGAGGATTCCGAGGCTACTGACACGGATAGTGATCCAGGGTATGATTCCCATTAGGGAGAGAGCAGGGGACTCTCTCCGATTTTTTTTTTTTTTTTGTAGCTACGGCTTGTAGTATATGAGGCTTGATGGATGTATATGCATTTTTTGTATAGCTGAGTACAGGGGTACTCAGGACATGTATAGTCTTGTAACATGTATTTTTTGGATATGTATATATTTATGCACGTGGATGCACTTTTTATTGTGATATTGGCTTGGTTGTACGCACATGGATGCGCTTTATGATGTTTGATGTGTTTGTATTGCACATGGATGCAAGTAGTCTAGGGTGTTGGGCACGTGGATGCCCCCTGCGTAATTTATGTGATGCAGTATGATGTATGTATGATTAGGCACGTGGATGCCCTATGGATATTTATGGTTTATATGTATGGATGCAAATGTTGATGTAATGCAGTCTTTTTGTTTTTTATATGGTTGGATGAGATGCATGATGGAGGTGTTATATGGTATGATTGATATGCCAATCGAGGACATTATTAGCCATTTGATCTGCAACACTATTTTGAGCTCTTGGGACATGTGTGAATGTAATGGATTCAAACTGTCGGCTAAGTTGTTTTGTACGCAGGAATTTTCGAAAGAGGCAAGGATCGCGCACCTGGTAGCAGTTGTTGAGCTGGGAGACAAGTAGCTGGGAGTCTAAGAACACCTGAAGGTGACGTATGCCCATCTGGAGGGCAGCAGTCAGGAGACCGGTCACAGCATCATACTCTGCCTGGTTATTGGTAGCAACGCCTATACATGTTCCGTCAAGGTGAATCAGTTCGTTGGAAGGGGAATACAAGACCCATGCGGCCGAAGCCAGATTGGGAGACCAGCGGCTTGCCCCATCAGTGTAGCCAATGTAACGAGGTGGAAGATGGTCCATCTGTGGGCATGCAAAGACGATGAATGTGAGATTATGGTAAAAAAGGTAAAAAACAAAAAGGGAGAGCAAACTGTACAATGCAGACCAATGAGGTCGCGGCTTCAGTTATGGATAAAAACGTTTAAGGTACAACCCATTGCGGGGGTTGCGTAAAGGTTGGCCTTCAGAGTTAGCTAACACGTATGCCCCCTTGCCGAGGCAAGTCTGCATAATGTAAGGGCCTTGCCACATGGATTCGAACTTTCCTTTACCTTTTTTGTCGTTGGCTTGGTCATAGGCGAGGACGAGGTCCCCCTCGTGGAAAGTTCGGGGGTGAACATGTTTGTCATAACTGGCTTGGGAGCGGATTTTGGCGGCCTCGATGTTCTGGAGGGTGGTGCGACGATCTTCATCGGCTTGTTCTAGGGATAACAGGCGGTGTTCAAGGGGGGAGGTATCGGGTAGAAGCTCGATGGCGATGTGTAAGGCAGGTATCTGACACTCGATGGGGAGGACAGACTCTACACCGTGAACTAAATGAAACGGGGTAAAACCGGTGGTGGTTTTGGTGGACTTACGGTAAGCCCATAAAGCAAGGAATAGCATATGGTGCCAATTGGACTTATGCCGATCAACAGTACGTTGGAGTATGGTTTTGAGGATTTTGTTAACAGCTTCGACTTGACCATTCCCTTGAGGGTAGTAAGCCGAGGAAAACTGGTGTTGAAATTTGAGGAAGGTGGATAATTCGCGCCAAACGGAATCTTCAAAGTCTGATCCATGGTCTGAGACTAACTATTTAGGGACCCCGAATTGAGTGATGACATGGTTGAGAAAGAAACGGGCAGCAGTCTCAGCGGTGCAGTTGAAGGTGGGCATGGCTTCTGCCCATTTGGTGAAGTAATCGACGGCGACAATGATGTACTTATGGCCGTTCGCAGATGTGGGTCTACACTCCATGAAGTCGATGGCCCACTTACAAAAGGGACCAACGGTGACAACTGGGTGTAACGGAGCAGGTGGAGTCCTGGCTTTGGGGGCAAAAAGTTGGCAGTTATGGCAATGCTTGACCGCAGTGATGCAGTCAGTGAAAAGTGTAGGCCAAAAGTATCCAGCGCGAACGACCTTTTGGGCAGTGGCCATTCCTGAGAAATGGCCGCCGCAGGCACCGCTATGACAATCATTAAGGACCTGTTCAGCTTCTTCGTGTGTAAGGCAACGACGAAGAATCGTGTCGATTCCTCGCTGGTAAAGGACATCTCCGATGAGGAGGTAGCGAGAGGCTTGATGACGGATACAACGACGTCCATTAAGAGTGACGGTGGGTCGGAACTTTTGCGTGCGCAGGTATAACAAGATATCACCGTACCACGGGTCTTCAGATGAGATGGTGAACAAGTGATTATCAGGTAACTCCTCAGAGATAGGTGGGGCCGGGATGAAGGAGGGGAGATCACTGAGGAGCTGGGCAAGTGCAAGGGCTTTAGTGCTCTTAGGTGTTCGGAATATGAGGTCATACTCCTGGAGGATAATGACCCATTTAGCCACACGACCTTGCAGGAGACGCCGGTTTAAAAGATATACCATGGGGTTAGAATCGGCGACAACTGTGGTATGACTAAGTAAAATGTAGTGTCTCAATTTTTGGGCGGAAAATACCACGGCTAAGGCTAGTCTCTCCTCATATGGGTAACGTAGGGGTGGGCCAGACAATGTCTGGCTGACGGAGTAAATGACATGCTCTTGGTGTGAGGAGTCTTCTTGAACCAAGACTCCGGACACAGCATGTTCAGATGCCGAAACGTAGAGGATGAAGTCTTTAGAGAAATCCGGAGGGGAGATCAAGGGGGCCTGTGTGAGAGCTTTCTTGAGGTCTTCGAATGCAGCTTCTGCTTGCACATCACAGACAAAGGGTACGTGGGTACGGAGCAGGCGCAAGAAACCGTGGACGGTTCTGGCGTAATCAGGAACGAAGCGTCGAAGAAAATTGGATCGCCCTTGCAGACTTTGGAGTTGTCGGAGCATTCGAGGAGAAGGAAGGTCTAAGATGGCTTGGACTTTCAGGGGATCAACAGTAATTCCTTTCTGGGAAATGATGAAACCTAATAATCGGCCTGCCGGAACGCAAAAGACACACTTGTGTGGGTTCAAGCGGATATGATATTTGCGACAACGCAGAAAAACTTGCCGAAGATCATTAAGGTGGTCTGATCGTTTTCGGGAACGAGCTGTGAGGTCATCAAGGTAGACGAGCAGGATATGGACCAAATCATGAAAACAATAGGTCATGGCCCGCTGGAATGTGGCACCAGCATTTTTTAGGCCGAAAGGCATGACGCGATAGGCAAAGGTGCCCCATGGGGTAGTAAACGCTGTTTTGTACTGGTCTTCTTTGCGGATTTGGATTTGATTGTATCCGGAAAAACCGTCCATGAACGAGAGGACTTCATGCCCCGCACACGCATCAATGAGCTGGTCAATGAATGGCGTGGGGAAATTGTCTTTGGGACAGGCACGGTTTAAGTCTCGGAAGTCAATGCATACTCGAATGGTGCCTTGTTTCTTATTGACAGGAACAGGGTTTGAAACCCAGGTGGTATAGGCAATAGGATAAATGAATCCTGCCGTACGAAGCTTCTCAATCTCTGCTTTGATAGCTGGGAGTTTTGAGGGATGAATAGGACGCTGTTTCTGACGAACGGGGGGTACGTCAGGCCATGTGTCAATGTGGTGTTCTATAATGGCAGGGTCAAGACCAGGCATTTCGGTATAGGACCAGGCAAAGACATCACGGAATTCTTTGAAGAGTGTTTTGTATTCCTCTATCTCCTGCTTAGGGCAAGATGCTCCTAAAGCGATGAGTTCGGGGGTGCCTCCGGGGGCAGTGATATCAATTTGGATGACAGGTGAGATGTTGGCCATGTTACCCTCTTCGAAGGCGTCAGGAGCAGGAATCGGGTCCTTGAACCAGTCAACCTTGGGGGGAAGGAAGTCTTTGGACTCGACTGTAAATTGGGTAGCAGTGTTAGAGGAAGATTCATCTGGGAGAAAGTAGGAACGATGGTGCATGTCATCCCAAGGATAGTCCGGGGCAGTGAGAGCTTCGAGAATTTCTTCATCCGTATGGAATGTTTGGGTCGTCAAATCGATTGACGGGGGTGTAGTGACGGAAGAGATCATATATATGGTATTAATCTCTTCGGAAGAGGGAGAGTTCGGGGGGTGGATCTCCACAATGGTGGGTGATGGATTTGCAAGATCTAAATGTTTCATCTCCAAAAGAATGGGATTGACCTTTCCGGAAGGGGGAGAGACCGGGAAGTGGATTTCCTTAATGGTGAGGCGGGCCATCTCGAGGTCCAGATTGTTTATCTCAAAGAGAGGGGGATTAACCTCTTCGGAAGGGGGAGAGACCGGGAAGTGGATTTCCTTA
Organism: Pseudotsuga menziesii; assembly: GCA_001517045.1. NCBI lineage: Eukaryota > Viridiplantae > Streptophyta > Pinopsida > Pinales > Pinaceae > Pseudotsuga > Pseudotsuga menziesii. The sequence continues at coordinate 6,628 of LPNX010627149.1, forward strand.
ATGGTGAGGCGGGCCATCTCGAGGTCCAGATTGTTTATCTCAAAGAGAGTGGTATTAACCTCTTCGGAAGGGGAAGAGACCGGGGAATGGATTTCCTCAATAATGAGTGGTGCCGTCTCAAGTTCCGGATTGTTCATATCAAAGAGGGCTAGCCTGTACTCGGGGAGATCGGGACAGTGATGGGAGTAATGGCCGTAAACCTCGCATAAGGCACAGGAGTGGTTAGTGCGCAGGGATTTGTCGCGAGGCATAGAGGTTGGATCTAGATGGACAACCGGGATGGTGGGGTCGTCGTCGAGCATTTGCATGTACTTCTTTAATGCCGGTAACTGCGGACATAGGTGAGTCGCATGGCCCAACTCATCGTATAGCGCGCATTTGGGAGGAGCACGAAACACAGGGGGTTTTTTGATTGTCTTAGCAGGTGGGACAGCGGTGTAAGGTTGGGGGCCTCTGCCCCCAGTGGGTTTGGTAAGAGGAGGGGGAGGGTTTGCGGAGGGCGATGGGGTAGCGACACCGGGAGGTGGTTGATTAGTAGTGATGATGGGTTGCACCGGTTGCAGGACGACATCTGGTGTCGGGGGACGAATGGGAGGTGAAAGATACCAAACGGGTAATCCCAAGGTTAAACCGGGGAGGTTGAGGGTAGCCATGACCGGGGCGCTAGCCACTCCTGAAGGAGGGAAGAGGAAAGGAATAGTATGAATGGGTGTAGCACCAACGTGACTAGGTACCAAAGGGGGTTTAGGCAATAAAGGTGTTTGATTAGTAAGAGTCCGCGTGATGTGGGACAGGGTGCATAGGTCGGACACTTCAGTGGTAGGAGCCGGGGGTGGAATAGATGGGAAGGTTGAGATCATTGGTGCATCTGAGTAAATGCCGAGACCTACTGAAGACACGAATGAGGTGGTGGCATCCGAAATAGGTAATTCAACCATGGGGAGCACGGGCCCTATAGAAGAAACGACTGTGGTGGTGGCACCTGCGATAGGTTTTTCTACCATGGGGAGAACATTTTTGGGCGCCGCAGGGGCATTGGGATCGTGGTAAGTAAGTTGGTCAACCGTGACCACGCGTCCCTCATGGGGGAACGCCATGATACGAAAAACGGTAGAAGCGACTGCCCGCATGGCATACATGTAGCTGCGGCCAAGTAATAGGTTATAATCAAGCTGGGCATTGATAACCTCGATGTTGATTAGGACGGTTTTGCCAGCCAGCTGGACGGGGACATTGGTCAATAGGCCTTGTGGTTGAGCTGAACGACCGTCATAGGCTCGCAACGCGGTAGAGGACTGCTGGAGAGTGGGGGATCCCATTTTCTGCCAGATGGAGATGGGCATGACACATGTAGAGGCACCTTCATCAATAATGCATCGATGGACGACAAAATTCCGAATGGAGACAGAAACTTGGAATGATAAATTGGAAGGCAGGCGGGGTTCGGACTGGTCCAAATCAAATGCCATTAACTGTGAATCATTTGGATCGATAGCTCCAATGGCTGAGAGTAAAGTCTTACGCTGCGAAGGGTAGTTTTTCAAGACTTCTAACGCAGACATGGCTGCGGGGGATTGGGCTAAATCATCGACAATGTTGTAGTTAGACGCAGCCCACGCATTGGGGTTGTTGATGATACGACGAAGTGGAAAACAGGCTGTTTTGGGAGCTCCATCTAGTGGAGGTGGAGGTATACGCAACGCTTGATCAGTGGGATGAGCGTTAGCGGGGTTATTGGAAGGAGGGGCTTCCGGGGTGGAGCCATATTGGTTCCGCCGAGTCTAGAGGTTGACCTCATCGGAGGACATCATCAACAGATGGTGTGTACCTGAGTCAAATATGGGTGGATCAGGAGCCACGTAAGTGATTTGTTGGATGGGCGCATTAGCTGGAGGTGGAGCCAATTGTTCAGTGTGCACTAGACCTTGGTTTGGCAAGGGGTTTTGTAGCACCAAAGGTGGCTGCTGAGGTTGTGGGGGATTGGGTGGTGCTTGAGGAGCCCCCTGTCCTTGGCATAGTCTATCAGCAGCCAACAGATGTGGAACTCGCTCCATCAGTGGACAAAAATGTGTGTAGTGGCCATAGACCCCGCAAACAAAACAAGGATAGTTGGTTCACAAATTAGGGTTTTTAGCCTGTTTGGGTGGGTGATCAGGGTTTTGGTTGGTAGGGGCCGCGTTATGGTTAGCGGGGGGATTAGGGTGTTGACCAGCTTGCTCGGTATGTTGGTTGTTCCCACGGTTACGGCCTCTGCCGCGGTTTTGTTGGCCCTGGTTGCGTTGGTTGTTCTGGTTTAGCGGCGGGTTTTCTTGGGCATAAACCTGCCCTTGGGTAGTAGGTGGATTCTGAGTTTGTGTAGGTGTGGGAGCGGGCTGCGGTGGATAATATGGAGGTGGAGGCTGCACTGGTGCAGCTACTTGAGGAGGTTGTTGGTAGTGCTGTGGAGCGGGTTGTGGGTTTGCCGCAGGGGCTGGCTGTGGTTGGTAATAATGAGGTTGAGCTGGTGATGGCGCAGAAGCTGGTGCATCCTGCTGGTGATAGTAGGGCTGAGGTGCGACTGGGGGGGTGTAAGTGGGAATCATATTACCGAAACATTGAGGTGGACATGAGGGCCCATGGGAATGGTGTTGATGTGGCATTTGAGCATATGAGTTGTTTGCTCCGGACTGTGTTATAGCCCGCGAAGGTTCAAGGCCAAGGGTAGGACGGGCTATGGAAAATGGCTGAGGCTGCGAAGAGAGACAGCCAATGATGCCATCGGCAGCGTGGGATGCCCCCGGCGGATCGTGCTGGGAGGGATCGCTGCGAGGGGCGTCAGGTATGATGGTATAAAGATAACGTGATTGGGCGTAAATAAGATCGAACTGCTGGGCTTTAAGGATAGCCTCTTCCTCCGACTGGGGTCTTTCGGCTGCCACATCCTTAGCAATGAGCGGAAGGAGGGATTTGAGGAACCAATCTAGGAAGATCCAGTCATCTAACTTGATTTTGCATAGGCTACGGCGTCGCCGCCATTCATGAATGTGGTCAGTGATATGGGTAGTCGTGTTCTGCCGGCATGATAGGAGGATCTCCACGCCCGCGTCATAGCGGACAGGTAACTGGAAGAACTGTAGGAAGGTCGAGGCCAGGGATGTAAAGGTGGCATGGGTTCCATGGGGTAGCTCGATGTACCATTTGGCAGCAGAGCCAGTGAAAGTGCGCTGTAATAAACGGAGGCGAATGGGGTCGTCTACTATGGAATTTGAGGAACAGCATAGATGGAAGGACATGATATGGTTTTGTGGGTCCTCACCTGCCTTACCCTCGAACTTAGGGATGTCAGAGGGGAGCTTGGTAGGCATGGGGGGCCACGCAGGGTTGTGTCGGATGGGGTCGTTGGTTAATCTGGCTAGGTCAGGTAGGTTGAGGCTAGCCATGTATGGCAAACTGAATGAAGGGTGTGACACGGGTGTGGGTTGGACCAAGTTGGGGCCCATGCCCCCAAGTGGAGGGGTCATGTGAGGGAGGTTACCCCCAAGTGGGGGAACTAAGGTGGTGGAGGTCGGACCTACCCCACCAATGGTGGTATGAGTCACTAATGGAGTGGGGATAGGTATTCCTACTGCGGGAATCGGTACTGTGAGGGGAACAGTAGAGGGGCCTCCTGTGGAGGGCATACCCATGATAGGTGTGGTAACTGGTGGAGTGGTGGATGTGCCACCAACGGTCCCTCCCATGAAGGGAGTGGGATTCATGCCAGCCATGGAGCTAGTAGGGGCGTCAGAATCTGGTGACGGAGTCCTATGCCGCTGACGAGTGGAGTCAAGTGACAAGACTCGAGATCTACGACGAGTGGTATCAAGTGATCTGTGCTGTGGGGGCTCGCCTCTGAGGCGCCGAGAATGTCTCGGGGAAGCAATGGTGATAAAGGATGTCAAATCTCTGTGAGTTGAGGTAACTACAAAAAGGCTCAAAAAACCCTAATGCAACCGAGTGTGCAGAAGGAGAGCTCAAAAAAATAGGGCACTCAGGCCAACAATCAACTCAAAACGCCCACTGTAACAGCTGTGCTACAAATAGGCGGAGTGTCAACAAAAATGGTCAGAATACCAATAAGCAACAGGTTTGCTAAAAATAGAAAACAGTGGACTCACTAGACCAAAAGGAGGTAAGGGAGCATGCAAACACCTAACTAGTAGTATTATGACTCAACTAGACATATCCTCTGCAAGGTGATGAAATCCAAGTCAGACAATATGGATAGGAAAGCCAAGTGGCTAAAGTATCCCCCTACCGGGAGGGGCACCGGGTAGTCAAATCCTAGAAAAATGGTAACTAAGATACCCCATTCATGACACGTTCAGAAAGGTAAATCTGCCGCTTGGTCCTCTAACCGCAATATTCCCTATACAAGGATATTCCGAGAACTGCGAAAGGTAGCCCTTCAGTTACTGAATGGAGTTCGGTATTCCACTCAGACCTCCGGAACCAATCTCACGACTTCAACCCTCCTAAGGGAGAGGCCTTCTGATAATCTGGTTGTGACCGTGTCAAAAAATACTAAGGGATTTTGGTTCCCTATAGGACAACAACTATGTCTCAAGTGAAAATAACCAAGGGGCGTTATTGGAAGCCTATCCCCTTGATCCTACCTAACTACAAAAATTCTTTTGTGTTCCCCAAGTGGGGTTAGAATGTTGGTTGAGTTAAGTAATTTTTAAGTCTCACTTGATTTAGGTGACAGACTGTGTGCTGGTGAGGTTATGAAACCAAAAAGAGAAGTGCCAGGGAAACTTCCGAAATAACAATATAATTGAATGAAGCAATTTATACCATGTAAAATTTATTTGAATAAATAATGCTGAAATAATTCTGCATAAACAATGCTAAAATTTTGTAAACAATTCTGTAAACATGGGACAGAAAGGCTGTGGGGCTGCGGGAAATATGGTAGCAAAGTGACTGGGGTTTTGGCGCGGCAATGAGTGCAAAAATCAAATCGCAGATCGCGGGTATGGGGCGAAATCGCGCGGTCGGACCGCGGGTTTGAAGGCAAAAGTCGCACGCAGATCGCAAGTTTCAGCGGCGGTCGGATCGCGGGTTTGAAGGCAAAAGTCGCGCGCAGATCGCAGGTTTTTGGCTCACAGCGGCGGTCGGATCGCGGGTTTGAAGGAAAAAGTCACGCGCAGATCGCAGGTTATGGGCTAACAGCGGCGGCCGGACCGCGGGTTTGAAGGCAACAGTCGCGGTCGGGACGTAGGTTTCTAGATAACAGCGGTGGTCGGACCGCGGGTTTGACGTAAACAGGTGCGGTCGGGTCGCGTGTAAGGGCTGAAAAGGCGCGGTCGGACCGCGGGTTTGAAGAAAACAGGTGCGGTCGGGTCGCGGATGTCTGGACAGAAGGCGCGGTCGGATCGCGGGAATCAGAGAAAAAATGGCGGTTTACGGCGACCGAAAACGACAGCGGAAAGGACAAAATGGACAAGAAAATAAAGAAAAAAGCCAGCGGAGTCGCCAAAACTGTAGCTAGGGTTTTCGCCCTAGCTTGTACGAATGAGTACCTACTAAGGACAATGGATTCC
>LPNX010627149.1:20320-58986 GCA_001517045.1 Pseudotsuga menziesii
CCTTAAATTAATTTAATAACTCATCATTTAAATATTTAATGAGACATTAATGATATCATCCATTTTTTAATTATCATAAAGTCAATTTTAATTTATAAGACTCAAACCACTTTATAAAGTAACTTTATAACAATAAAGTGTATCTCGTTTTATAGAGTACTAGAGACCACTTTTTTAATGTCCTTGTCCACCCCAAGGCATCACAAGGTGAACAACATTTCCTTGGTATTTTTTCAACATTCCCTCTTACCAAGGAAATTGTCTTTCACCACCCCTAACTTTCCTATGAATTGAATATGCTTTCCTCTCCCCAAAGACTTCGTCAGGATGTCAACCACCTACTCCTCACAAGATATGTACTGCATCTCCACGACACCCCTATGATGAAGTGATATCTATTCTCTATATGCTTTTATCTGTCATGGAATACTTGATTCTCAAAGGGCATGATGCAACTATGATTGTCACTATATATAATCGTAAGCATTAGCTCCTATTGTTGTTCATGGATTCTACCTTATGACACATAGTTCAGGATCAGTAACGTACAAAGTATTGACTTGCAGACATACAACATTACACAGATACATTTGAGAGAAATAGGGTAGAAATAACATGTACGTTGTTTATGAAGGTTGATCCAAGATTTTGCCTTTTATCCAAACACTCCACAAGCTTCAAGGTCTTCAACACATGCAAAATAAATTGATATCTTTCCACATAGATATTAGTGGTTATATAAGAGAAAATGAAAGACTATGATTGCATATAAATATAAACAACAATATATTTCATATTTCATAACAAGCAAGAATAAGTGTGCACAAAGTATGGAAGAAAATCACTATTTATTCATAAGTGGTAGGAAATGTTACAATTTTTGTATGAGACAAGCCTCTCTTCTGACTTGGAACTGAGTTCTCTTTTTCATTTATCCAATAGTATTCCTCTAGCATAACCTTGCTCTTCTAGGATGTTTCCCCCATCCTCTACCCCTCCCCTCTATTTATACTTGAGGATGAGGAGGATTTATGAGGCCTGGGATTGTTAGGGAGGTTGGAGAAGTTATGATTTCGAACCCAACTGTCCCTAACTAATCATGTTTTAATATTTTAATTTTTGTCTTAATGTAACCACGGGTTCATATATTGGAAGGTCATGAATGAATCACGACTCCTGTGAAGGAAACCCATGAATACAATAAATTATAATCTAACAACGGGTTGCATATGGTGCTATCCGCGAATGACTCGTGACTTTCAATGATAAGAGTCACGAGTGCAAGACAAACACCTTTAAAAACATGGGAAAGGCTGAAGGAAGTAATGTGCATTTAGGTTTCTCTTCATCTATAGCTTTTAGGCCACTTCAATCCATAATGTCCTTTTGTGTACCGACATGCTCAGTGTCAATACTCGAATGGAGAAGTTTTGTTTCATAGTATAACATATGCCCCCTAATGTATGAGTTCAGAGGGAAGAGATGGCCAAAATAAATTACAAATCTTTTATCACTGAGAAACTCAATTATCAAGGTCGCAAAGAGGTACCTGAAACAAATAGATCAAAATCATGTACACAATCATTATTGAGGATTGCATGTTCAATAGAGTGGAACACTAGCGCCTTTACCAGATTCAATTACATCATATAGTGCGAGAAATAAGGACACGTATGTTTTACAATGGTGGATCAAAGCCACAATAATACAATGATGAGTCTTCAATAGATGGGAGTAGTGTCACAGAACATGACACAATCTTGCGCAACTTAGGTTATAGAGCTTGTAACCTAATGTCTTCGTCCAAATCCATAACAACTAGTACGAGTCCTTCCATGTGAATAAATGAAGTGAAGTTGAACATGGAAGGAATCCATCAGAGTATCAGTGAATGAGTGATACTAACTACTGATGCAAAGGAGTCCACCAATATGAGTAGTGAATCCTGAGGTACCATCTTTGGAACTCTAGGTCTTCTTCTTTAGGAGGTACTGATCGAAAGCCGTAGTGCGAGGAGGAACACATTGAATCGTTCAACAGATCACAAGAGTAACTAGAATATTGGATAAGTGAAGGTTGACACAATGTAATTTTAATGATGAAAATGATAGGGATCAAGGTGATCAGACAAGAGTGAAGATACTTGAACAATGAGCACGGCACAAAGATGACCCAAGGCAGCTTTTAGACTTTCAAATGGTACAACTAGACTTATATGTCATGTAGGAGACATGAACAGATTTCCAATGTACTAAGACAAGTGGAGGAGTAAGGACTCCAAGTGATAGTTGAACTGAGAAGTGAAAAACTGAGGCATGAGTATCGAAGGCTCAAATAAGTGCTTTGTTCAAGGATGACATGCTACTAACGAATTTATAACCCAAAGAGTGAAATTCTTCTTTACTTTTCTTGTTAAGTTTTAATGAGTCCAAGAAAGACAACTCGAGTATTTCTTCATTTTTTACAAGCTTGAAGAGAAGAGAGAATAATTCCTTATATGTCACTGATACATGGATTTTACAAGCCCGAATTAGTAAATGCTTGTTGGTGCTTTCATAATTTTGAGAGTCTGAAAACTCTAAAGAAGACTCATTAGAGGAATTTTTAGGTCTAAAATGGGCCTCCTAAGGAAAATAATAAAATAATAGTTAAAATAATAAAATAATATTTATTAATTTTGGAGGAAAAAAGAAAAAAACTACTTTTTGTGTTCGTATTTTCGACATATCTCCTTGTGTTTTTACTCAAATTTCGATTGGGAGAGCTCGTTGGATGGGGAATTTGATTTCGCATCCAACGAGTACCCACACTGCATACTTTTGATAGACTCTGCAACCCCAAAAACAAGAAATATCTGAAAAATGTGATGATGACATCATCATCATGTTTTTTCAGGTATTTCTTATTTTTGGGGTAGAGGGGTGTATCAAAAGTATGCAATGTGGGTACTCGTTGGATGTAGAATCAAATTCCACATCCAACTAGCTCTCTCGATCGAAATTTGAGTATAAAAACATGGAGATATGTCGAAAATACGAACAAAAAAAGTAGTTTTTTTTATGACAAATATGTCAATTCAACCATTATGGTTGACTTATTTTATTGAAATTCTATTGGTTCTTGAATTCCAACTCACTAGAACTTATTGTTGGCGCGTTTTCTTATAAGGCCCATTTTATACCCCAAATTTCCTCTAATGCTAGGGTAGGCGGGCTTTTTCATAAATTTAGTATCCTAAGTCCGAAAAAGTATAAAACAATCCAAAGGAGAACTCTCTTAGCTTCCGAATAACTAAAGTATACATTTTTTGCACTTAGTCGAAAAGTTCCAAAAAAAAGGGGTAAACTATCACCCAACTGGCGCTCCTTCAAAAGAAATCACATAGCCTTAGTTTAACGAGTGTGAAGGAAGGCTAGATCACTCGGAAAGTTCCATTTATTTACGAGAATGGGACTAGCAACAATAAACTTGATGTTTTGTACTAGGGTTTAACGAGCATGACAATGGCATAAAGAACGCTCGGAATATTTTTCATGTTTAGGTCCAGAGCATGAAAAAGAGAAAACTAATCTCGAACAGGTTCATTTTCCGTAAGTTTAGTCCTCTATGTCCAGAAAAAAGATAAACCTATGCCTAAAGATACTCTTCTAGATTCCGAAGAAAATAAAGTATTCCTTTTTTCGTAAGTAATCCACATGGTTCAAAAAATGGTTAAACTATCACCGATGTGTATGATCATTCAATTACTTTAACGAGTTTGAGCAAACAAGTAACTTGGCTATAGAGTCAATTTTAAGGAGTCAAACCAGGGCTTAAAGATAACTCCATAAGGGTGGGAGCCTTATAATCAAGGGTAGCTTGGTAAAAAGAAGCAAAATGAGGTTTATTTTGACATGAAAAACAACTGCAAAGGATCCTGCGACCTAACACAACTATGGCATGGGCACTAGAATGACAATAAAATGTTCCAACTAGCGTTACCTATTAATCTTGTATATTGATCTAGGAACAAAGCATCGATCTCATCAAATAATAATCAACAAATAACTCATGAAATGGTGTAATCGGTCTACAGGAATAGTCGCCGCTCTGTATTCACATAAAGAATGAATGATTACAATTACAATGTCATGCTATAAGCATGAATGAAGAGATAATTCGAATTCTTTAGGAGGTCATTCGAATTGAATGAGTGAGTCTAGCTTAACTGACTGTAAGCCATGGTTCACACTCAGTTAACCACTGATCAAAACCCTAATTGACTCAACTAATCCTAACTGAAGTCGGAGTGCAATAAATGACTTGTCTCAACTGAAAGAGATCAGACACATGTCACAACTCACCAACCATCAAGAGGTAGCTCTACACTGACTCCAATGAACCCCAATGAGGTTAACTGAAGTTGAACTGCACATCAGAAGTTGGTGGAGGTGCCCCTGTTGACTCCAGTTCATTAAATAATATATTTAATGAGAGGAGGCATCTTAACTGACCTGTTTAACTGATTGTAACCACTAGTTAGCAATTAGGTGCATTAATATCACTAAGATCACCCCCAGAGTGCTCCAGTTAGCCTCCCCGAATGTAGGAGAAGGCTAAGTTAGCCTCCTTGACTGAAGGTAGGCGTGGGTGAGACTGGATGATGACATTTAATGCTCCAATGATGTCAATTAATGTCAATAATACTTAGGATAGTGGTTTAACTAGGCCAATTTGACCAAAAAGAGCATGTATGGTGGTAAATGTCTCCAACACCCCCCCTTAAGCTATACTCAGGAGGAGTTAGAAAACACAAATGCATAAAAATGCTAGGGCCCCGACAACTAAGGCCATAGGTCACCCTGTGCAATGCTGAAACTTAAACAATGCTCAAAACAAACTAAGTGAGGAAGAGAGGGAAAACCCAGTGGGAAAACCCCCCCTCAAGTTGAACACTGAAATTGGTCTGAATCACCCTGATGAACTCACCCCCAATAGTGAATGGAGGTAAGTGAACTTCTTTTCTGAAAAGCTCTTGGTGAATATGTCTTCAATCTGCTCATCAGTCGGGCAGTATTGCAGAATGATGGTCCTGTCATGCACTAGCTCCCTGATATAGTGAATGTGGATCTCTACATGCTTGGTCCTCTGCCTGGTAACTGGATCTATGGAGATCTTAATAGCACTTTGATTTCCACAAAAGAGGACAGTGGGAAAAGTACTACCAAGATCTAACTCTGAAAGAATGCCTTGCAACCAAATTGCTTGGATGCAAGCATTCACTGCTCCTCGATACTTGGCCTCTGCTGAAGATAGTGCTATGGCAGCCTGCTTTTTGCTTGACCAATAAATGGGGCCACCACCAAACATGAATACATATCCAGAAGTAGACTTTTGATCAATAGAATCACCCGCCCAATCGAAATCTGTGTATCCAACCAGCTCTAACTCAGAGTCTGCAGCATAGTGAATGCTGTAGGTCCTGGTTCCCTGAATATACTGGAGGATCCTCTTGGCTGCCTTCCAATGAAGATCATGAGACTGTTGTATGTATCTTGATACATCATTCATGGCATAACAAATATCAAGCTGAGAATGTGTCAAGTACAACAAGCTACCAAACAACTGTCGATAGATAGTGCAGTCCATGGGAGGTGTGCTTTTTCCTTCTTCAAGGCTGATTCCTGAAAGGAAAGAGAATGGTGCAGGCCTACATTCAGCCATGTTAAACTTTACTAACAGGTCTGAAATGTATTTTGATTGAGTGACCATAATCCCATCAGAATTTTGCTCAATTTCGAGCCCCAAAAATTGTTTTAGAAGCCCCAAATCACTCATTTCAAAGGCATTGTGGAGAGCAGTTTTGATGGCTGAAATGGAGGCAACTGTGCTACCTGTGATCAGTAAGTCATCAACATATAAAAAAATCATAATTATATGACCATCATACTGCTGTAAATATACATTTGGATCTGATCTACATCTCTGAAAGTTTTGCAAGAGAATGAAGGCATCGATCTTAGAATAGCACTCTCTTGGGGCCTGTTTTAACCCGTATAGTGAATTCTTTAGCTTGCAAACCAAAGATGGATCAGTGATGTATCCCTTCAGATGCTTCATGTATATCTCCTCATGAATATCTCCATGTATAAAGGCCAACTTAACATCCATGTGATGCACTTCCCAGTGCTTGGATGTTGAAATTGCCAAAACAAGGCGGATGGAGTCCATTTTTGCAACCGGTGCAAAGGTCTCATGATAGTCCACTCCTTGGACCTGAGAGAAAAATTTTGCTACTAGTATTGCCTTATATTTTTAGGTTCTCCCATCAGCAGCAAAATTGGTCTGAAACACCCACTTTCATTGAACCAATTTCCTTCCCGGAGGAAGAGAAACTAGCACCCAAGTAGTGTTTTTTCTGAAGAGAATTCATGTCTTCATCCATGGAAACTTGCCATCTCGGATCCTTCCAAGCATGATGGTAGGATTTTGGATCTGAAATAATCATCAAATAGCAAGTTTCAGATAGAAAATTATCAGGACAAGAGAGCACACTACCTACTCTTTGGAAATTAGACCGGGTTCTCCTTGGATCATCCAGATTTCCAATGTCATCTCCTGCGGAGGAGAGTGTCTGTCGGGCCCATGTAGGAAGATGATTTTTCACTTCAGGTTCTAATTCAGCATCTGATTATTGTTGCACACTGATATCAGAAATTAGAGGATCCAAATCAGGGTCATCACCCCCAATTTCATCATCCAAATATTTAGTAGAATAGGAAAGAAATTCAGCAGTTTTCTCCTTCACTAGTTCCACCTCTTGAAGAGGCTCATTGAACTTGACACTTCTCTCGATGATGATATATTTGGTATTCATATACAGCAGCTTGAAACCTTTAGATTCATTAGGATACCCAATAAATATAAATTCTATGCTTTGTGGTTGCAAATCCCTTCTTTTATCAAGCGGAATTCGGGCCCATGCAGTGGACCCAAACACCCGTAGGTTTGACACATCCGGCTTGTGTCCAAAGTATGCTTCGAAAGGGGTCTTCCCTTTCATGGATGAGTGTGGCATCCTGTTATAAATGTATTCTACAGCATGCATGGCCTCAACCCACAAATTTTCAGCAAGCTTCTTGGATTTCAACATACAGGTGGTCATCTCCTTGAGAGACCGATTCTTCCTTTCCGCTACTCCGTTCTGCTGTGGAGTGTAGGGAATTGAATGTTTGACCTGAATACCACTTTGGGAGGATATGTATAGAAACTCATTACTAACATACTCCCCTCCATTATCAGATCTCAAGCCCAGAGGCATTTTCGATCAAGGCCTTTAATTCATAAATTTTTTCACATACTTCAGATTTCTTTTTGAGAAAGAAAACCCATGTATACCTTGAAAAATCATCAATAAAAGTAAGGAGATACCTTTATCCATTCATGGATGTGACAGGAATTGGACCATTGATATCAGAATGTATCAACCCCAATATGCATGTAGCTCGGTTTTCCTTCCCCCGATCGAACTTGTGCTCAGGGTGTTTTCCAATCACACAGCCTTTGCAAATTCCTGTGGTTGCCTTGATGAACGAGAGTCCTTCAACCATGGAGTTTTTCTGTAATTGCTGAAAATATTTGAAATTAATATGGCCAAACCTCTCATGCCACAGCTTACTAACCTCATTTCCATGAGTTATCAGAGCGGTAGGCTTTGCATCCGCAACAAAATGAGAGAACTCATAGGCTTTTGCATGATGGTTTGCAAGGCCTTTAGCAATGAGTTTCCTACATGCAATTTCTGTTATCTCAACATCATTTGGGCTAAAAGAGACTCTCTTAGGCACTCCTATTTGTGTAATCTGATAGACACTAAGGATATTTGATGCCAGAGACGGTACATACAAAACATTAGAGAAAAAACCAATTTCAATATTTACAGTACCTTGTCCTTCTGAAATGATGGTGGAGTCGTCTCCCATGTGGATGGGGATGGATTTGACGGTCTCCAAGGATGAAAAGGATTCTTTCTCAACCATCATGTGGTTCGAAGCTCTAGATTCAATCAACAGTGCTTTGGACTTCGAAGTACTTTCCATGAGGGCATGACCTTTTTCATGTTGTGGTTCCCGATCTTGCTGATCTCTTCTTCGAAAGCTTTCCAGAAGATTGATGTGATTTCTCTCAAGGAGAGAGGTAGCTTCATCAAGCTTCTTCTTCATGCAGGCATGTTCTGGGTGGAATCCCTTCTCGTAATAAGAACACTTGAATTTTTCCTTGCCATGGTGCCCTTTTCCTTTGTTCTTCCTTGAGTCGGAAGACTCATCATGCAGCTGATTTTCAACTCTAGGTTTAGGAGCATCAAATTTAGTTTTTGGGTTCTTCTATTGCTTTCCTTTACCCTTCATATCTTTGGGCCTCGAGACATGAAGGGCTTGATCACGGGAAGATCTGATGATCCCCATCTGGACAAGCTTGTCATGTTCACATGTTAGGGACTCAATGAAGGCATTGAGTGTAGGCATCTTCCATCCAAGGGTTGTGAGCTTCCCCGCATGGAATATAGAAACAGAAACTGAATAATCATCCCCAAGTTTGGAGAGTATGGTGAGGATGAGCTGATCATCCTCCTTCTCCACTTTGCATTGCTTCAAGATTAAAACAATATGCTTGAAATTTGTGAAGAAATCATTCAGAGTCTCGAAGTTGGAGGGTTGGAGAGACATGAGTTCATTTTCAAGCTGGTAAACCCTCAAGTCATCATGCTTTCTATATAGAGTCTCCAATTTGTCCCATATTTCTCTTGGAGTCTTCAATCCTGCAAGATGGAAGAGAAGGTCTCGGGAAATAAAGAGGCACAAGAAATCGAAGGCTTCATCCTTCTTGTTCAAGAATCTTGATTTTTCTATGGCGGAATCCAGGCTCATCTTCAGTGTCCATGGTGACTCTAAAAAGTCCTCTGGAGCACAGCTGAATCTCCATATCACCTTTACATGAGTGGAAATTGTATGGAGTCAAGATATCTACTGAGGAGGCCATTTGGATGCGCTGGAGCGAATGCTTCACCTGTAGAAACCTGAAAATCAAAACAGAAAGGGCAATGTAAGGTCGGAAATCCTGCACATTTTAGGCTTTCATCAGACCCAGTATAGTCAATCAAGAAAGCTTGATCAACAAGTTCTTTACTTGGGGTATTAAGTGGTAAGCCTTGGCTTCTGATGCAGTGCTAGATTTTTAAGCTATTGCTCAAATTTCATGCATAAATCTGTCAAAAAGCTTGTTTTTGAGAGATAGAGCTTCGTCCCACCATAAGATCTGAGAGATAGAGCTCGTAATCGGTTAACTCGTACACTCCCATCTCGAGAACCTTTGACACAACATACGAGCCTAACCACATGGATTTAAATTTGGTTGCCCCCATGGGTTCTTTATCTTGATCCCAAAGAAGGACAATTTCTCCTTCAGAGAATACCCTGGGTTTTATGGCTTTATCATACTGGTTTTTTACCCAGTTCTTGTGTGCCTCATTTGTTGTGAGCGCATATCTCCGCTACTCATCTAGATTTTCTAAATGTCGAAAACGTTCTTTAATATCCTTAGTGTCGGGAAGTACGTGAATAACAATTTTTAAAGATGGTATTTCACATTCAACACGTGTGACTGCTTCCACCCCATGCACGAGATGGAAAGCTGAAAAACCCGTGGAAGTCTTCACATTCAATATGTATGCCCAAAGTGATGGATACAACATAATGTGCCAATTTGACCTACTCACATTTAATATGCATTTGAGAATGGTCTTCAAGGTATTATTGACTGCCTCGACTTGGCCATTAACTTGTGGGTAGAAGGAAGATGCATGTCTTGCCTAAAACCTACCATTGTGGTCAATTCGGTCATCATACTATTCTGGAAGTGACTGCCATGGTCAGTGACAATATGCTTCGGGATACCGAACCTAGTGATAATCTGGTTGAAAATGAAGTATGCTCCCATCTCACCATTGAATTTAAAGGTAGGCATTATCTCTTCCCACTTCGTAAAGTAGTCAACAACGACAATGGTATACTTGTGCCCCCCAATATACACTGGTTTGCACATCATGAATCCAACCCCCCACTTGGTGAAGGGCCCTACTGCGATGATGGGAAATAAAGGAGCATGGTGTGACCACATTTTCCTAGTGTAAAGCTAAAACATATGACAACGTTTCACTGCTTCCACACAATCTTCGAAGATGATGGGACCAAAATAACCGACACATAAAATATTCTTGCCGATCTTCTCGTGAGAAGCTCGCAGGACACTTGAGAGTCTGGAGATATAACAGGATATCCCTGTACCAAGGATCAAAGGTCGAAATTAAGAATATTTACTCATCCAAAAAATGAGTCCTCTTCTATCACTACAATTTCTTCAGTTGGGAATTCTGAGATCAATTTCGTAAACACTAAGGAATTGTTAAACTTAGCTGACTGGAAATCCAAGCCAAAATATTAGAGAATGATGATCCATTTGTTAAATTTTACCCCGATTATTCATCAGGATAACACATATTGGAAAGGATTTACATCTCCAACCACTGTAGTTGTCCTTAGAAAAATATAGTGTCTTAACCTCTGAACGACATAGACTGCAGCCAAAGCCAGTTTCTTAACGTGTGAGTATCTTGGTTGAAGACCTGCTAGAGTGCGACTAAGGTAGTAGAAAACATGCTCTTGGATCTCATCTTCTTCCTGATCCAACACTACTCCTATCGTCGACTCAGATGCATCCAGATACAATATAAAATATTTAGTGTAGTCTGGTGGATGCAAGAGAGCCAATAGTAATGCCCTTTTAATGCCTCGAAAGCTAGTTGTGTGGCTTCATCCCATAGGAATGGGGTGTCTTGCTTAAGCAAGCGCATGAAACCCTTGGTGATCTTGGAATAATTTACTATAAATCATTATAGAAAATTGGACTTTCCTTGCAGACTTTGCAATTTCCTGATAGATCGAGGAGGAGGCAAATTGACAATAGCCTCAACTTTAAAGGACCCACCTATATACATTTATTCAAAACAATGAATCCGAGTAGACACCCTAACTCGACACATAAGACACACTTATGGGGATTTAAGCGTATCTTGTAATGTTTACATCGTTAAAAAATTAAACGGAGATGATCTGGATGTTCCTTCCTCTTGCGAGAATGGGTAGGAATATTGTCTAAGTAAGGCTCGACAATATGCTTAATGCCGTGGAAGGAAAATTTCATTTCCCGCTGAAAGTTTGCTCCAACGTTTTTAAGCCGAAGGGATCCTTTTATATGTGAAAGTACCCCAAGGACAACTAAAGGATGTTTTGTGTTGGTCTTCTGATTTGATTTGAATCTGGTTGTAGCCCGAAAAACAATCCATGAACGAAAATACCTCACTACTCACACATGCATCAATGATTTGGTCAATGAACGATGTGGGGTAATTATCCTTGGGACACACCTTGTTTAAATTGAGAAAATCCGTATAGACGCGTATAGTCCCTTGTTTTTTGTCTACCAGAACGAGATTGGATACCCATTCCATTAGGGAGATCGGGTAGATAAACCCGAGTTTCAACAAATTTTCCACCTCAGCCTTGACAGCTGCCACTTTGTGCGGATTTACAAGTCTGAGCTTTTGTCGAACCGGTTTGACATTGGGGTAGGTTTGGATTTCATGTTCTATAATGGATGGATCAATTCCTAGAATCTCCTCGTATGACTAGGAAAAGACGTCGCACAATTCCTTAAATAAGGAAGTGTAAATGAAAATATTTTTCGGAGAACAATTTGCACCAATATGTACATTTTCCACAACATCGTCTTTCACAGAGATATTGATCGGGATCGTGGTGGAGATGTTTGCCATGTTCCCCTTGGAAAATATCCCCTTCTTTGGAAAAGGATTAACGGGCAGATCAACACCTGCTGCTAGTCTCACATGGAACTCTAAATTCTCTATTTTGCTTAGTTTTAGAAGAAATAAGGACTTGTGGTGAAGGTCTTCACTGATTTTATCAGGTCCAAAATGAATTTATCATATGGAAAAACCATATCCATGCAATGATAGGAATATGTGGAGTTCTTTTCCCATGCAGGAAAGTACGCTTCGTCTGACTCTTCTGATACTGGAGGAGTCATGATGGAATCAACAACAACATCAAATATAGCTTGATAAGCTACTTTTTTTGTTGATAGGGGCACTTAAGTTTCTTCTTGTGAAGGTAGGACCTAGGGTTCAAATCTATCCACAACTGTCAATATATTCTTCCCAACAATAGTTGAACCTAATTAATTTATCGGAGCTGGTATATCGAACGTGCCCGTCAGTGATGTCTATATTCCAGCTCCCAAACTTTCATTAGCTGGATGTGACTGATCAATCAAAAGTACCATAGACTCAGTGGTCTCCAAATGACCCTTCTGAGTATAAGTTAGCTGGTCAACTGTGACCAGTTTTCCTTTGTGTGGAAACACAAGGACCCGAAAGATGGACGAAGGAATTGCACACATTGCATATGTCGAACTTCTCCCCAAAAGTATATTGTAGCCCAACAGAGAATCAACCACTTCAATATCAACAGAGACTACTTTCCCTGCCACTTTTATTTCGAAGGCTAGTAGGATACCATGCGGACAGTAGGACCTTCTGTTGAAAGTAGTTAGCAAAGTGTTTGATGGGACCAACTCAGGGGATCTTAGAGCCTTCAAGGAAGAAATCAACATAACTCATGTGGAAGCACTTTCATCAATCACCGTTCATCCTATGATTTTACCGCCATGGACGGCATTGATAGAAAATACCACATGGTATGGCAGGCGTGGTTTAACCTCAGAAATATTAAACTTGGTGAACAGGATCGCTGATTCCATACTTTTTATAGCTGTTAAGAGTGCCTCTTGATGAGAAGGAAAAATATGTAGCACTTCTAAAGGTGACATTGCTAAAGGTGTTTGGGATAAATTTCGACCATAGAGTAGTTCAGAGCAGCCCTCGCATTAGGGTTATTAAATGTCTTCTTAAATACACCTTTAGGTATCTTAGGCATAGGTTCAACTGGTTTTTCAATTGTAAGTGGGGCTGAAGATTCGACAGTAGAATTATTTTTTTCTTGAGCCTCCGATTCATAATTTTTTGCTCTGGTCCATAACAAAGTTTGTGATCGGACCATATTAATATAAGACTGATCAGTAGGAGGAGCACTTGGTGTGCCCCCAACATATTTTGAGCCAGAAGCTGCATTCTATCCTTGGGGAAATGGATCCTCTAGGACAACCGGTTTTTATTGTTTGAGTAGCTTCCATGCTTGATCTATCAAGGGGCATTGAAAGGTAAGATGGTCTCCTTGGCACAAATTGCAAGGAAATTTAACCTTCTTCTTCTCTTTCTTACCCCCCTCAACATTATTCATGGGATTTTTCTTGTTTTGTTTTCCCTCACCCTTCTTCTGTTTGTTCTTTTTCCCACCGGCTATTCATTTCCCTTTTGGGAAGATTGTGCTGAATATACATTAGCATTCTAAGGTAAGGGGGTAGTATCCTTAGCTTCCTCTGCCACAGAATGCTTTACTGACATCTCGTGGAGATTCTTAGCCAATGATTCTACAGTGAGTGTTTCTACTGAACCTACCACACCATCGACATGGAGTTCAAGCTTGGGTTTCTCAAATTATTTAGTAGACCTCAATGCCTTAGGGATAATTTCATAAATAATCCCAGATTGAGAATAGATTACATCTAGCTATCGGGCCCTGAGAATGGATTTTGCCTTTGTGGTAATTCTCGATGTGGACACGTCTTTTGAAATATAGGCAGAAAAGACTTCAAAAACCACTCCAATAAGAACTTGTGAGGAAGGCTGGATTTCATAAGCCTCTTTCTCCTTCTCCACGCTTGAATGTGAACAGATATATGAGTGGTATTGCTTTGTCGAAAGCTCAAAAAAAGGTCTTTTCCGACATCATACCAGACAAGAAGTTTAAAATGATTCAAAAACACGGTAGCTAAGTCAAGGAAACTATTGTATGTGGTGGATGGGAGTTCGATGTACCATTTTTCCACTACATTAGTTAGTGCTCTTTGAAATAGCCTCAACTGAAGGGAATCATCGTTCAGTGAATTAGAAGAATACCATAAATGGAAATTTGTGATATGAGCACGTGGATCCTCACTAGTTTTCCCTTCAAACTTTGGAATGTATGAAGGTAATTTAATGGGTACAAGTGGCCATGCCGCATTATGGCACATGAGATCATTCATTAGTTTCAACAAATATAGCAAGTTTAAAGTTTCCAAGAAAGGAAGTCTCATCATAGCCGGATTTTGATATTGAGGAGTTTGGGGCGAGAAAATACCTACACCATGGCTCCCGAAAGAAAGGTTGGGGTTGCCCCTAGCCACAAGTTGTGATGTAGTAGCATTGTTTTGGAAATGGTTCCACCCAAATGATAAAGGATTACTAACCTTTTGGTGTGTGGTAAGTTGTTAGGTCAGATCCAGCAGAAACTGGAGTTGTAAAAGTAGGAGCTAAGATCCCCCCACTGAACAGTGAAAAAGGAGAGCCCCCAAACGAAGTAGCCGAAACTGGATTAGAGGTCTGAAAATTGAACCTGTAAAAGGGTTTTGGTTTCCAAAAGACACACCAACATTAGTAGGTGATGGACCTGCATAAGGTGCATATGGAGGAATGTGCCCCCCATTCCATGGAAATCCTTGAACAAAAGAAGTGGACGCACTAGGGCCACTTTGAGGATTTTGTATGAAGGGAGAAAAAGTATAAGGTGCACTGGGTATCTCAATGACCACCCCACCAGACTGCCAAATAATGTTTGAAGGTGCTGGGGGATTAACCACTCAAGGACTAGAAGAAAGTGGAGTTTAAAAGTTCAACGACGCTATAGGTGCAACAAATGCATTAGGTCTTGGAGCACTCACCAGCCAACCATCATGGATGAGGTAGGGGTAGACATGCCTTCTCTTGAACTATACATACCTAGACTCAAAGGAACACCAAACTCAGATGAACTAAAAGGATGAACTTGAACTAACACAGGATCACTTAAATCAATAAGAGGTGTATTATAATTTCGTGCAAACTCATCAGCTTGCAGATATTCTATCTCTAATGATGGAAATTCTATCTGATTAGACCTAAGTTTTGGTTCACCTAGAACTTCACTAACACCTTTTGGCTTAAAATAACCACCCGTTTCTAGTCTTCTCCTTTGAGGTGGCTATGGAGGTTCCACTATTGAAAGTGGAGGAAGGTTTTGCAACCTTCTAGACCTATGGGGAGGTTGGTCCTCCACAACTAAAAATTTAGGTCACACACCTAAAAGGTCAAAACTAAAACACAAGGAAACCACAGAGCACACACTAAAAAAAATCTTAAGTATCACAAACTTAAACATGTGACAGATACACCTTCCAATGGAATGTCTGGGATGATTAGGGCCCATAACAAACCAGTGAAGATCAGAGAGTATTTACTTGGCATCTTGTGATGATTTTTCTAGGTGCAAGCACTGAAATCACCCAACCGCTCTCCCAAATTGTCAACCGAGGTTACCTTCAGAGTCTAACCTAGGAGCACTAGAAATAACCTTCCACTGCCACCCGTGTAAGAACCTAAGGTTTGGAAACTAAGGATACCAAACTTACAACGAGATTCCAGCAGAATAGTCGCTAGCTTGAATGATGTGCATGGGAAGGGTAGCTAATCCTGAAATTATAACAATACCAGTACCTCACGGGGCCCAAGAAGTGGTATTGAAAGAACCACCGTACTCAAAACAATCTTGGTTTATGCTCGAACGAGGTATTGTAGGGTTATCTCTGCAACCAAGCTCTCACACGGCCTCATGCTTGAATCCTGTGTTAGAGGAGATTTCCAGTTGATCCCTTCTAAACTTGGTTTTACCTAAATATTGGCCACTAAGTTTGAGTTCAAAATGCTCTTGGATAGTTAAAAAAGTTCCCTAATCTAAGAAACTAGCCTAAGCTAGTTAATGTCGAACCTAAAAAAGAAAAATGTTGCTAATAATTTTTAAATTGTGTTCTTTTTAAGGCTTATATTATTTATCATATGTTACAATCCTGTGGTGTCCAAGCTGGAAGCTACCTGAAGACAGAGGTAAAAAATGAAAATCATATTCTTGGCCTCAAAAGAGTTATCTTGACTTTGAAATCTTGGTTTCCATTTTCCTAAATTGGACTATCATCAATGATTTACATTTGCCATTTGAGAAATCCAGACATCTAGAACAATTCAGCATGCTAGTATTTACTGTCAAAATAGTCTGTTGCTGCAAGAGGAAGTTTTCCAGAGATCTGGGTTCACCAGGTAGTCACCAATTGTTGCAGCTGCAATTGTTTTCCCAAATTAAAAAAAAAAAAATTTGGACCCTCCTTGTCGATTTTATCTTGCCTGGATTTACTTGGTTTCCTGAACTCGGTTGTTCCTCTACTACAATTTTAAATTTTTGAGTTTGATTCGAGGTAAACTGTTTTCTTTCATTTCAGAGGTAGAATGATCCAAAACTGCCAATGCTTTTGACTGTGGAACTTAACTTTTTTTCTTTTCTTTTTTGAATGGTTTGGTTTTATCGCTGTTGGAGGATTGTTGGAAATTGAATTGGGGCCATAGTTCTCTGCGCAGCCGCCGTTGCAGAATCTAACTAATGAATGTATCGATGGGAGTCATTTTTTTCGTCGATTGGTTTATCTCCTTCATTTGTTTTTCAAAAAAATTTCACTTTTTGACTTTCGACGTTGTTTTGCTCATCATTGTCGGAGCATTATCCTTCTATATCACCGCAGTTTCGGAGGACACATAGGGAATGAGCTGATGGATAGTTTTATCTTTGTCGATCCCATGGGTTTTTGTTTTTAAATGATTTGTTTTCTTTTCGCAATCGGATCAGGTTTTGACTATTGATCGAGAGGCTAGTCCTTTGTGTTGTCGACACGGCGGCAGCATTGAGCCTTTTGTCGCCGATACATAGTCCTCAAAGCGTCCGATCGCCGATGTTTTATGTTGACTGCGGAACTTTTAATCTGTCTGTCTCCCACCGTTGCGTCTGCGTACTAAACTATTCTGCTGACGCATTTGATTAGTCCTTTCGATCGCCGATCCCTATGTGTTTAGTGGTAGTGGTTCCAATCTCCGATGCCTGTATGACAGTCTTTAGTGTTTTATTTCACCGAAGTTTTCTTTTGATAACGAAAGTAGTAGTCTGACTTTTTCCCACCGTTGTGGCTGAGTAATACACTATCTTTCCGATGTTTAGTTTGTTTATATGCCGATGCATTTCTAGTTAGTCACCCGTTCTTCCGATTGCCGATGATGTATTATTGTCGCGAAAGATGTAGTCCTTATGTCTTCCACCATTGCGGCTCCTTAGTGCACTAACCATCCGACTTGTAGTGTCTCTGCCCGCTGATGAGAGTTTTGTTTTCGCCCGCTTAGTATTTTTCCCGCCGGTGAGGGTTTTCTCGCCTTTCTCGTGTGCTTTTACTTTTTTTTTTCGGTGGCGGTTACGTTGTCATATTTCATGCTTCCATCGGAGGATGTCAAATTGGTCCAGATCCGACTTGGTTTGAGATAAAGAGTCTGTTTTTGGGGCTTGTGATTTTAGTTTGGACAGTGAATTTAGCGAAGGTCAAGATACGAACGTGCAGGATTTTCTTTGCATTATCATTTTTTTTCTCTTCATGAATTAATATTTTGATAGTCCACTTTACAAAATGTATGTTGTAATGCATTTTTTGTTACTTTGTCAAACGCTAAGTGATCTAAGAACTGGTTATGCATGATAGGGTGATTGCTGCTGTAGAGAAGACATGTCTAGAAGACAAAGCAAAAGAAAGGAGGCAGTAGGGAAGGAAGAGAAAGAAAATGAAGGAGCAGAGATGAAGAAAGAGAAGAAGAAAGTAAGGTTCTGAGATCTCAAACAGATCGATAGCAGCAGAGGCCCAGGCTTGGGAAAAGTTCATCAGTTACCAAGATGGTCCCTTTTTATAAAGTGCTCTTAATCTTAATCTGAAATGTAATGTATTTTATAAATCATGAGCATTCACTAAAAGACAAATTGTGAGATTAAATGGTTGAAGGGGAGCCCAAAGGCCACAGGGGGAGCCCAAAGGTCACCATGGGGGCAGCCCAAAAGTTTTGTTGTTTTGTATAAGTATAGGAGAGTTAGATAGAAGAAAGGACTTTTTCCCAGATAGATTTGTGAGATTATGTTGTAGGAAGAACTATTTCCTTTTGCAATAAGAATTACAAGTTTCCTATTGGAGAAAGCTTGGTGGAAGATTTCAAATGCTGTGCTATGGATTTGTTGAATGTGAACTATTTCATTTTCAGCTGTTGTCCATTAACTGTGAGATCATTCTAACTCTTTGAACCTATGTTCTTGTTATGAATGTGCTCTAGTTTATTCTACTAAATTTCCACTATGAGTAATGAAGGATTTTCATAAACAATGAGCTATCTTGTTGTTCATATATCTATTAATGTTCATGTATTTTGAATTAATTAACAACTATCTGTGATTTTCTTAATGCATGCGCAGAAATACATTACTTATTGATAAATTATAATCTTGCTCCCTAGGGATAGGTTAGATAGTTAGTTTTAGTTTCTTGTTGTGTGTGATTTAGATGCGAGTGAGTTAAGATGAGAGGTAAGAACCTGCGCATCACATTGTGACCGCTCCTCGTATTCTCTATCAATCTGGATTTTTAGATAGGCACTTGCATATCATACTTAAATTCAAAAAACTAAAATATACATGGTAGACCGGATTGTAATGGGTAAAACCTTTTATTTTTGTTACTTGACCTACGGTAGCGAGACCGTAAACCAGATGGATTCCCCATACCAAACAGTAATGGGCTAGTTGGGAACGTTTACTGGGGATAATCTCTAACTGTTGTTACCTATGAATTTCCAAGCATCAACACTATGCAACTACAACTACGTTGCTTGTTTCTCTTTTCAAAAAATCAAAATTTGATGCAACTAAAGAAAGCTAGACTAACTTGAATATGTATAAGTGCAAGAAATAAACATTCAGACTTTTAAAATGACAATCTTTAACAAGCAATGTAAAGATGACCTATACCCTACTTGGAATGAACTACCAACTTAGAAATACAAGTATATCAAAAACTTGGTAAAAGTGACACAATCAGACCACTGCCAAAGTAATAAGATGCATACAAGTGTACTAGAGGACCGAGATGAGCCAACAACTCATAGAGACACTTGCACTTGAACTAGTAATACCAAGAAGGAAATACCTAAATAACTTACACACAAATTCAAAATTAACTCACCCAAAAGGACAGTTGATCAACAAGCAAAAGTGAACTACACTAAGCAATATAACAATATAATTCCAAGGAAGCAACCCTATAGGTACCCAAGAAGCCAAAATGCCAAATACAAGGAAAACCCTAGCATATTGGACTAACCCTATAGGAAACCACGACTGTTATTAAAGCAACCTGCAAATGAAACAAGAATGTATACACAGTCAACCCAGGGTAATTTTTTAAGGATTCTAATATTATACTTAAGTATAGTATTCTAGGTGATTGTTTTGGATTAAAAAAAACATGTTTATAGATAGGTAGGCGAATATTAAATATGAAACATAAAATTAACACTGAAATGTGTAAATTTTGGTAAATATTATGATAAAAAAAACATATTTTATGTAAATATAGGCGATATTAGACACCAAAAATGACCAAATAGTGAATTTATTTTTTGAAACCCCCCCCAAAAATAGCCAATTGGTGAAATTTCGCCACTAAAAATTACCCTGGTCAACCTGTGATTACAACCTACCAACTGCGACTGTATACGCAACAAACCTCGATTGGAACAGAATTATTTTTAAAGCAAAATGGACAGAGTAGGGATCCTAAACACAAATAAATGTTTACTGAAAGAAAAGCATAAACAAATCACTTACAGAAACAAAAAGAGCAAACTGGACAGGAAATTCTATTGGAACAGACCCACAACAAGCTAGACTCCCCAACGGAGTCTCCAGTTCTGTTGTTCATGGATTCTACCTTATGAAACAGGGTCCGGGGTCACCAATGTACAAAGTATTGACTTTCAGACATACAACATTACATATATATGTTTGAGAAAAATAGGGAAGAAATAACATGTACCTTGTTTATGAATGTTGATCCAAGGTTTTGTCTTTTCTCCAAATTCTCCACAAGCTTCAAGGTCTTCAACACCTGCAAAATAAATTGATATCTTTCCACAAATATATTAGTTGTTATATAAGAGAAAATTAAAGATTATGATTGCATATAAAGATAAACAATAATATATTTCATATTTCATAAAAAACAAGAATAAATATGCACAAAGTATGGAAGAAAATCACTCTCTATTCGTAAGTTGCAGGAAATGTTACAATCCTTATCTAAGACAAGCCTCTTTGTTGACCAAGAGTTGAGTTCTCTTGCTCCTTTCTCCAAAAGTATTCCTCCAACATAACCTCGCTCTTCTAATATGCTTCCCCCATCCTCTACCCATCACCTCTATTTATACTTGAGGATGAGGAGGAGTTACGAGGCATGGGATGGTTAGGGAGGTTGGAAAAGTTATGATTTCGAACCCAACTGTCCCTAACTAATCATGTTTTAATTTTCTAATTTTTGTCTAAATGTAACTGCTGGTGCATATACTGGCAGGTCACGAATGAATCACGACTCCTGTGAAGGAAACCCGCGAATACAATATATGATCATCTAACTGTGGGTTGCATATGGTGCTACCCGTGAATGACTCGCAACTTGCAATGATAAGAGTCGTGAATGTAATACAAAAAATTTAAAAACATGGGCAAGGCTGAAGGAAGTAGTGTGCATTTAGGTTTCTCTTCATCCATAGCTTTTAGGCCACTTTAATCCATAATGTCCTTTTGTGTATCGACATGCTTAGTGTCAGTACTCGGACAAAGAAGTGTTGTTTCACTGTATAACATTGATAGAAACACCTAGAAGCCCCGAATATTGTGGCGTGTTCATCTAAATACAATATGTGAAAAATCGATCGTTTCATTGATCAATTTAACAAGATAGTAGCGTTGATTAAGCATAGGAAGTAAACTTGCGACATAGAAATATCTACGGCCATAGATAGATTCTGGAGGGTAGATTTACAAGCTAGATAAAGCTCCAAAATTCTAAAATAAATCGTTCCATACGATTCTGGATTGTACAATAGAAATCGAAGGCCGAGAATGATCGATGGTAAGGGATAATTCCATTGGGAAAAATGGCAGAGTTTAATTATAAGGTTCAGCCACGAAATTATAAAACCAATCGCCCCTTTGTGATCATAGATCAACCGATTAGAGAAGTTGCCGAAGTGATCAATGACTCATAAAACATCCTGCTGATACAAGTTGCATGAGATTTGGAAATAGCCGTGCAGACATGAAATTGCAATGAAAGAGGGTTAATAAATTTTGGAGTCCGCTTTGAATGTGCTGTGTGATAACTTGACAATTGACAAGGGGAAATATTAATCAGGGATTCAAGCTGATTAGGATCAAATTAGGCCAGCTAGCTTGACTTGGCATCAAGAAGCAAACAAATTAGGGTGTTATTCAAGTAAAATGAATTTAAACTTGTAGACACATCTCTTGAATCTAAAAGAGTATAAATAAGCAAGAGATGGGCGGGTTGAAGTAATCTTGCAGTGTGTGTGTGTGTGTGTGTGTGTTGAAGATAATATATTTGGGCAAGCTTCTTAATTCTTGGGGTATCAATGGCTCGTTGATCATAGAAGAATCATATACAACAGAGTCGAATTGCACATATCAGTAGAGTATGAATACCAAGAAGAGCGCAAAGTAGAAGGATACCCAGTATATTGACTTAGAGTGCAATACCGTAGATGTGATAAAGTGTGTGGAGAAGCATAAATATCTGAAGTTCGTAGCACTAAACAATGCATAAATGAAGATTGTAGATTGTAGAAGTATCTCAATTTTCACAAATATATTAACATTGTGTGATCCAAAGAGATTGAATAAATCACAAATATTTTCACACATCACAAATAAGGAAACTAATTGTTGTGACACATATAAACAAAGGAAAGACGCGAGCCAGGGGAACTACAACATTCGCAGGTCGTTGAGTTGCACATCACAAATAAGTTAAATTGCATATTTCAATTATTTGATACACAAATATTTTATATTAGGGAGGCAAGAAGGGGTGAGGAAAATGGAGTTGGAGTTTCCTTCTAGTTGGTGTTGGTAAAAATTCTCAGGGAAAGAAGGAAGGGACAAAGAAGAGGGAGTTGAATATTCCTTCCAGTAGTGGTTGCTAAAACAATCAAGCAGTTGGTGCTTCCTTCTAGTGGTAGCTATTAAAATAATTAAGGAATTGGACCTTCCGTCCCGTTAGGAGATGGTAAATACAATTGGGAGTTGGTGCTTCCATTCAGTCACATCTGAAGAAACAATTGGAGATCATAGTCTTCAATGTGTTGGTGCCTCATTACTACAAGTTGGATATTTCACAATGAGGAAGACATCTATTCAAGTTGGTTCATGAAGTTCATGAGTTGGTGCTTGTGTAGATCGAAGTCTTTACAAGTTGATGCATGTAATTAACAAGTTGTTTCTTGTAGATAAGGTTGTCTTCTAAGTTAGTTGGTGCTCACAATTGGAGATTGTTACCTCCCACTGATGTAATATTACTTTTACACACACACATATCTACATTTCAGATCTTTTTGTGCAACTGTGTTTACTACTATTTCAGTAGAAAAGTTTTAAGAGGTGAAAAATTGCTAAAGTGAAATCATTTGAAATATACGCTATATACCGATTCACCCCCCCTTTTAGTATATAAGATAAATCCAACAATTGGTATCAGAGTGGGTGTATTTAGTAACATCTTAACATTTGGGAGATAGCCTCCAACATAGATATGGAAAAGCAGGAAGGACTGTCCACAAATAGAGCTCCATGTTTCGATGGTTCAAATTATACATTTTGGAGAATAAGAATGGAAGTATATTTACAATCTCTTGGAATGGACATCTGGAAATTAGTAGAGCATGTGTACAGATTTCCAAAAACAACTCCAGTGGAACCAGAAGAATCAGTTGAGAATGAGCACACAATCCCTAGAACAACTCAAATTGAACCAGAGGATAGAAGTGTAATGTCCCCATTCAAATAATTGCATAGTAGAAAAATTCCATCAATCCTACTAGTTCCCTAGGTTATGTGGAAACATTGAGAAGTTAATAAGGGAGATAATAAATGGTGTTTAGAAATTAGAAGGAATAAATATCTATTTAATGGATTTAATTAAATGAATGGAAGTGAAAAATGAAATGGCTATGGAGAATGGAGACACATGGAGACTATGGGGCCCACTCAAGCTAGAATTCATATGTTAAATAACATCCTCCTCTTGCAATTTCGAATCTATAGGAAGCCTAATGTTTTTGGATGGATTATAAGGTTAATATAATTGTCCATATACTTCATAGGTCGAATTTGGGATGAATTTTAACTTACATGGGGAGAGGAAGAGCCAAATGGGAGTTTCATGGACACTTGGATAGATTCCCCTTACATTTATGACATCTATGACACCAATGATGGAGATTCTATGATAGTTATGACACAAGTCAGATATGAATGCTGGAATATGACATATATGACATGTCATTCCTGGATAGAGCATATTATAGGGCACTCATGGGAGTTGGGGAAGGCCAAGAGGCTCCTACTCGAATTTGGGAGAAGAGGGAAGGTGAAGAGAGAGGGCACATGGCATATCATGAGCAGCCACACCAATTCGACTTGGATTTGGTTTATGGAAGGATTTGGAACCTTAGAAGACAAATAATGTTTATAAAATGCATGGATCAGCCATGATAAGGCCTTTTTTATCATTTGTGAAAATTGTTATTGTGAAGAGAGAGAGCTAGTGGATGACTCGTTCATGCCTTAGCCAATTTCGAGGGTGAAAATTCCCATCCTAGTTGGTGTTTGGAGAGGCCACTCAGGTATTTCAAGGAGATTCAATGGAGTCATATTTTATAGGTGTAAGCTATATTAGTTCATGGACATATCAATTTCAGCTTGTTCTTCCTTTCATCTCAAGTTTTCTCACCATATTTCAGCTCTATGGAGTGAGGCACACTTGGTGAGCTATTTATCTCTTTGAGGGAGCTTCTCTTGCTTCAGTATTTTGTATTCTGATGTAAATGATTTTATATTTAAATTTATAATTATCTTAGGTTTAAAGTCCAATAAATCTCATGTATTATTTCTCAATAATAAAGAAACAATGTCATTTCCCCACTACCTTGTTCTAAACACTTGTAATCTTGATGGATTTGAATGGATATATAAAATATTGATGATTTATGAATGAATGGATTGTAATTAAAGTATATTATGGGTTTCATTTTCAGTAACTGAGAATTTGTGGCCATTGGGTCGAATTTCATAGCAATTGGAGCAAACTACACCTCATTTCCCCAAGGGTCCAAAACTAGTTTTTTTATATCTGATTGAAAGAAGTGATAAAAGCCATGGGAGTTCAATTGGTTATGCATATGAGTCTATGATAATATATTATAAACATACCCTGCTTCAATTTAAGTATTTGAGTGGGTTTCTGCACATTTGGGAAGCCATTTCTACCACTTACCCCGAGGGGGATTTGAGCCCAAAATTGCCAGTAAAATCATCTATCTTGTTCAGAATTTAGTACAGACTCGAAGAAGTGATTGAAGGTCCATAATAAATCCCTTAAAATAATAATTAATTTATTATATCATTCATACACCTTCTCTGAATATTTGGGAGAAATTTGGCTGTTTGGATACCAAGACACTAAAACTAGTCAAGAGCAAAAATTGTGAAAAAATTGGAAAATTGGGCATTTTGGTACAAATATAAAAAAGGGACATTACAAGTGGTATCAGAGCATAGTATTGGCACCTTATGGTGTTAAAGAGGATTCAAATCAATAAACAACCACCCTTAGAATCTGAATTGGAAGGTCCTCGACTTGTAGAAGAAGAACTAGAAGAAAAAAAGGTAACTTTGACTAAAGTTACGACTCACGAGGGAGAAGACTACACTAAGGAGAAAATGTAGTATCTCAAACTTATAAAAACCCTGTTTGAAGAAATATCCAAGGAAATGACCCAACATATGGTAGACATGACCCAACGGATAGCAAAAGGATTCGAATTGATGGCCAGTCAAATGGGAAGCAAAGGGATAATAGATATATTGGTAGTTCGGAATCAACAGAAAAGAAGACAATGGGTGAGCACATTTTCTCACGAACAGAAACACATAATAAACCCCATGAATTTCATATCACACCAAGTCCTACTGCACCTAAAATTCTTATTCCCAAAGAATAGATTAACATTCAATTTGAAATTGATACAATAACAAAAGAATTGGCTAAATTGGATGAAGAGTGTAGGAGAAGTATAACATTTGAGCAGTACTTCACCATCGAAAACAAACTCAAAAAGAAGGAGGACAATAAGTCTCTACACCAAAACAAAGAATTGAATTGTTCCATAGTTAAAGTGCCACTTCCTACTTTTGATGGTTCATCTCAAAGTTCTGCTAACACTTGGGTGCAAAAATTGGATGTGTAATTTCAGCTGAATCCAATGGTGGAAGAAGATGCTTTAAAAATGGCTATTTTGCACTTGGATGGAGATGCCAATGAATGGTGGTTCCATGGCCTGAAAACCTTGGGTTATTATCAGGTTAAAACATATGGGGAATTTGTTGACAGGGTATTAGAAAGGTTTGAGTAAAAAGATCCAGAATTGTCTTTCAAAGAACTAGCGCAATTGAAGCAGGTAGGGACTCCTATTGAGTATATGTTGGAATTCCAAAGATTATTAGTTAAGGCGGATGATGTATATATGGGAAGGTTAGTATTGTTGTTCACTGAAGTTTTGGCAGAGCTCTTAAAAGGTTTGGTCAAATCCCACAATCCTACTAACTTTAATGATGCAATGAGCTTGATTAGAGATCTTCAAAATGTGCTTCCTAGAACAAGATTCCCTCCCAAGCCTAAATTCAGATTTGAAAGAAAGCCTTGGAAAAAGGATGCACCTAATAAGAAGTTTTTTCAAAGAGATACATCTGAAAATAATAATAAAAAAGGACAAAACAGGGATGAACTTTGAAGGAAAAAATTATGCTTCACATGCTTCCAACCATGGACACTGGGGCATAAATGTGCTAAAGGAAAAGCTCAATACATAGAAGTATTTTATGATAATGGTGAGTATGAAGGGGGTATGGATGAAGAAGGGCACATCTCAGATCAAGAAAAGGCATATGAGATAGCATATGAAGAAGAAAAACAAGAAGAAAATCATCCTTCATCGGATAAAGCAAGAATGGCAGTACTTTCAGCAGTGCCTCGCTATCACACTATTCGATGCAAGGGTGTGGTTTTGGGACAAAGAGATTCAATTTTGGTAGATGGAGGAGCTACACATAATTTCATTGATGCATAGATGGTGGTGAAAATAAATATACCAAGTGAACCATTCGATGGATTCACAGTTGTCATTCCAGGTCACAACACAATGCAATGCAACACATGGGTTCCAAAGCTGCAAGTCACCATAGGTAACTATAATTTTCTTGATAGTTTTTATGTGGTTGATGTTGCTGATACTAATGTATCCTTGGTAGTGCAATGTTTTTATTCTATAGGAGATCATTTAGTAAATTATCAAATTCCTAAAATGAAATTTCAAGATTCAACAGGTATACTAAGGGTTGTGAGAGGGAAACACACTTACCCAAAACAGGTAGTAAATTGCAATAGTATGAGATATATATTGAGGCATGGTGATACAGAATGGGATTCTGAATATTATATCACCTCTCATAAGACAAAAATCAGAGTTGTTAAACACTCAAAGGAGATAGAGACACTTTTGCACAAATATGAAAAAGTTTTCAGAGATCTTCCACATGGTAGACCACCTGATAGGGGGTTTGAGCATAACATTGTTTTGGAGGAGGTAACTTCACCCATTCAGATACCACCTTATAGACATCCCAAGAAGTTCATCGATGAGATTGAGAAGGCCATTCAAGAACTCTTAGAGATGGGACTCATTAGACCAAGCTCTAGCCCTTATGCTTCTTCAGTAGTGTTGGTAAAGAAAAAAGATGGAACTTTAAGGATGTTTATAGACTTTAGATCTTTGAACAAGAAGACCATCAAGAATAGATATCCTATTCTTAGGATTGATGAGCTCAGGATGAGCTATTTGGAGCTAATTAATTTTCCAAAATTGACCTTTGATCCGGTTATCACCGAATTTGGATGAAGGATGAAGATGTGCAAAAGACTGCTTTTTGATGTCATTATGGTCACTTTGAGTTTCTTGTTATGCCATTTGGGTTGAATTATTCTCCAGCTACATTTAAAGCATGTATGAATAGAATATTTTGAAATCAGCTTAGAGGGTTTGTTTTAGTCTTCTTTGATGATATTCTCATTTACAATAAAACTTGGGAAGATCACTTGTAACACCTAGAGATTGTGTTGAAAAGTTTGCAAGAACAGTCTTTGTATGCTAAGATGTCTAAATTTGAATTTGGTATTGAAGAAATATTATATCTTGGGTACATTATTGGGAAATATGGAGTGAAAGTGCACATGGAAAATATCAGGGCTATCTTAGAATGGCCATCACCAAAAAACATCACAGAATTAAGAGGCTTCATCGGAATATGTACATACTGTAGGAAGTTTGTGAAAGGGTTCTCCAGGTTGACTTCTCCACTCACTGATTTGAATAATAAGGATGCTTTCAAGTGGAATGAAGTGTTGGAGACATTTACCACCTTATGCACTCATTTTGGTCAATTTGACCTAGTTAAACCACTATCCTAAGTATTATTGTCTTAATTGACATCAAAGGAGCACTAGATGACATCAGCTAGATCACACCCACGCCTACCTTCAATCAAGGAGGCTAACTTAGCCTTCTCCTACATTTAGGGAGGCTAACTGGAGCACTACGGGGGTGATCTAAGTGTCATTAATGACCCATATTGCTAACTGATGGTTACAATCAGTTAAACAGAGCAGTGAAGGTGCCCTCCATCATTAAATTGATTATTTAATGAACTGGAGTCAACAGGGGTGCCTCCAACCACTTTAGATGTTTAGTTACACTTCAGTTAACCTCATCGGGGTTCATTGGAGTCATTGATGCGCTACCACTTGATGGTTGGCTTGATGTGACATGTGTTTGTCCTACTTTTAGTTAGACTTGGTCATTTATTGCACTCCAACTTCAGTTAGGGCTCAGTTGAGTCAATTAGGGTGTTGATCAGAGGTTAACTTGAGTGTTGACTGTGGCTTACATTCAGTTAAGCTAGACTCACTCATTCAATTCGAATGGCCTCCTTGGGAATTTGAATTGCTTTTTCATTCATGCTTGCAACATGATCTTGTATTGTATTACTCATTCTTTGTGTGAATATACAGAGTGGATACTCATTTTGTAGCACAATTACACCATTTTCATGACTTATTGTTATTAATCTTTGATGAGAATTGTGTTTAGTCCCTAGATTATTGTGATAGATTAATATGAAGAGGCTGAAAAGGTCTTACAAAAAATGAAAGAGGTAATGAGTAGTTGTCCCATACTTGCATTACCTGATTTTTCTAAGCCTTTTGTTGTTGAATGTGATGCCTCAAGTGGAGGAGTAGGGGCTGTCCTAAAGTAAGGCCAACACCCTATAGCCTTTGAGAGAAGAAAGTTGTAGCCTCATGAAAATATTTACTCCATATATGAAAAATAGATGTTGGCCATCATGCATGCCTTGTCCAAACTCCGAAAATACTTGGTAGGCAACAAGTTTGTGGTGAAAACTGGCCACAATAGTCTAAGACACTTCCTTACACAAAAGGATCTAAATGAAAGGAAACAAAAGTGGGTAAGCAAGATCCAAGCTTATGATTTTGATATTGAATATGTGAAAGGAAAGAATAATATTGTAGCAAATGCATTATCTCGAAGACCTTCTTTTTATCTCATGGACATTGCTAAAAATTGGAAAGACATGCTACTGGTTGAATATGCCAAAGATAAGTTTGATTGTGATGTATTAGATGGACTCATGGGAGATGATAAATACAGAATTTTTAATGGGATAATATACTATAAGGACATAATTTATTTGGTTCAAGATTCATAGCATAAGTACAAAGTTTTGCAGGAAGCACGTGATTCCCCACTAGCAGGCCATCCGGGGATCTTCAAAACCTATAGGCAACTAAGGCAAAGGTTATATTGGAGTGGGATGAAGGAATATGTTCAGAATTATGTGAATGAATGTAAGGTATGCCAGAAAAATAAATCAAAACTCACATACCTATCTGGTTTATTACAACCATTGCCCATTCTAGAGCAAAAAGGGGACAGTATATCGATGGATTTCATCACCGGTTTGCCAAATATTTGGGAAGGGATTGCATATATTTGGTAGTGTATATATTGACTAAGTTTTCTCATTTATTTTCTGTTACATCCTCTTTTAGTGCTGCACAAGTTGCTGACCTTTTTTCAAAGAAATATTCAGATTGCATGGGCTCCCCAAGAGCATTGTGAGTGATAGACATGGTAGATTCATGAGTGATTTTTGGCAAGAAATTTTCAGATTGGTGGGGACTCAGTTGACTCCAAGTACAAGCTACAATCCCCAAACTGATGGACAAACATATAGGGTGAATAAATGGTTGGAAGGGTACCTCCGAAACTATGTGGGAGAACAACAAAACGCTTGGACATAATGGCTACACTTGGGTGAGTTTTGCTACAACACCACCTTTCACATGTCAATAGGGATGTCTCCTTTCAGAGAATTATATGGTTATGATGCACTTAAATTTGCTGATATGATATTTGGTGATACTAGAGCTCCAAAATCTAAAGATTGGGTGGAAGAAAGCCAAGAAATTTTAAAGCTTTTAAAAGACAATTTGCAGGCTGCCCAAAATAAGAAAAAACAATATGCAGATAAACATACAGAGGAAAGGAACTTTTAGGTTGATGATTTAGTGTATTTTAGGTTGCATCCATACAAACAAACATCTCTCAAAATTAATGGAGAAGAAAATCTAAAGCCAAGATACTATGGGCCCTACAAGGTAATCCGGAAGATTGGAGAAGTAGCATATGAGTTGGAACTTCCAAAAGGGAGTAAAATTCATAATGTATTTCATGTGTCTTGTCTCAAGAAATATATTGGTCATAAAATTGTCATTTCAGATACACTGCCTCCTTTGGATGATGAAGGACAACTCACACTTATTCCAGAAAAGGTTTTGAAGACAAGGGAGAGAAGATTGAGGAGTAGAACAATCAAAGAATACTTGGTGCAATGGAAGGATATACCAAGCGAAGATTCCACACGGGAAGAGGAGAATATTTTGTAGCATCCAAATATGGAATTGCTTGAGGACAAGTAATATTGGGTGGGGAGGACTGTAATGTCCCCATTCAAATAATTGCATAGCAGGAAAATTCCATCAATCCTACTAGTTCCCTAGGTTGGGTGGAAACATTGGAAAGTTAATAAGGGAGATAATAAATGGTGTTTAGACATTAAAAGGAATAAATATATATTTAATGGATTTAATTAAATGAATGCAAGTGAAAAATTAAATGACTATGGAGAATGGAGACACATGGAGACTATGGGGCCCACTCAAGCTAGAATTCCTATGTTAAATGACATCCTGCTCTTACAATCTCGAATCTATGAGAATCCTAATATTTTTGGATGGATTATAAGGTTAATATAATTGTGAATATACTTCATATGTCGAATTTGGGATGACTTGTAACTTACATGGGGAGAGGAAGATCCAAATGGGAGTTTCATGGACACTTGGCTAGATTCCCCTTACATTTATGACATCTATGACACCAATGATGGAGATTCTATGATAGTTATGAAACAAGTCAGATATTAAGGATGAAATATGACATATCTGACATTTCAAGCCTGAATAGATCATCTTAGAGGGTGCTCATGGGAGTTGGAGAAGTCCAAGAGGCTCCTACTTGAATTTGGGAGAAGAGGGAAGGTGAAGAGAGAGGCCACATGGCATAGCATGAGCAGCCACACCAATTCGAATTGGATTTGTTTTATGGATGGATTTGGAACCTTATAAGACCAATAATGTTTATAAAGTTCAAGGATCATCCATGAGAAGTCCTTTTTTTATCATTTGTGAAAATTGTTATTGTGAAGATATGTTAGTTTTTCATCACATTTAAGCTAGCATTATGATCTTAGGATCTTTTCACTGAGAGAATAACAAGCACAGCAATAAAACACAAGCAAATCACAAGAGACAAGAGACACAAAGAGTTTTCCTCGGGGAAACCATAAAGGAGAAAACCCCTCAACTTCCTCTAAGATAGAATCAACACCAAAACAGTAAGAGATCTCCCAAAACAGCAGTAGTCTTCTGTCTTCTGTCTAGTCCCAAAATTTCCTTCTCCAGTAGTGCACCACACTTGGGAGATCAAGTGATGTATTTCACAAGTGATAAATAGAGAGACTCTCACTCTTTATTTATATTCATCCGTTCACTTGAATTTCCTTTTCACATGTAGGCTCAACCTAATAATTACTACTTGAGCCTACACCTTAATTAGTGTATAATAACTCAAGTTCCCCGAAACTGTGGGGACTTACCTAATGACTTGATATGACTTGATTACATTATTAATCCTCCCGATCGGAAAATCGGGGCATGAACACATGACTCAAATACATAATCGAGACATCCCAGAATAAACATCGGGTTACAATATATAAGATACATAGAAGAATACATTCCAAAGTTACATATACATCAACACTCCCTCTTAACTAGGAAGGTATTCTTTCGACACAATTTTCAGCACTGGTCTTCTTCTCTGTATCAACTGGATCATCTCGTCTTCAAGTCATCTTCGTCTTTAAGTCATCTTCGTCTTCAAGTCATCTTCATCTTCAAGTCATCATCGGATCTGGATCATCTCTCGATTTGGATCATCATCACTGGACTTGATCTGGACCATCACTCGATCTGGATCATTACTACTGGATCATCATTACTGGATCTGGATCATCACTCGATCTGGATCAACACTGGTTCTATCTCATGATTCTTCTCGTCATAGGAAGTTCTACAGAGCCAACCCTTTTTCATTCTGGTTGTAGGCCTACCCTCATGTAGGTCTTCGCCCAGCACTTATATCTGACCTGCTCATCAGAAAGGCACGCCAAGCACTCACCTCTGATCATGTAGTAAACTACAATCCCATCAGAAAGGCCCAACAATCACATTCACCAGTTGTTGCAGCCACAACATTTTCCCAAAATTCTAAAATTTTGGGACCCCCTTTTTTACTTTGAATTAGTCGATTCTTTCTTGATTACAGCCTCTCGATTTTTTGGCCTATGGATTTTGAAGCATTTTTGGTTGCTGCCCATCGATTGGTTTTCTCCTCATTACATGTTCTGAAGATTTCATGCCTTAAAGATTTCCATCTTGAGTTGATTTCATTATCGTTTTTCCCATTTTTTTCAAAAACCTTATCGATCGGGAGTTAAGTTTTTCCTCTGTTTCGTCGTTGCGGGCGGTTTAATGATCTTCCTCCCCGCCGTTGCGGTCCGTTTCCGAGTCTTGGACTTTCATTTTCGTCCCGACCATTTCGGGAGGTTTTGGAATCTTCTGACCGTTGCGCGTGATTGTTTGATTCTCCTCCGTTGCGGACGGGTTTTGGTTCTTCATCGGAGGAATGTGAAGTCTTCCTCGTCCGCCGTTGCAGACGGTGTGTTGCTTTTCCCTCTCGACGTTGCGGGTCATTTCCAGAAAGGGACTTTCTGTAGCGCTCCAACATTTTGTTTATCTCTTGGCTGGATAGCGGAACGATTGACTACCGCTTACTTCCCTGTTGCGGACGTCATCTTACTCTGAGGGCCCGACGTTGCGGAGGGGTTCGAACTCTTGATCATCCGATCAAGGTGTCCGCCGACACTCGATGACGGTGATTTAAAAATTATATTTGGCCATTGTGGGTGAGTGAAAGTAGGGGGTTGTCCGCCGTTGCAGAGGAAATGGAATTTTGGCCACCCGACCCGGTTTCAGTTCACGCCCGATGGAATTTTTCCCGCACGTGTGGCAGTTTTTCAATATATACAGGGCGACAAACGGGGTTTTGTGTTGTATTTGAGCACTGTCGCGGTAAGTCGAGCTGTCAATTTTAGGAATGTGTGAGGATCTAGCTTTTGGGGTACCGGTGTCCAAGTGGCAGGAGGAGAAGTCTAACCGGCATCAGCTCACTCGTTTGTTAGGTTGC
Source organism: Pseudotsuga menziesii (assembly GCA_001517045.1). Taxonomy (NCBI): domain Eukaryota; kingdom Viridiplantae; phylum Streptophyta; class Pinopsida; order Pinales; family Pinaceae; genus Pseudotsuga; species Pseudotsuga menziesii. Next base: position 53,772 of record LPNX010627149.1, read on the forward strand.
CAGGTAGGATCTTTACACCCTAACATCATGTTTTTTCAAGGTTTCGATTAAGGGTTTTATGTATTGGTTCGAGTATTGCTAGAATTATATTCCCGTAGTTTTTTTCGCTCGCCCGAAGAATTTTTCACCCGCAGCTAGGTTTGTCATAACCGGTCACCTGGCGGTTCGCGCCCGTTTTGTTAGGGTTTTCGACCGAATAATTTTTGTGGTTAGAGGGGTGGAGTCTTTTCCTTTTTAGAGCCCACATTTTATTTTGTCTCTGTCGTTTCAGCCTCGCCCTGAGCGCAGTAGAGGAAGACAAGGTGCAGGCGACCATCATGCCGCCTGCACCTGGTTTAGTAAAAATGAGATTCGTCGATGGTTTCGATAGGGTTTCTGACGGGGGTTTGGATAGCGAATACTTAGCTGGTCAGTTTCCCTAATTGGTTTACCCATTGTTGAGCCCTAACATCTGCCCGCGCCGCTTAGTTCGTCATTACAGGCTACCTTGAAATCCTAGGGCTGTGCCGCTGTTAGTATTTGTTTTCTGAGGGTAGCATCAGTAGTGGTGCTGATGGGAGCCCCCTGTGTGAAAAATTGTTTTGGATTCCCACGGTTTATAGTCGCATCGATGTAAATACCATGTCTGCGAGCAACATAAGCTTTCACCGTTTTTGCGTTATTCTTACTAAAACCATGTCTGAATTCGGAGAGCTGTAGTCGCGCCTTGCGTTTGAAAGTTATGCATTTGCATTTCGTATCGTTTGATTGGAAAGTGGCGTACTGTAGAATAATATAATTTTGATGCTAGGCCATTTAATGAATATTTCCATTTTTTGATTTTACGCCACATTAAGACCTGGCTCATTATAGTGCAGTGGCAGACTGAGGCCATTTTGTGCTGATAGTTTTGATAGACAAGGCATGGCGAGATTGTGTGTACATGTGTTGGCCTATTTCTTGTTTACATATTAACATAGAATAATAGTATGTTGCAAAATATTGCACGACCATTTCAAATCTTTCAGCCTGAAGGGCCTAAGTTTAAATCCCGTTATAGCTCTGATGCACGTGAGAAAAGATAAAACTGCTGCAAAATGTTCATAAGCCTGAAATTGCTTAATATCATCATGTTTTACATTGCAGGAAGGATCTACAATGTCCAAGAGGCAGAAGAAGAAAGCCCCAGCGGTGGAGGAAGTACCAGCACCAGACACAGAAGCAAAAACTGAGTACATCTATGAAGACACCCAATGTGTCTCGGGGGTTGAACCTGAATATAAATGGGGAGACATATACAGGATGATTTCCTGTAGGGAAGTCCCAGACACTGGTCTTGAGGAAGCACCCATTTACACAAACATAGAAAAATCTACCATTATGAAAGTTGCCACTAGGCCCGAGCTGTTTCCATGCCCGGAGGTGATGAGATGGGTTCTACCAAATACCAACCACAACTCAATGCTTATGTGTAATGTCGAGGGCCAGGGTTATGCCGCCTTTAGCCCTGGGTATGTGGCCTTAGCTTACCACCTGCCGGAGCCTCAGCTCTTCCTGACAAATGAGTGGCTGGACAACCTTAGGATGGATTTTGTAGAAACCATGAAGAGGATGCTCTTGCCAGGGAAGCTATACCGACATAGAGCAACTGAAGAATATGACACAGCCAGTCTCAGACCTACTTACAGATTCATAGCTCTAATGTTGAATAGGATCTTCGGGAGAGCCAATGGCAGACTATTCAAATTCGAGTGGATACCCCTGATGTTCTATGTGGCCACGGAAGGCACGATCTTCAACTGAGAAAGTATAGTATCAAGCAGTCTCTCCTCTTGTGTGGCTGCAGCTTTGGAAGGAGAAGCCAGGAAGAGATCTGAGTTTTATATGAGCTCAATCCTGATAGATTGCATACTTTTTCACCGGCCTTTCCCCGGCCTCCAGTGTGTATGGGATAGGGACAGAATGCCTGTATATGTGGCCTACAAACCTCTAGGGGCTCATCTATATCACAGTCACTACAGAGAGGTCTGTGAGCAGTTCCTCATGCCATTATACACACTCATCTTTCGAAAAGAATGTAATTGCATGTCAAAAGATGATATGCAGGTCATTGATGAATATGGAGATTACTTTCTGACTGATAATGGTATGTATATCAGGATGTTTGGAGGGTCAAAGACCCCTTTGTTTCTTCCCAAATATGCTACAGATTATATAATCCACAAGGAGGCAGTCAGACAAGTATACATTTATGGGGTTGGTCACTTCTTGTTCCAGTACAAGAAGACTGCATATCCCCCCCTTCCATTTAAACTGGGAAATTATAAATTCACAAATGTAAAACAAGCGCCCGAGTTCATAGAAGAACTAGGGAAGTTCCGCTTTGGCGAAATGACTTTTCGAAGGAATGATACTCATGTCAGAGTAGCGGAACATTGCAAGAAACACAAGGTGACCTATGAATACAGCCATTATTTCGATAGCGATGAATCATTTTACAGGATGGCTCCAAATATGACAGAGCTCCGGAAGAGATTCGAACCGAAGCAATCCACCAAGGGTGGAAAAGGATCTGAGCAAGAGAAGGCTGAACAAGCTAGGGCTGAAGAAGCAACCAGAACAATAAGAGAAGAGGCTCAGAGGTTGGAAGAGGAGGCTGCAGAATGGCTGCGAAAAGGAGAAGAAGAAAAGAGGAAAGCTGCCCAGGAAGCAGCTGAACTGGCAAAAGAAGCAGCCAGAGAAAAGGAAGGAGCTGCTAGGCAAGCGGCCGAAGAGACCCAGAGAAAGTTGAACAAAGAGCTTCAGAGGCAAGAAACTAAAAAGATAGAAGGAACACAACAGCAGGCTTCTGAAATACAAGCGGGTCAGAGCCAAGGAGAGGAAAACCCTGAAGTGCAGATCCTTCAAGTGCCCACCACCATTACTCCTTCAACCTCTATGCTTCAGTTAGTACCCTTCATGCAGAAAAGGGGGGAGGAATTCCTTGACTTTACCACGGTATATTATGACAGGGCTACCAAAAGAATCATGAGGAGAACAGAGAAAAAGATAGAAGAAGAAGGAATGACTAGCAAGATGATATCAGATAAAGCTGTGATGGTAGGGACAGACGTAGATCCGAGGTTTACCATAAGTGTCGGGAAGGAAGCCATACATGCTTCGGAAGATAACATAGATCCAATGATGAATGAAATAGAATCTACCAAGAAAACTTCCTCTCAGCTGAAGGAAACCCTGAGAAAGGAAAGAGAAGAGAGCAATAAACTCAAAAGAAAATATGATCATGTGCTTAGAGAAATGGAGGCTACAAAGAGTGAAATCTACGCCATCCAGGGAGCAGCACATTCACAGGAAACAACACAAGAAGCCCTAGAAAGAGCACAGCAAGAAATTCTAGACTTGAAGAATGAAAAAGAACAGATGAGGGCGAAGATAGAAGACCTAGAAGAGCAATAGGCTATTATATACGAGTCCAATACTGCATGTGTTAAAGAACTAAAAGAGCAACTAGAAGCAGCTAAACAACAGCAGGTTGATCTGCAGCCGGTCAAAGAACACATCCAGGCCCAGAAAGCTAAGGTGCTGCACCTGCAAACTGTTCTAGAAGAAGAAAGATGCCAGATTATCCAGGTTGATAGCCGATTAGAAGAAATCCTGGAGACTACTTCTTACTTTGTTGATAGTTCACAAGATATCCTTGAAGTATTGACCACCAGGATGGCAAGGGTAGAGAAAGGTGAAGAAGTCCCAGCAGGACTGTCAGACAAGAATAGACAAACCCTTCAGCGAGATTATGACTTGATGGAGTTCGCTATCACTACTACAGAGGACTTCAAGAAAACCGTCCAGAAAACAAAAGGACTGTGCACCGAATTTTTCAGGAGAGCCTTAGTCATTTACAACCGGTGTCAAGCAGAAGCTGAGCAAAGGCTACCCGAGTTCCTAGATCATGACTCATTTATAGAAATGTTGCAGAAAAGACAACAAGAGGAAGAGGCCAAAGTACAATGCATCAAAGCCATTGATGAACAAACCCTGAAGATTGAAGTAGGCCATACAGTCGTTTGTTTTCCGCTCCTAGAAGAACAGGTGAGACTAAATGCAACCAGGGTCGAGGCCATCAAGAAAAAGGCTGAAAAGTTTGAGCTTAATATCCAATTCTTGGAGCCCAACTCTTTTGAAGATCTCGCCAGGGAAGCTGCAGCGTGGAAGAAATTTCTAGAGAGTCAAGCGGGACCCTCTTAGTGAAAAATCGGTCGTTGTAATATTGTAAAATATTTGTAAAAGTTTTTTGGGAAAAGGGGAAGCGTTAGGAAGACCAATGGTTGGGATGCCCAAAGGTCCCTTTGGGCAGCCCAACCATTTCTTGCATTTTGTATAAAAGTAGGAGACATAGATAATGAAGGGGCTTTTTCCCAGTAATACTGGAGGACCTATTGTAAGAAGAACTACTTCCTTTTGCAATAAAGATTTTAGTTTGCCTGTTGGAGAAAGATATGTGAAGTTTCCAAATGCTAACAAATGGATGGTGGAAAGATGAACTACTTTATTTTTCAGCTTGTGTCCACAATTCGTGAGATTGTTCTAACTTCATGACCTATGTCTTCTTAAATGGTTTCTGATTCATTATGTGGAAAGTTCACTCAGAGTAATGCTTGTGGCTCATATAACAGTTAGCTATCTGATTGTTAGAATATTTTCTTGTTCATGTGTTGTAAACGTAAATATCAGCTATCTGTAATTTGGTTTATTATACATGGAGATAATGCATTACTCATTAATAATCATTTTCTAGCTCCCCGGGGATAGGTAGTTAGGTGTTTAGATAGTTAGTTGTTTTACTTCATAGTTGCATATGTGGCTGGATGTTCAAGAACCTAAGACGAGAGGTAAGAACCTGCGCAGCACATTGTGTCGTTCCTTACATTTTTATCACCCTGCATGTTTAAGATAGGCATGTGCATTACATACATTAAGTCAAAATACAAATTCCGGTGGACCGGGCCGCAACCGGTAAACCCTCGTAGTTACTTTGACTTACGGTAGCCGGACCGTAAACCGGACGGATTCCCTATTCCAAAAAGTCAACGGGCTAGTTGGGAACGTTGATTGGGGAGAATCCCTTTCTGTTGTCGCCTGCGAATTTCCAGGCCTCAACACTAGTATGATAGGACACACCTACTATCATCTGTGAAATGGCTCAGCACTTACAACCACCAGCATGATAGGACACACC
>LPNX010627159.1:0-11493 GCA_001517045.1 Pseudotsuga menziesii
ATGTGAAGAATAAATGCAAGATGCACGCTCGAGCACATTGGGTTAAGGTTTGCAAGCATGAATAAAAGCAAAGGGAATTTTCCTCCTAAACCATGAGCGATGGAAACTTGCTACGCCAACACTAGTCCACACCCAAAATCCCCTTCGCATGAAACAATTCCAGGAAGAAACTCGAAACTTCAGTAATCTAATGTGAACATTAAACGCGAGTCACAAGTTGTACCCTGATCTTCAACTCCAAAGCTAGTGGCTTCAAATGATGCCTTGTCCACACCCCAAATCCCCTCCACTTCGAACAATCTAAGGAAAAAATAAAGGTTTAAAACCCAAATGTAGGTTCAAGCACAGATGGTCGAGGCTTTCACCCTGACCGCCCATGAACTTCAACTCCAACGCTGTTGACACCAAAAAAACCCATGAAAAATGCAAGGTTTGCAACACATTGTAGTCATCGCTGCTAAGAAATTCCAAGAAAAACGCAAGGTTCACAAATTCTAATCCTATGCAAATTGCAAATTTGCAATCCATACTATCCATTCCAAATTCCAATTCCATCGAAAATTCAAAATTGTACCCAGTTACCAGTACCCACGGCCACTACTACATTGATATCACAACACTACAGCCTGTAGGATCCATTTAAAACAAAAACAGTGGAAGCTGTGAGTGGACTCGTCACTCGGGGAGGAGTTAATATGAAATGATAGATTACCAAATTCCAATTTAGTGATTACACTAATTTATGATTCACCGAGGTCAGAAATTTGAATCACTGTATAATGTATTAATAATTCAGTGCCATGCCCCGGCCCCAGCTACCCCAGACTCAGCCCACTAAAAAACTATTGACGGGCAGATTTTGGATCAGCCCTTCCAGTGAAATTTTTAAAAACCTTTTACCATTTCCTGATTGACGGGCATATTCAATAATTGAATTTATTTAGCATGGTAAAAAAAAAATCGGTCTTCTATGACGGGTAAAAGGGTCCTTGACGGGCCCTGAAGGAAATTTGGAGCCTGATGACGACGGTCAAACTGATATAAATCATAAAGTTGTCACATCTTCATTAATCTTGTTGATCCGCTCCTTCAACCCTAACCCCCAAATATGAGATATATATGTTTATCAATGTAATTATGTGGAAATTAAAAAAACAGTTTTTAAAATAAAAATTAATTAATTAATTATTATATATTCTAAATTTATTCAAAATTATTTATCTATATTAATTATAATAATTAAAAAACATAACTTTTTAATAATGGAGTGCCTTAATATTATACACATTCACAGTCTATTCTAAACCCATAAGTTGTCATATGTTTGTTTATATATAAGGACCACTCTATTTATTTTATTGTTTGGGTTTTTAGGTGGTTTTTTATGGGAATATGGATAATATTTTTTGAACCATCCAAATTTCAAAACATTTGAATTCTGTTTTTTAATGCGTAAATGAATTTAACACTCTGAAACAGCCTTATTATTAAATTTTCACAACTAATATATGGTACTAAGATGTTTTGAACATTACCAACTATAATCCAAACAAAATAAAGCAAAAAAAATATAAACGTCGATCTTTAAACATTAATTTTTATTATAAATGTAAAAAATATATATATATAATTTCAACCTTCTAATTAAATTGGCATATATATATAGGTAAAATATTTATTAACATTTATGTTTTTTAAATTATTCATTATTATATATTTAAATAAAAAGTTATTTTTTATTACTTATTATTTAATATTTATGTATTATAAAAATTAAATATATGTATAAATAATACATTTTTACAAATTATAAAAAGTTTCAAAATTATTTTAAACTTTAATGTTGAACTATAGGCAATTATTTTAATAAAACATTTATATGGATCTAGGAACTTTGCTAATAATCTATTATTAGATTATTTATTGCATTAATTTAAATTGTTGAGATGTAAGTTTTGTATTTTTCGAAGTAAGTTTAAATTTATTAAAATATGTTAAATTAGTGGAATATAAAGTTTATATTTTTTTTAAGTAAGTTCGCATTTCTAATAAAAATAAATAACATGATTAATTAAAAGCATAATGGCACATAAGTGACTTCAAATTTTTAATGTTTTGATTAATTAAAAGGATAAAGGGAGGGAAGTGAATTCAAGTTTTTAATCAAATATGTAGCATGTTGTGTTTTGACAAAAAGAAAAAAAATTGAATAGTAAGGAATAGTTGTTTGAATTTAAGCGTGTCAAAATTACCGATATGAAAAGCATGATCATCATGTATGTGTGAACATGTTATTTTCGTGACTACAAATTAGCTAACCTCCTTGATTTTACTTCACAGCTATGGTCATGCATTTGGCGTTGTTTAACAAACCATTTTCATGAATACCATAGAGCTATGTGTTACCCCAGGTCAAACCTCTCTTTAAATGATGGATTTGTGGTCTAATGAGTTTCAAGAGCTAGTTTTCCAAATGTATGGGAGAGGTAGTTTTCCAAATATATGCATGAGAGATTTCATTTTTGCTGAATTTATTTTTGGGACCATTGAAACTTACAAGAGACGCATCTTACTAGATATGCATTTGTGTGAGGATAATGTTGTTTTACTCATTATGGCAGCTAGTGTTTTTGAGAAGCTTGTGATATGTTGTGGATTGGAATGGATAGAATTGGAAAGAAATGTATTATATCAAAGATTTGTTTTGTTGATAATGTTATCCAATCCATTGCATAAAGCACCAATAAGTATCAGTCTAGTTGGTTGTTTCACTTCCATTACTTGTGTAAGCATCTAAAGGTCCTAGAAAAACTGTAAGAGTGGAATCAATCGTATCTAGTTGGGGCCAGGTTTAGCTTGGAATTTATCTTTAAGGAACTGGCTTAATTGCTATCTCGTAACAACTTTAATTCCTCTCCTCGATATGGGGTGGCTACTTGGTGAACTCCATCTCTCTTGTCTCGTGTCAACATGTACGCAACAGGTTTTTTAGTTTTGGTAAAAGCTCACTTTCTTAAATGGAAAAACCTGGTTGTCCTCAACAGTATTGGAAAGAAATGCAGAGGATTGTGTTTTAACTCTAAGGACAACCAACACCTAAATGGGAAAACCTTAATGGAGAAATACATGGTTTTGAATGCAAACATGAAATTTATAACACTCTCCAAAATTGTTTTATGAATACTCTGTTTCTAAAAGTATGTTTAGAAAGCTCTATTCAAAGATGACTTTTACATCTTTTGCGGGCTTATGAGTGTGTTGAAATCTTTACCAGGGAAACGGTGATGTTGTAGATGTCTTATAGTGCAAGAAAATACATTGCAGAGACAATGCTATAGATTTTTTATTTTTTTAATTAGTGCACAAAAATGAAATGCAAATTTTGATTTTTTTTTCAATATGATATTGATAGAATGTGGATTCTGATCCGATTCGAAATCACATTGGGTGCTATGATTCTACACAGAATACTTTTTATATTAGGCCTCACATTCTCTCATCCATTTTATTGTGTTAGGACATATCAAAGATACAAAAAAAAATTAAGTCTATTTTACATTATTTGTTTGAAAATAAAAATAATAAAAGTATTATTCTAAATATAATAACGTTGTCTCACAGACACTGTTTTATATCACAGTTCCACGTCGCTATTACATTCAAAATACCTTTGTATCGCAAGCTACACCAAAAAGAATGCGCGTCGAAAACTACCCTTCCTTAGCGTTTAGGGTTTCTAATGAGGTATGGGAGTGGAACCATCTGTCGCATATGTGCATGTGTTTAGTAGAAACCTCATAACCAAATGGAAAAAGAAACCCTCAAAACACATTTCCGTTGGTGGGATTGAACGAAGTCGAATTTTTTAATTTGTTTGGCATATTTAGTTAAATTCCGTAACTATGACATGACATAAATTTGATAAATTTATATTAATAAAATCTATTATTATTAATATTGGTATATTTACCTAGTTGGTGGGTGGATCATGTTTACGTGGTGAAATAGTTATGAAATGGAAGATAGTTTGGAAAACAAAATATTCTTCATATTCTTTTAGTTAAACGGTTCAAGTGTGAGTTATTCATGCAAATCTACATGTTTTTAGGGACATTCTTGATGTTATCAATTTATCAACTATTAGTTGTTTTTTTATATTCTTTTTATTTGTATCTCACATTCTTCTAGCTATCTGCCATGAAATTTTGGTTATTCATTCATCAACTATGAGTTATCCATGCATTGCAACGAGTTATCTATGCATGAGTTAGTTATCTATTTATAAGCTAGCTACCAATTATTTTTACATTGTTACATTGATAGACGTTTTCATTTGAGATTTTGGGTGGACCATGGCCTATACTTTTTTATTTACAGAGGAGGATAAGACAAGTGTACTGTCTAGATTGATTATATGGAAGTCGTTCAAAATTCAAATAAAAATATAAAAAATAACTAGTAGTTGGTGCATGGATAATCTATGACTAATGAATGGATAACCAACTGTTCATGGAAGATAACTATAGAGAGAGAGAGAGAGAGAGTGAAGAATATAAAAAATAACTGATGGTTGATAAATGGATAACTCACAGTTGATGCAAATGAATATACATGAATAACTTATAATTTGGGGTGGAATTGTAGTTTACATGTCATAGATAACTTATAATTTCGTAGTACTTAACTTGTTGTCTATGGGCATTCACCAACCACAAGTTAAGTGGTTGTACTAGTTTTTATTTAAGATTTGGGTTGGACTACAACCTATGTTATTTCATTTACGAACGAGGATGAGACAAGCCTACTATCGAGATGGATTCTATGGAAGTCGTTTAGAAGATGAAATAAACAATACTAGCACACACACACATCATTTGTTGTTGGATCACGTCGATAGGGATCAAATCGTTGAGAGATAGTTATGGAATGGAAGACACTTTGGAAATATTTTTTATTCGTCATATTCTTCTAGTTAAACGGGTTCAACTATGAGTTATCCATGCCTAGCTACATGTTATAATTGTCATTCTTCTTGTTATTCATTTATCAACTATTAGTTATTTTTTATATTCTTTTTCATTTGATCTCACATTCTTCTAGTTATCTGCCATGAACTATTGGGTATCCAGTCATCAACTATGACTTATCCATGCATTGTTACTAGTTATCTATTCATCAACTAGCTACCCTTTATTTTTTTATATTCATTTTTTTATAAATATTTATTCGAATTTTGAATGATTGTCATAGAATCAATCTCGACAGTACACTTGTCGCATCCTCGTCCATAGATGAACAGGCATAGGCCGTAGTCCACCTCAAATCCTAAATAAAAACATCTATCAACGTAATAATATATATATATATTAAATGGTAGCTAGTAGCAATGCATAGATAACCCATAGCTAATGAATGGATAACCATGAATAACCAACAATTCATGGTAGATAACTAGAAAAATGTGAGATAAAAAGCTAAAAATATATATAAAAGAATTGATAACTAGGCATGGATAACTCATAGTTAAACATGTTTAACTAAAAAAATATGAGGAATTAAAAAATATTTCAAAATTGTTTTCCATTCCATAACTATCTCTCAACCATTAATCCAACCACAAACTATGCAAATGTACTAGTTTGTATTCTTTTTTTTAATAATTCTCTATTTCGAATTTTGAATAACTATCATACAATCAATCTCGAGAGTACACTTGTCTCATCGTCATTAGTAGATGAAAAATCATAAGTTCGAAATCTCAAATAAAACATCTATCCATATAATTATATAAAAAAACATATAAATTAAAAAAAATAATATAATAAAATTTTGAAAAAATTAATGTTATAGTTATTATAAAAATATATATATACAAATTGCAAATAAATAAACTTAAACAAATTTCATAATACCTTATCACTTAAAATGATTGTGACAAAGCAATTAAGTGAACAACACCAAACTTATATTTATTGAAAACCATACTAATTATTAAATCAAATAATATATTCGCATCTTATAATTAGTTAGAATAAATATACATCTTTTGTTTTGAATTTTAGGTTGAAGTCCGTTGGAAAGCACACCAGGCCAAAATGTTGAGCAACTTATCATATTTCAATAAACCTAACATAATACGGTTATCAGCTAAGCTAACCGACATTTTGTGAACCGCTGCATTGAATTAAACTGGATTTAATAATACCTTGACAAGTCTGAGATGCAACGGCCCAGCCCAACCTCGATCTACTACAAATCACTAGAAAAATTTTGGAGTTGTGTGAAGCTAATTGGAAAACACTCCCCCTTAATGTTCAACAGCTTACCAAACATATACCAAGCTTATAAATACACGGATTTTAAAATATGATTGATAGACATATTTGTCCGTGTAAATCTACGCCACGCTTAGAAAACTTGAAAACATTTCAAAAAAAAACATACATCTAAAACCATAAACATGCTTATGCCTTTTCCATCTTAATCTGCACCAAAACTTTGAAATAGTTGTGCCTTGGCTTCTAGATTTTCATTTTCATTTTCATCTTCAGCTTTTTCAAATTTGCTATCAACTTAGTTGCAACTTTTTGTTAAATGTATTTTTATTTTTTTTATTTTGTATATAGATTTAAGTTTTTTTAAATTAATATAAATCTATCTTAACTTTGGTTATATAAAAGGTTTAGAAGGATCAATCTGATTAAGGTCAAGTTAATCAAAATTTAATAGTGAAATAGTTATCTATTCCAATTTGGAATCATGTTGTAAATGTGTAAATGCTAAAACATAATGTTAGGGTTGATCTTAAGTAGGGAATCACCAAAGATGTAAGTAGTTTAGGGCACATGGTTTTGGTAGCCTGTGTATTCTTGCTAGTTGTATTTGCATGTAAAGACCCATATAAATTCTGTTTTAATCCTCCATTGTAAAGTCTCAATGTGAGCAAGAGAGATTCTATTGGCGCCCTTGGCTTGGTTTAGCCAAAGACCAATAATCTATTATTGATACATGTTTGTTTTTTTTCCCTAAGAGGGTTTAGAGGATATATTTGGTGTTTCTATTGTGTTTGTTGATTTTTTTTCTCATACATTTTTAATCCAAAAACATAAATGCTAGAAATTAGCAAAAAATGCAGTGATTAATCTATTTTGAAGTAAAATAGTTATTTACACAAATTTAGTTATGGAAGTGCCAACTATTTCATATTATAAAGTATAATACATTATTAGTACAAATGGGAAAAAATGAATTCATTAGCTAATTAACTAATTACGATGTAAAATACTTGCAAATTACCTAATTTTATTAATTTGCAATAATCACAAAACTAATATCTAAGTTTTTGTTCTATTATTAACCTAATTATAAATATCCAAATATATATTTTAAGACAATCTTTTAAGTGCCAACAATTCCTATTTGGAATCATAAACATAACAGGTAAATTCTATAGATATAAAAAATTGTATTCATTATAACACTAAATTTTACAAATAAGTAAAAATTGCATTCATTCATTGATTATGAAATAAAATAGTTATTCTTAATATTTATGTCATGTAATTATTTATGAAAAGATTTATTTAAAACACTAGTAATAGAAATTGAAATTTGATATATATATATATATATATATATATATTACAATCTAAATAAATTAAATTTAATCGGAGATATATATATATATGATATACTTACACATCTTATCCAATTTGGGCTATATAAAGCAACTCTCTAACGTAATTATATACTATATACACATTAAAAACACACATTATTTTTAAGTATTACATAATTTTCAAGTTTTACATTAATTTGACATTAGTGTATCATCTCTTCATAACTCCATTTTGCGATGATTTCAATCAGAAAATGTTCTTCAAAATATTTTTTTCACAAATACTAATGACATCGTCAACATTTGGAGCTTTAACGCTTCCATACAAATTATCACAAACATTCATTTCCGATTCAATTTATTCTATGACATTTGCTACCATTATACTCATGACATCTTTGTTTATGTTCTTTGCTGGTTCATTCAACCGTCTTTTTATAGATTTCAATTTCATATTAAATTTCAAGATTTCATTAATCATTTGTTCAATTTAATATTAATTTTCTTTTTTTAAGTTAGAGAAACCGGTAACTCATCGAGATTACCTGAACGAGGCTCAGGTTCAATTTAATATTAATTTTCAACATTTCATCAATCATTTGTTCAAGGGATTCATTATCATCTTCATACAATTTTTCTAGTTTCATACACATAAGTGATTTTCAACATGCCACCAAGATCTATTTTCTTGCACATCTATCGGGCCTACCTCACAAGAAGAGCCAACAACAAAAGCCCTACAACAACCTCAAGCAATCAAAACAAAGAAAGCACAACCGTCCTTACCATTTTTCTTTCGGCATAATGTCTAACATTTACGTATGCGCCCTTCCATTCTTTGTGACCTGGATAAGAACATGCAGCTCAACAATGAGAAACGAACCAGAAGAAATGAAGAGCAATCTCGTGATAATTTTTGTTTTGTAATAACACACTAGCTCATGGACTATACCCAAACTCTCACTCTAATTCATGTCTCAACGACTTGAAGGTGCAGACGGGGGGGTTTTAAAAGCAGAGGAAGGAGCTACCAGAAGTGCATATAGGACTCACAAGAGAACAACACGCGACTGTAATGAAGTATGAGCTTCGACTCGCTTACCATGTTTGATCGGGGTCTGTGTGTGCGGGAGGAATTGGAGATAGCGAAGCATGTGGGTAGACAGAGGTCTGCTCTGATACCAATTGTTTTAGTAGGCACAACATAGCACAAGAGGAAAAAATGCCCATGAACTTATCATATTGCATTAAACATAAGATTTAATGGTTGCCAAAAAAAATAAGGCAGCACGAAATCATCATGTAAAATCACCGACATTTTGTGACTGGTTGCAATTAAATAAACCAAGAGGGAGACGCTTAGCAACTTGATTAATTTTACAAACGATAGAAATTAATTTGGTGTCCATGTGTCTTTAAAAACAATCACTCGATAGATGTAGTTGTTGGAAATCAATTATTTTTATTATTGTGTTACCTACATTTAGTTTTGGGTGTATTGAAGTAGCGGTTATCCAGAAAACCATTTTGCAAAGGTTTGTGTAAGGTTTTATTAATACATATTTTTAGTTTTTATATAATGTAGGGTTTTTCTAGTTGTTGATTGGGTCTGTCTACGGTGACTTAGTTCAGGGTGTGTACACTATGCTTCGGCAGCAGTGCATGTCGTCATGTTTTTTTAAGTGCGGTGGGTTTTTCATTTGGAATTGTCTAACTAGGGGACTTTTTGACTTTGAGGTTGATTTTCTGTTGGAATCTGATGAATTTAATTTACAAAATATGTAATTTATGTTGTTTGTTGGACGATTTTAAGTTCAGAAATGAAATTAGGTGACAGGAAAACCCCCAAACACCCACACTCTGTAAAATCAAACAGTCTTTTTCAAAGTTTTGAAAAATCCATAAAGATTTATAGCAAAAAACTGGTAAAAACTAGCTGGAAACAAAGGTCAAAAGTCCCCTCTTTAGACAACTCGTTTTCATTTTGTGAGAGCGTGTTCGTTGCATAAAGGTCAACAATTTTGTGTTGTAGATGGAATTCGATTTGGGGTTTGAATGCCCTGCTCTCAATTGAAAGGAGGATGGGTTTCCACGCCTCGCAGTCGACATGTTTAGTTTCTATTGCACAACAATGTTTAGTGCAGTGTTCCTTCTTAGGGACATTGTTTCTTAGTTTTTTTTATTTTATTTATTGTAATGATAAAAGATTCGTTTACTAAATTTCTTGAATTTCTACATTCGAAAATACAAATAATCCGTAAATGATATAAAAGTTGATAAAAATATAATATTTTACAACATAGAGTTGACAATATATAAAATCATTTAAAGTGCCTCTAACGTAACTGTTTATAAAGAGTTACACCTTTTCACTTGTTATTATTATACTATTATTTCTTCTTGTTATTATTATTGTTGTGGGAGTGCTTCCCACTTTTGACATGGGACTAGGCCTTGTAGAATGAAATAAGGCCTCAGTATCAAGCCCCTATAAGGGGTAGAATGTGAGGTTGGGTGACCCCAAGTGATCCTGCAAGAGATTGTTAGAAGCAAGCAAAGTGAAAACAAAATAGAAATAGTAACACTTGCATGAAATAATAAAGAAGCCGAAGAGTATGAAAACTTCAAAATTCACAATCAACCAAACCACTTGTATATTTCCCAATGGTCAAGCTAATAGAAACACATTTCAGAGCTGAGCTCCAACTGGAGACAAACACTCTTCCTAAGGGAGGTCCTCCTTATCCAAAAAAATGCTTGAAGTATGGTTAATGAACCAATATAAAATGGGAAGAACACTTTCTCCTTGATTGAAAGAGGAAAGGAAGCTCTAGAAATCCTTAGCAAGTGAGGGAAAATGAGAGCTCAAGCATAACTCGTGGAGAATAAATTTGCTTCCAAATCTTCTTACAAGTGGCATACCCATGGATTTATTTTGTAGGCCAAGATGAGGCCAAGAAATGACAAGATCATAATGTGAACCCATTGATTAATTGTTTGAGTTCCCAAGCACACCAATGGACCATTTGAGGCAACCAAATGTGTGAGAGGCCAGATTTGAATTCAAATGGGTAAGTGGAGCTTTCATGATCCTTCGATGCATCATTTGTGAGTGAGATCCCGCCGTTTGTGTCAGTAGCACAGGAATTGAAGGATATTTTGTGCTACAATGTGGGTGTTGTTTTGGGCGCTCATAGTGTAGTGCTAGTAACTAGAGTTTAACCATGATTTTGTTTTTTTGGTTGTTTTGAGGTTATCATATTCTCATTATTCTCTTTAGACCTTGTGAAGGATTTTTTAGCTGTGTGCATGTTGTATGGTGATGGCACTTTACTGTGTGAATCGTGAACTTGTCGTAGGTGTGCAAGTTTTTCATGGTAACAAATGCCCCTTGATGTATAAGGTTTAGAGGGTATTGTAGAGCCAATAATGTGTCATCATTTCTGTTTTTCTTTCCCAATTAATTCTTCAAACGATGTGGACAAGAGTGACAAGATTTTAAAGAGAAAGATTATGTTGGAGTCGGGGCTCTTGGGAATTGGAAAAACCAGATATTTCCTGAGATTAAATGTGGTGCACGATTTGAAATCGTATGCCTTAAATACTTGAAAATATATTAGCCACCTAACTAATATGTCCTCCAATGAAGAGATTTTTTTTGATTGGATTGGATATATATTTTAATATATATATTTCAATATAAGATATTTATCCTTCCCACAAAAAAAATTCACGTTCCATCATTCGTAAAACGTTTAATCCAAAACTCAAAGCACGAAGTACTCCAGGCATACTACGAGGTCTTTATAACCCTTTAAATAAATGTATTATTGAGTATTGTAATATTCCATCGATGTGGGTCATTAAGTATATAT
>LPNX010627166.1:0-11858 GCA_001517045.1 Pseudotsuga menziesii
TCTTTTCTTGTCTGACTTTTTGGTTTTTTAATTTTTTTGGACTTTTTCAAATATTTAAAAAGCTTGAAAAAGAATAAAACGGCTTTATAGTTATAAACTAGGAGGAGACGAGTGTTATAGGGGAAAACAAACTAGTTCCAAGTAGTGGAACATACCAATGCTCAATGCAAGGATACACGTGTAGGATAGCGACACTCGGGGGAAAATCCCCTCCCAGTAAAAAGGGAATCAAGCTGTAAAGGATATATAAAATGGCTATGCATGGCTAGACATGAGACAAGCTCGGGCTATATGTCTGAAACACAATGTCAGGGAAGCCAGCATAAAGCTCAATAAGGTAGGCAAAGCTCATGAAAATGAAATTACAACTTGACATACGGGAGTCCTGAGGGAAATAGGCCAGCAAAAGATTAAGAGGAGTATGAGGCTCTTACGAAATGTCATGGAAATACTATACAATGGACTCCCACACCCTAAAGGACAAAACGTCAGCATGGGAATCAAATGTAGATAAGGCGCTAACTAGGGTACCCATGTAAGGTCAAGCTCTACCACTCATATCATGCCACTTCTAAAGCAGCAAGGTTCCGTCACATAATAGAGTGGGTTCATACCTAAGTCTATGATGAAACGGTCATAAGGTCATGCAAAATGCAAATGGTGATGAAACCTAACCTATATGCCAGTTTAGACATGATACCTGAGATCGGTACGAACGGGTCAATCCAACGGCTGAAACGGCACTCAAAAAAGTCTCCTACATCAAGAATTAGGTCAAAAACGGTCCAAAATGATTAGAAATAGTCCAAACTATAGGAAAGGGGGTAAAAAAATTTAAAAATTTCTTTAAATAGTAAAAAATTCAAAACATTAAAAAACATTTGAAATTTTTACCCAATTGAGCTCAGATTTTCAACAGCGAATTCAAGGAGATCCAGCCGGCGGAATCCACTACCATTTCTTCCAGGTACTTACCCATGCTCTTCTCTTCCATTTCAATGCAATTTTTATCAAATTCCGTGGTCATTTGAGGTTTCTAGGACAATCTAAAAAGGGCATTGCGGCCCACGTGGAAATTTCTATTGCATATTAGATCCAACATCCTCTAGAAGGAAATACTAAGGGCATATGTGACTGTTCGCAGTAAACCCGCGTGTATACGTGCAAATAGAAAAGAAACCCGCGTGTATACGTGATTGTGAGTCAAAAACTCGTGTACAGGAAGAATGGTGCATAAAAATCAAGGCAAATAAACAAGCTGAGACAAACTTCACACCAATCAGACACTACCAGGAAAACATGCCCCCAGACCCAACACAGAAACAAGAGAGAAAGAGCAATTCAAAGTCATTGAATNAAGGCAAATAGACAAGCTGAGACAAACTTCACACCAATCAGACACTACCAGGAAAACATGCCCCCAGACCCAACACAGAAACAAGAGAGAAAGAGCAATTCAAAGTCATTGAATGCCGATAGAAAACCCCCAAAGGACAACTACTAGGAACTCTCTAGCAAAGTCACCAATTCTGTTATGGAGAGAAATTCCTTTGGCTTGGGGTACCACAATAGACAGCTTGACTCCAGAAATCATTCCTTTCCAATATGCAATAGAAATTAAAGATCTAATACTAAAGGATCGGACCTCGTACCTTATTCCGAACGGTTGAAGTAGATCCTCGTTGAGATTTCCAACCTCAGCTTGAATTGATTAATCACGTCCTCAACAACAAGTAATCAATACAATCATACTATATAGATTGGTGTTAGATCTATTCTAGCATATATAATCAACAATGTATAAGCCTCAGCTTGAATTGATTAATCACGTCCTCAACAACAAGTAATCAATACAATCATACTATATAGATTGGTGTTAGATCTATTCTAGCATATATAATCAACAATGTATAAGCATTTGAAATCATCCCATGGATAAAATATTCATTCAAATATACATTATTGGACAGGAAAAGATATTTCTATTAATATAAAATCAGAGATTACAATGGATACAAACTATGTCGGCACGTCTGCGAATCGGAGAAACTAAATCCCCCACTTGGGCCTCCACCACCTCAATCCTCCATTTCTCAATAGCAAGCTCACAAGCAAAAGGCAAGCTTGGGAAGAACACAAAAGTGCTCCAAGGGAAAAAGGGATGCAGACTCAAGCATAAGTTCTGGCAACAATGGACTATAGTTTCTTTGCTCTCAATTCTCTCTTATGCCTTCAATGTACCAAAGAGTTCCTTATATAGATTTTCAAAGGGGTAATGAAAGGTCGAATCCAAGTGATCTCAAGGCATATGGAAGGCCAGGAGTCAAGTGACTCAGATCCATGTCAAGGAAAACTCCAAAAGGATTTGGATTTTGTACACATCCCGATGTACGCGGTTTTAGTGGTCAAACCCGCGTATATACGCAGTTAGGGGTTTAAAAGTCACGTATATGGATTTTCACATGTTTTTAGGGATGGTCAATAAAACATCAAAGGACAAAAAATGGTCCAAGGGGTCTAAGGAGTCTACAAAGGGACAGGGTAAAGGCCATACAAGTGTGATTCACCTGGAGTGGTAAAATCAGCTATAACAGATGCCACCTAATGTGTGAGGTCATAGGGGTCATACGATGGCTGAAATACATTATAAGTCCATCCTAGAAGTGGAGTGATGAAGAATCTCAAATGGAAGACCAGCCACCCAATCAACATAGTACAATGATACAACTATGCACATACATATAGAAGTCCCGGATACATAAGAGTACAATGGCCATGAATAGGCATGATACAAGATATTACATAAGTGGTCATCACCACGTACAATATAAATAGATCAGAATCTCCATGATGAAGATATACAAAGGATCAAGATCTCCATAATGGCTGAAGATATACAATGGATCAAGATCTCCATAATCGTTGGAAATGTCTGACATATACTGGAATCAAGTCACGAGAGCTGAAATCTCATGAACACTGGCACGATCAAGGAGGTAGCATATAAGAGATGCCACCAATATGGAAGGTCTTATACACAAACCGCTATGAGTACATGTCCTACTATGTGAATAGAGGTGTCAAGGTCAAACATAGTAGTCCATTGTTTGATTACCGGTCATTGATGTATATCGTTAACAAACGCGAGATCACCCACCGATAATGAAAATGGGAATCAAGGTACTAGAGTGCAAACTAACAAGTGTGAATAAATGTGTTGAGGTCGAACACTTGAGAGGATCCATCAATCAGGGGACATTGATGTATTCCCAAAGACTGTCAATGGCGAGAGAACCTGCCACTAATGACTGCAAGTCTCAAGGCACTCAAAATGACTCTAGATTCCAATCCCAGAATAAATGATCTGAAGTCGATGGGATGAAATCCGCTGGAAGGAGGGCATTAAGGCATCCCCCATCATACAACACGAGGTACTCAGCAAAGCTGTATAATGTGGAAGGACTTGATCATAAGGTGCACGAACCAGTAGCTGTACCGGGAATGGCCGACTCAGGTTTCAAATTCCTTCGNAACATGAGGTACTCAGCAAAGCTGTATAATGTGGAAGGACTTGATCATAAGGTGCACGAACCAGTAGCTGTACCGGGAATGGCCGACTCAGGTTTCAAATTCCTTCGAACAAGAGCATAATGGCATATGGTGACTGAATAAAGGCAGCATAGACTCGATATACAAACTGCGACATCTCTGCGACACAGGAGGCATCGTCAAAGGCTCCATGGGGACTAGAAGCTTAACCAGTCGGTGGAGATAAACTTAGATAAATGAGTACAGCTCCAAAATTCAAACTATAAACCCAACCAATGGATGTGATATACAGTGCTCTGTTCAAAGGCGACACGACTCGACAGCTGCCAAAGATAACATCTTTCCTTGTCTGACTTTTTGGTTTTTTAATTTTTTTGGACTTTTCAAATATTTNTATAGTGCTCTGTTCAAAGGCGACACGACTCGACAGCTGCCAAAGATAACATCTTTCCTTGTCTGACTTTTTGGTTTTTTAATTTTTTTGGACTTTTCAAATATTTAAAAAGCTTGAAAAAGAATAAAACGGCTTTATAGTTACAGACTAGGAGGAGACGAGTGTCATAGGGGCAAACAAACTAGTTCCAAGCAGTGGAACATACCTATGCTCAATGTAAGGATACACGTGTAGGATAGCGACACTCGGAGGAAAATCCCCTCCTGGTAAAAAGGGAATCAAGTTGTAAAGGATATATAAAATGGCTCTGCATGGCTATACATGAGACAAGCTCAGGCTATATGTCTGAAACGCAATGTCAGGGAAGCCAGCATAAAGCTCAATAAGGCAGGAAAAGCTCATGAAAATGCAATTACAACTTGACATACGAGAGTCCTGAGGGAAATGGGCCAACAAAAGATCAAGAGGAGTATGAGGCTCTTGCGAAATGTCATGGCAATACTATACAATGGACTCCCACACCCTAAAGGACAAAAAGTCAGCATGGGCACCAAATGCAGATAAGGGGCTAACTAGGGTACCCATGTAAGGTCGCGCTCTACCACTCATATCATGCCACTTCTAAAGCAGCAAGAAGGTTCTGTGACATAATAGAGTGGATTCGTACCTAAGGCTATGATGAAATGGTAATAAGGTCATGCAAAATGCAAACAGTGATGAAACCTAACCTATATGCTAGTTTATACATGATACCTAAGATCGGTACGAACGGGTCAATCCAACGACTAAAACGGCACTCAAAAAGGTCTCCTACATCAAGAATTAGGTCAAAAATGGTCCAAAATGATTAGAAATAGTCCAAACTATAGGAAAGGGGGTAAAATTTTGAAAAAATTCTATTGAAATTTTTACCCAATTAAGCTCATATTTTCAACAGCGAATTCCAGGAGATCCAGCCGGCGGAATCCACTACCGTTTCTTCTAGGTACTTACTCATGCTCTTCTCTTCCATTTCAATGCAATTTTTATCAAATTCCATGGTCATTTGAGATTTCTAGGCCATTCTAAAAAAGGCGTTGCGGCCCACATGGAAATTGAGGGTTTTTCCGCTTATAGGGCTGGCTATTCACGGAAAATGCCCCCAAACCTACGTACATACGTGACTGTTTAGCAAATAGTCACGTATGCGACCATGCATGAGATTTTTTAACTAATCTAATGGGAAAACTTGCAATTTTTTGTGCAGGATGGTCCTAGAATGGAGTGAGCGTGAACATGGTGATGTAGAGGAGGCAAAAAGGGTCGATCTAATGGCTCAATAAGTTCTACGTGTATGTGGACTCTACAAGTTTTGGTGTCTTGGTGGCCTGANCCTAGAATGGAGAGAGCGTGAACATGGTGATGTAGAGGAGGCAAAAAGGGTCGATCTAATGGCTCAATAAGTTCTACGTGTATGTGGACTCTACAAGTTTTGGTGTCTTGGTGGCCTGAAGGCCAAACCAAGACTATTGCAGATGCTGGTGGATTACTGGGATCAAGACTCTGAGTCCTTCGAAATAGATGGGATGTCCCTCACCATAGAGGTGGAGGACATATACTTCATTACTGGACTTTCCCGATGGGGGGAAGTAGTGAACCTTCGTTCTCACGGTGGGCCTGGAGGTGGCCTGACTATCGATGAGTACATTGTGGTGTACTGCGATCCAGACACAGAGAAGGTGGGGAGTGAGGTCCCAACCAACTCTATATAGGTGCTGGGCCNTCTCATGGTGGGCCTGGAGGTGGCCTGACTATCGATGAGTACATTGTGGTGTACTGCGATCCAGACACAGAGAAGGTGGGGAGTGAGGTCCCAACCAACTCTATATAGGTGCTGGGCCTAAAGGCCATCCTATTGACATTGGGCAGGATAGCAAGCTTGGTTTCACTCCACCAGGCCTCGTGGCCTCTGATGTTCTATGCAGTGGAGTGCATGCGACCCACGGTCTATGACTGGAGCACTACACTACTGAGCAACATGAAACATCAGCTCAGTGAGTGTAAGATGGGAAGAGTACATAACTTCAGGTTCAACAGCATACTGAGCACATTTTTCTTCGAGCATGTTCCAGGATTGATCCCTAGAGTTGATGTTCCTCTTCACGGGGTTCGAGATCTGGCCCAACGACGTTGGGCAGATGCGATGCGCAGACTGGGGGGAGGTAGGGTGGCCAACCCCTATCCAGCTGATTTCTTTCCATGGTGGCAACGATAGATAGTTGCCATTAATGACTACCCTTATGCAGGGATAGATTTCCCATGGGACCCGGACATGCCGCTACCACCAGGATCAGCATATGGCGATATAGGTAACGAATCTCGACCCTCTCTTTTAATTTTTGAGTTATTTAATTTTTTTGTGTTTTCTGATTATATGGAATCAAAAGACATGTATTTTTGGGTAACAATTCATAGTGACATCTACCATTTGCATGCAGATGTGATACCATGGCGGCCTGAAGGCTTCCCTCGTCACAGACGGAGGGGAAGAGGAGATGATATCATGGGTGTGGATGTGGAGCGAACACTCCAGAGCATTCATACCAACTTTTTTAGGTTGACACACAGAGTTCCCATGGCANAAACGGAGGGGAAGAGGAGATGATATCATGGGTGTGGATGTGGAGCGAACACTCCAGAGCATTCATACCAACTTTTTTAGGTTGACACACAGAGTTCCCATGGCACAAGTCGAGGACTTTCCTGAGGCTATGCAGCGCCAAGTGGTGGGTGTACCACGAGCATGGGTGTGATTATTCTGACGACTAGCTAGAGCTGACCTTCCATGATTACAACCCCCCTCCTCCTCCACAAGCTTAGAGACCTGGGAGTGACATTTTGTATTACCGTGTATTATATTTCCGTGGCTCGAGAGCCCCATTTTTGTATTATGACATTATGTATTACCACATTTTGGATGTTGTATAAAATTTTTTATGGTGATTGGTTTATTTATTTACATGTGTAAAAATTTGTGTTTATGATGAATTTATTGTGTATGAAACAAATGCCAATCTAACACGTAGTTAGCATATGAGTCAACAACTTGATTATTAATTCTTGGAATATGTATGTATGTTATATTGTCAAATTGTCATTCTAATAATCTCACACGTAAGAATATTTTTAATAACGTCGGATCTCTAACATGGTACAAACCATTAAGTTGTGGCACTACTAACTCCGAATCAAGGCTTACCTCAAGAGAGAGAACACCATGTGAAATGGCATCCCCTAGAAGCTCAATAATGGCACTATATTCAGCAACATTATTTGAAGATGGTCGTAGACATACACCTCCTGAAGACATTTCCTGACCCATAGGAGTATAAATCACCCAAGTAGTAGAGGCTGAGTGTTGAGTGTGATGGATCGCACCATCCGTGAATCCTACGTAGGTGGAAGATTCCATTGACATCTGCCAAAATAAATGGAAACTAATCACAAACCCAATCACTATAAGAAAAATACCTAACTATGCAAAATTGTACAATAATATACAATAACCAGCCTTGGCTGAAAATCGTGCATAGTACTTCTTGAGATAGAGCCCATTTCTAGGCTCCGCCAAGGCCATTCCTTCATAATCCACTAACTCATAAGCGCCCTTCTCTAACACACATTTGACGATGTAAGGACCACGCCACATGGGGTTAAAATTTCCTGCCCCCAAGGGTTCCTTCGGTTGATCCCACAAAAGGACCCACTAACTCATAAGTGCCCTTCTCTAACACACATTTGACGATGTAAGGACCACGCCACATGGGGTTAAAATTTCCTGCCCCCAAGGGTTCCTTCGGTTGATCCCACAAAAGGACCAAGTCTCCCTCACTAAACCTCCTTGGACAGACAAACTTATCGTACTGGACCTTTACGGGACATTTGTTTAATTCTAGAGCCACCAGGGCATCTCGACGTTGCTCATCAAGTTGCTCAAGGTGGACCAAACGCTCCTCCAATGGTGTTGGACAGACAGACTTATCGTACTGGACCTTTACGGGACATTTGTTTAATTCTAGAGCCACCAGGGCATCTCGACGTTGCTCATCAAGTTGCTCAAGGTGGACCAAACGCTCCTCCAATGGTGAAGTGTCCAGTAAGAGTTCTACGGCTAGTTTCAAAGAAGGAATCTCGCATTCAACCAGCAATATCGACTCCACTCCATGTACAAGTTGATATGGAGAAAAACCCGTGGCAGTCTTAACAGTGGTTCTATATGCACACAAAGTAGGATATAACATAATGTGCCAATTATTCTTGCTCTGTGCAATGGTTCGTTGGAGAATGTATTTGAGTGATTTATTCACGGCTTCTACGTGTCCATTTGCTTGAGGGTAGTAAGAGTAGGAATGCTCTTGTTTGTACCCTAACTTGGATGCCAACTCTTCCATCATACGATTCTGAAAGTGCAAGCCATGGTCAATGACATTTGCTTGAGGGTAGTAAGAGTAGGAATGCTCTTGTTTGTACCCTAACTTGGATGCCAACTCTTCCATCATACGATTCTGAAAGTGCAAGCCATGGTCAATGACAAGATCTTTCAAAATCTTGAACTGAGTAATAATCTGGTTGAATACGAAGTGCGCGGCTGTCTCACCGTCGGATTTAACTGTAGGCATAGCCTCAGCCCATTTCGTGAAGTAATAAACAGCCACTATGATATGATGATTCCCCCCAGCTGAAGCTGCGTTGCAATCCATAAAATCAAGCCCCCACTTAGTGAAGGGACCGGCGGTGATGATGGGATGTAATGGGGCAGGTTTCGAGCGCATATTATGTGCAAACACCTGGAAAGGGTGGCACCNGTTGTAATCCATAAAATCAAGCCCCCACTTAGTGAAGGGACCGGCGGTGATGATGGGATGTAATGGGGCAGGTTTCGAGCGCATATTATGTGCAAACACCTGGAAAGGGTGGCACCTCTTGACCACATCTACACAATCCTTAAAGATCGACGGCCAGAAATAACCCGCTTTTAAGATTTTTTAGGCTATAGAAAGCCCAGATAAATGACCACCACACACCCCTCCATGGAAATCATTCAACACTACCTCAGCCTCTTCATGAGTTAAACAACGTCATAAAATGGAATCTACCCCACGGTGGTACAAAGTGTTATCCANCACGCCCCTCCATGGAAATCATTCAACACTACCTCAGCCTCTTCATGAGTTAAACAACGTCATAAAATGGAATCTACCCCACGGTGGTACAAAGTGTTATCCACTATGAGGTAATTCTTAAACACGTGACGTAATCGTCGTCGTTCATCCCATGAGAGGTGAGTAGGGACCTTCAATGTTTGCAAATATATAATGATATCCCCATACCATGGGTCTAAAGTTGAGATTAAGAAGATGTGTTCATCAACAAACGTATCTTCACAAACCAACTCCTCAGCCTCTCTTGGGAAATCCAATATAAGCTCTACAAAAATTAACGATTTCTTGGATTTTGCCGAAATAAATTCGAGATCGAATTCTTGCAGGATGACAATCCATTTATTATATTTTCCCCCAATCATCCTTCGAGTGAGGATGAATTGAAATGGATNAATGATTTCTTGGATTTTGCCGAAATAAATTCGAGATCGAATTCTTGCAGGATGACAATCCATTTATTATATTTTCCCCCAATCATCCTTCGAGTGAGGATGAATTGAAATGGATTTACATGGGCTACAACCAAGGACTGGCGAAGGAGAATATAATGTCTCAACCGTTGAACCGCATGTACGGTAGCTAAAGCAAGCTTCTCAGCATGAGAATAAAGAATCTCTGCGTCAATAAGGTTCTGGCTCAGATAGTATATGACATGCTCTTAGAGCTCCTCATCCTCTTGAACCAAAACCATCCCAATAGTCTCCATGGACGTGGCCACGTAAAGTAGAAAATCACGGCTATAGTCTGGGGGACTAATCATCGGGGCCGATGCTAGGGCTCGCTTGAGCGCATCGAAGGACTCCTAGGCCCACTCATCCCAACAAAAGGTGGTGTGCTTCTTCAAAATATGCATGAAGCCTCTAGTCAAATTGGAAAAATTCACAACAAATCTCTATAAGAAGTTTTCCATGCCTTGCAAACATTGAAGATGACGAATATTTTTCAGGGGAGACAACTGAAGTATTGCTTCAACCTTCAAAGGGTCGACTCTTATACCCTCTGTTAACACATATATTTAAGCACAGGGATGAAACAACCATGATGAATGAGAAATAATAGTAGTTGCTTGTCGAACCTTGGTTAAAAAGTTATATTATAAGAGTATCATGATAGGAAAATAACGATCATGTTATCAAAAGATCTAATGGTGCGAAAAAAAGGAGTCGAAAATCAACGGCCAATACTTTTTCCGCTCTCTAGCAGGTGCGAGGAAGATAANATGATAGGCAAATAACGATCATGTTATCAAAAGATCTAATGGTGCGAAAAAAAGGAGTCGAAAATCAACGGCCAATACTTTTTCCGCTCTCTAGCAGGTGCGAGGAAGATAAATTATGTCTGGGCGTTTAACAAGATACATAGATCAACGGCTATTGATCCGGCTCAAAGAGATCTACGGTTTATATTTGCTCCGCCTTGTGAAGTCACAGGGTGGTTAAAATAATAGCGCCCAGCGGAATCAAGTATAGGCTCCTCGATCTGATGGCAGCAGGATAAATGCTTATCGCATCAACGATCATGGATAATTTCGGAGCCTAGACTTGCACGGTAGATAATGCCCATGCATCCAGCGGAATTAGTTACGTGGTGATCGATCTTACGGTTGAGAATTAAAGGTGAGGTGGATCAATGGTCGTAGACTATTCCGGAACACAAAGTTGCATGGGGGATAAGTTTGGAAAGCCCAGCGGAATTGATTACGCGTCACCTAATCCGACGGCAGAGAAATAAAGTCGATCACATCGACGGATGGGGATGCCTCTGGAGCAAAGACTTGCATGATAGTTAAGACCCAAGTGCTTGGTGGAATCAGGTACGTGCCTTTTGATTTAACAGTGGAAAAATACAGGAATATCACATCAACGGTTGTAGATAGCTCCAGAACAAAAATGTGTATGATGGATAAGACCAGGAACCCGGGCGGAACTAATTGTGTGGCGCTTAATCTGATGATTAAAAATAAAAGGTGATTTGATCAATGCTTACAAATGAATCCGGAATGTGGAAGCGCATGGCAGTTAAAGGTAGAAGGTGGTCGTGGAATATAAACCGTTGTCCACGCGTCGAATTGTGGCATACTCCGGAGGCTAAAGTGGTTTCGTGCAAAGTGCTGAAGGAACGCTCCGAAGTGGGGCCTTATAAAAGGAAGGTTGACTTCTCTCGAGGTTATTTTATTGATTGGCTCCAGCGCGTGAAAAGGACTGGAAAATTCGTCAACTTTGGGCTGTCAGTTTCGAGCACACCAAGCACACGTCTCTACAGTTAAACAGGTAAAGCTTGAACCCAGTAGTTCGTTCATCTGAATTGCTATTGTCAATCAAGTTATGGATAAGGGAGAGGAATTACAGAGTGGTCGTGTTATAGATGATAAAGAAGATTATATAGTCGATAGAGACAGGGGTGTATGTGACCCCTTCCTGTCAACTGGAAGTGTGTCCATTAGTAAGGAAAGATTGTGGTATTACCACTCGTAGGGAAATGATGTATTGAATGTATGCAAGTCCTTTTTATATTACTTCACCCTTGAACAAACCCTCCTTTTCCCTAAGTTCGCAGAATGGTGCGCTATTAACTACTCCCCGTCTCAGAGAATTATCGTCAGTCAGTCCACCTCCCGAATTCTTTGTAAAGTCAATGCTGCAGTCATCTGTGAGAACCTCAGTTTACCTGAAAATTACCCTGATAGTCATGAGTCAGTGAATGAGTCAACCCTG
>LPNX010627196.1:15411-58633 GCA_001517045.1 Pseudotsuga menziesii
ATGGGGCTCTATGAAGCTGGAACCAACAAGCTAACCCGTGGGAAGAAATAAGGAGCCTACAAATTATCCATTTTCTCATGTGGCAAATCGAAATATCTATAAGAAGCTTGGAAATTATGTCCTCTGACTGTTATTCTTCTTCGTATAATGGGTTTGATTCTTTTTTTTTCACCCTCTTGGGATGAATACAGGTAGAGCCTCTTTCTCAGCCGAAAAAAATCAGAGAACTCAATCTCATCCCTAATCAGTTAACAATAATAAAAAAATTACCATCCCAAAAACACATATTCGAATACCCAAATGATTTTATGCCTGAGGATGGATCAATTGCTGTGCCGTCTACACTTGAGAGGCAGTTCCATGAATCTCAACTGTCATTTCCCCAGGCACTCCTCTAGTTTCTTCAATGGTTATAATTGCTCCACTATTCCTTCGGCAATAACTGATGTTTGCACCATTTGTCCCAATCACAGCATCAACATATGATAAAGGAATTTGCATCCGCTGAGAAACCTACAAAAGAGAGCTAGAGTTTAAATATTGCATCAAATTGCAAAGTAAATGGGAAATCCCAGTAGCAGCAGCACCAAAACCACAATGCATGAACAAACCTGTGTGATAACAGGTGGTGGTGCTGCATTCGGTACTGAATGACCACCAAGAGGATCTCTGCCATACATGTTTAAACCATGGTGGGAGTGTGTTTCTGGAGGAGGAAGGTCTGATGGCGCATAATAATTATCATGAGAAACAGAGGGTGTGTATTTGGAGTTGTTTCCAAAACCACTACCACTATTAGGAAATTCACTAGTTTGATTATGACTCCATGGCTGGTGGGGCAGGTTCTGCTCCATCTGAGACTGATTTGCCTTCGACATCTAGTTAGGAAATTGTCGTATGTGATTTGCATGTCTTGGCTGTAGATTGGCTATAGATTGGGAGGAGCTTCCCCTTTTGAACTAGCTTTATGAATTCTGATATGTTCTAAAGTCTACCTGCAAAGCCGTTGACTGTATGACCGTACATCACATGGCTGTTGCAGATTTTTTGATAAGGAAATCATTTCTGGTTGAACTTTAGCTTGAAGACGATGAGATGCCTGAATAAAGAGATCTATTGTTGAGAACTCAATAGAGACATTTCAAATTAAATTAAATTGATTGTTAAGACATAAGAAAAATAGAAACATCTCTATCGATATGAGTTTACCTCAACTGTCATCTTCTGTGCAACGAATGTAGATGACTCATATAAGGGACGAACTGCTTTAGGGACACTTGAAGCCTGCCAACCTCAGAAACAAATACATTAATTGCAAGATAGAAACCAAACAATAGTCAAAACGGTAAGTACAAACAAAGTATACCTCTAAGTTCCTGTGGTCAACCATGATGATTAATGCTCCTCTGCCTTCACAAGGTCGGATCAAATACCCACTAGATAACAGTTCACCATGCACAAAGCTTTGAGACTGTGATACCATAGGCATACCTTGAGTAGCAGAGAGAGACCTTTCATAGATCTTTAGCATTCCAGAATTGACAAAAACCAGTTAATAAACCATAAATCTAAGATATTTGACATGAAAAATAATTAAAGGGCAAGCATGTAAGGGTTTGTGAAACCATAGCCAAAAATAGATATCTCATGCTGCAATTGCTTAACTATCAAAGATAAATGTTTGCATTCCATACCACCAAGCTTCCATCTTCTAAATGTGAAGTATATCGTAATGTATAGAAACTCCTTGGTGATGCAAGGGTTATTGGAGCATACATCTATAAAACAACATTGGGATGCACTGGTAAGTATAAAATATACGTCATCTGCCAAATATTCCAACATTCAAATTTAGACACATAATTGATCCTTTAAGAGAGAAATATAATAGATATCAATAAACAGTCTCAATATTTTAGTAGGAACGGTAAAGGAGCTGTCTAATAATAATTACAAAAAATAGTTAGAACCTATGTATGTAGTAGTTCCACTTTCTGTCCATTGGTTGAATCAAAAGTCCCCAGAAACTCCATCTACCGGCAGTCACAAAGCCAAGATACTTTATCTCGCAAGGCTTCAGCTACCTGAGTGAAGTTATACTTTCAGTAAATTTCTTGAGAACCATCAATCAGTACATTAAAACATTTAAAACATCTGGACAAAATGGTTATTAAATACAAGTTGTGCAAATAAATCATAAGAAATGATTTTGTTAGGGAGTCAAGACTAGCCTCAAGATCCCATATGAAATATCTAACCCCAAATATCTATGGTAGACATGTTGCCTTCTGCTCTCTGTCAAAAGATATATGTTATAAAGTAATCCAATACATGCTTAAGAGTATTAATAATCCGTCATATCAGTAATACTGTCTGAGTGACCATTGTTAGAGTCTTGCTGCAAAGCAGCACATAGCTATTAAAGCAACACTCTAGTAACAATGAAGAGCTTATTGCCCTTTTGAGTTGCAAGACAAGCATTAGTTTGATTGGAAGGCTTTCTTCCTGAAGTTGCCTCAATCAATATTCTATAAGAATAGTAAATATTACTTTGGCTAATGAATTGCTGGCATTGTCCATTCACCTCCAAAATAAACTGTGCACTAGGTAACTACCAGAGCCATCTGATTTGTGTCATGTTGAGTTGCATTATGGAAAGTTTAAGGTATATATCAACTAGTTAAAAACTTAAAACTAAATGTTAGGTAAGTTTTGCCAGTTTTCAAGCGTTCACTTTTTCCCAAAGGAAATGAGACAGGCCTTGCAAACACACTCAAAAAAATGGGCTTCAAAATATTGAATTGGATGATAAAAACTCCACATTAATTAGGTTTTGGAAAAACATTAACTGCTTCATATTTGAATGAGAGCATGAGACCTTTGAAATTAGTTTTTTAATAGAAGGTGCAAATGCATAAATTGCTGTAAACGAAATTAACAGGGCTGTTACTTGCTTTTAATCTTGAATATTATATATGAAAGTTTGAAAGATTTTACAGGCAAAGTATAGATTCTTGAATTCAATACACAAAGGATATTAACTAGCAAGCCATCACTTGACAAAATATTAACATTTTCTTTTCCACTAGGTTTGCATAACATATAAATAATGGGTCTGCCTAGAGCTAGGCAAGCACAATTGTTACAATGTTAACCACCATCTCTTGCAGAAGAAGCTCAGCCACTTCTTCATAGAGCAGATTTTCAGCTTACAAGAAACAAACAATGTTGAAAACCTTTTCAAATATCATTTACAAAAGTCAAATAATAAATTATCAAAATCACCTCTGAAGGTTCCAAATTAACAACACCCCACACTTGCACAGCCACTTCACCACGAGCATGTGCAACAGCCACCACACCAATGGAATCCGGACCAGGCTGGAGTAATAATGTTAAGCATCAAGGATGAGCAACCATATGTATCTAATAAATGACAACTGAAGACATAGTCTAAAACCTTTAGCATGAAGGATTGCAATGGAAAAGTAAACAAATTTTATCGTGACAGAAACCTTCATCCCAGGCATCTGGATCCAGTCCACAGCGGTTCCTGTAGCTTTTGCTAGAAACTCTGTCAATGTCTCCTCTGCTATAAAAAACAACCTACCACTAGCTAATTGGAAATTGAAATCAACGCGATTCACACTACAAGACAAAAAAAATCATATCTATATCCATCCATTTCGCCATTAATCCAATACAAAATTCAAACCAGATAACCCAAAAGTAAAACCCTAGATGCGATTTATTTCATTTTCTTCATACACTAACACAGCTCTTTTAGGGAATCGAACTTGGGCTGAACATAGTAACGAATATTGAACGGTTTTGAACATGTACTTACCATTTGAAGTCGAACAGGATAAGCTCTGCATGCCTTTCATGGCTGAAACGGGGCGATGTTCGGTGGATTTGAAGATTTTAAGTGGGTTTCAAGTGGTTTAACGAGTACGACTGCCTCTGGTCAATGTTTTGCGATTGTTAGGAGAATTGAGCATTTTTGCTGCCATGACAATGCAGGTCGCCGATCATTGAGGAAATGGAGTGTTTGAGTGCCTGGAGGAATAAAAACGCGCCTTCTTTCTGTTCAAAAGACGCGCCTTATTTTTGTAAAAAGTCAACAAAAGACGGTGCCGTCGCTATAGCGACGGATAGCCATGGATATAGCGATGTCCAAGGATTTAGGCGTGGATACAGAGATGGATAAGAATCCCTGCGTAGATACAACGACGGCTAGGCGTGGATACAGCGACGCCTCATTCTTGTTGCTTCCGATTTTACACCAAAAAGTAAGTAACGTGGAAAACCTCCGTGGAAAAATCCGCGCTTTTGTACTAGTGTTACCATAGTTATAGTCTTTTGATAACCTGGATGACTTGAGTATGGAGTTTTATGGATTTCATCCAAAACTAATAACTTAAATTTAGGTACATTAGGTACATACATTCTGTCTTTATACAGTAAAAATCCTTTTTCATTCAAACTGTACCCTTTACTTAAGCTTTCTGTTGGATTTTCTTTCATTTTAGCTTGTAAGTTTTGGTAAATTTCATCTTGTTCTACCCCCTCTTTAAGCTATTCATCCAGATCTGTTGTATATGTGTTGATAACTGCTATGAAGTTCAGCCTTTCATTCCTACTTAATGCATCAACAATTTTATTTTCTTTACCTTTAATGTGTTGAATTTCAAAATCATACTCACTTAGAAAAGCTAGCCACCTAGCTTGTCTGGCATTTAGATTAGGCTGATCCAACATATATTTTAGTCTTTTATTATCAGTCATTAGATTAAATTTTCTGCCAATTAGGTGATGACACCACATCTTTAGAGCATGTATAACAACAGCTAATTCCAGATCATAAGTTGCATAATTCTTTTCATGAATTTTTAATTTCCTAGACTCATAGGCAATAACATGCCCTTCTTGAGTCAGAACACCGCCTAAACCATCATTGTAAGTATCAGTACACACTACAAATTATTTATTTGGATCAACTTTTAACTTTTTAAAGATATCATCGCATTTCTGGTTCCAATCAAATTTCTTTCCTTTCTTCTGCAAAGAAGTTATTGAATTCGTGATTCTCGAAAAACCTTCAATGAACCTCTGGTAATAACCAGAAATTCCCATGAAGGATCGAACATCAGCTACATCTTTAGGAACTGGCCAATCTTTGATCGCCTTTATCTTTTCGAGATCCACCAAAATCCCTTCCTTAAAGTCACCACACGACCTAAGTACTGAATCTTATCCTTAAAGAAATCACATTTACTAAACTTTGCAAAGAGTTGATGATCTCATAGCTCTTGCAAAACAATTTTCAAATGTTCTTTATGTTCTTCTTCTGTTTTTTAATACATTAATATGTCGTCGATAAGCACGACCACAAACTTATATAGATACTTATGCATAACGTTGTTCATTAAACACATAAAAACAACTATGGCATTAGTAAGCCCGAATGGCATGGCGACAAACTTGTAATGGCCATATTGAGTTCTAAAAGTTGTTTTAAATATGTCTTCATCTTTAATCCTAACTTGATGATATCCAGACCTTAAATCAATTTTTTAGAACACCGTGGCTCCACGTAATTGATCAAATAGATCATGTATGTGAGTCAACGGGTATTGATTTTTAATAGTCATCTTATTCAACTGACGGCAATCTATGCAAAGCCGCATGGTTCTGTCCTTTTTCTTAACGAAGATGGCAGGTGCCCCCCAGGGAGACACACTAGGTCGAATATACATTTTGTCAATAAGTTATTTTAATTGTGATTTTAGTTCATTAAGTTCAAGTATGTTCATTTGATACAGGGCCTTTGAGCTGGGTACTGCACCAGGTACCAGCTCAATGGTAAAATCTAGTTCCCTTTTCAGAGGTAGTCTCGGAATTTCTTCCAGAAATACATCAACATATTCTCTTAATACTGGTATGTTCTCAAATTTTAATTTGTCTGTTTTATTTAGATTCTCCTCATCAGTTATTGTTACTGCATAAGCTTTACAACCCTTCCTAACATGCCTCTTAAGCTGCAGAACAGAAATATGCCTTATGGTAGTTCTTCTAGGGATTACCTTTACATTTATTGATTTTCCATCATTATTTATACACTTAAAGGTTTTATCATAACAATTTAAAATCACCCTATGTTGTTTTAACCAATCCATACCGATTGGTAATTCATAAGAACCAAGAGGTAATACATTAATCTTTACAACAATTTCAAATTGATCCATAACTACTGCACATTCCTTTACAAAACAGGTTACCTTCCTTTTTGCACCAGTGGCTAACTGAACCAACCAAGAATTTTCAAATTTTTCAACAGGTAGCTTACATTTTTATACCAATTTAGGTGAAACATAACTGAGACTAGCTCCTGGATCAATTAAAATAGCTATATGGGTTTGGTTTATCATACCTTCTACTTCCACCATGGAAGTTTGATATTCTGCTTGTCAATTCTTCAAGGCTGCATTGATTCTGGGCATAGTCCTCGCTAAATCTCCAACAGTCATTTCCTCATGTATGGTATGAATATTATTGACAGTCTTTTTTCAATTAGGACAGACTGAGGCATAATGTGGGCCATTACACTCCTAGCACTTTATATTTTATTTGCATTCAAAGTTCTTTGTGTAATTACCATGATTATTAGTAGACTCCTTACCCTTTGGATTGTTCTGATTGCTTGGTGAATTATTCTTATTCCCTTGGAAATTCTTGTTAGGAAAATGGTTGGCCTTATTGTTTTTAGAATTCCGGTTGGGCACAAATTCTTTCTTATTTTGATCATAATGGTTTTTATTCTTCTTGGCCTTCTAGTTGGCCATGCTCTCCTTCTTTTGATTCTGTTCATAACAAAAATTGGTTTTCCTCATAGCTTCTTCAATAGTTTTTGGATTGTCATACTCAACCTTATCCTTGATATGATAAGGTAGATAGTTGAGGAATTGTTGTACTTTTGGTTTTTCATCTACAAGGTATGGTACATACCTAAGCAGAATTAAAAACTTGCTGTTCAAATCTTTCATAGTCATTGAACCTAATTTAAGCTCATAGAATTCTTTTGCTCTCTCTTCATAGAACTGCTCAGAAATAAATTTATTTTTAAAGTACCTATTGAAGGTACTCTGATTTATGTTATTTTCTTTTATTCCCTTCACTCTCTTCAAGTCTTGCCACCAAATATCAGCCTTCCCTGAAAGATTGTAGATAGCCATTCTAGCCTTTAATTGGCTAGAATAGTTATAATTATGGAAGTACTTCTTCATCCCAGATAACCAGGATTCCGCTTGCTCCCCCTTCTCAGTCTCTCCATTGAATGTTGGTGGTTTAATCTTTTTAAACTTCCCAGAAATTTCCTCATAGGGTTTATATTTCCTCTTTTTAGTATAATGGTTTTCATCACTACTATCACTAGTGGAATGAAAATTATGTTGATCACCAAATACCTCTGAAGATGAGCTGCTTTCATTTTTAGTCTGTTTAATCTTTTTATATTTATGTTGATGACTTGTATCTTCTGAATTAGCTCTTTTAACCCTTCCCTCAGTTTGAAATATTTTTGTTAGGATCTGATTCAGCTCCTCCTAAGCTCTCAGAATCCTTTGATTCTCTCGTTTAATAGATTCCATTTCAAATTTTAAGTCTTTTACTGTTTGTAAAATTTCTAAGGAATTAGTGGTTAGATCTTCTTGTATAGGGTCTCTTGGTAATTTTTCTTGTTCAGTAAATGGATATTCCTCTTCTACATATTCCTCCATCCTTTCCATACCTGTTGTTAAAATTCAGAAACAATTTCTTTGTTTAATAACATTAAAAGAAAATAACATCAGCAAAATAATTTATATTCATTGTTTCATAAAAGCAAGTTGGGATTCATCAAGGCCTGGTGTTTGAACCTTGTGCTCTGATACCACATGTCATAAACCCAAATTTTGACAAAAATTAAAATTTTTTGATGTAACATAAATTGTCTATAGTCGTAGTTTGTTAACTACTAGTGGTTAATGGAAAAATGAAACAGTTAACAAACTAATGATTAACTTAACCACATATAAATTAATACTATTTTAATTTTGATATGTGATGTAAATAATTTGCATTCAGTTGTTTCTAGCTGTACTGGTGATTTGATTTTGTCAAGTAGGTGAGAAGTTACATTCTAACTGGGGCTTTCTTAGCGATTGCTAACTTAGCTGGATTTCTGGATGTTACAGGCTTGACATGTAAATTTTGATCCAATAGGAGTTTATTAAAGCATAAATCCAGATATACTTCTTTAGCATAAATATACTGCTAGAGTAAAATTTTGCTTAAGAGAATTGAATGGTACTATGAGGTAAAGTAACTTTTCTTTACTTGTTTTGAAACTATGACAGTATTTAAAAATTCATGTCATAAAGACCAATAACCTTACCATACTCAATTTTTTTCATTAGTATGACTTTTATTTCGGACAAATATCCTTTGTAGCTATTATCCAAGTTCTTATAGAGCTCAAGATTTTGTAGAACAATTCCTTTACTGACATAAGATTTTACTATTGTTGTTATTTATAAAATTTAAAACACTGCTTATAAGCATGTAAATAAAACTAAAGCCTTCTAAGGATAATCTTACAAAAGAACCCTCAGTTCTACTTTCAATTGAGCTTTAGTAGAGGAAATTTATTAGCTTGTTATTGTATTATAGTTATAAATGATCATTTGCACAATTGTCTTCAAGTTGTGATTCCTATCTTCCAATTTTCTTCATGACATAAGTCATGTAGTGAGATTACACTACCCTATTGGTCTTTACATCAACTAGTTCTAACAGCATAGACATGCATCATTTATGGTTATAAAAATGGTCAATAGTGATACTATCAACTCATGTTCAATGACTTTTACTATACTAATGATCTCTTCATAAATGTTTTACTAAGAAAGATTATAAGTTCATTATAAAACAAGGATATCGATGCAATATATGTTTTGGTTCATTACCAACGAAGATTCCAAGGTTTATATATTATAAGGTTTAATGATACCATAAAAATCTCACTCTTCAACATAGTTTGACTTAATGTTTATCATTGAAACGATATGTTTTTGACCTTGTAGATTTTATTATCATTGTAGTTTTTATTTAAATTATTGACAATGATTTAGTTCCCGACAGCGTAGTGGAAACTATACAAATCGACCCACTGTGAACTGAATAATTTGGTGGGAACGTGGAACATCCACCGCCGTGCAATGCATGATTTAAAAACCTACTTCACAGCCCTAACTTCTCATTCTTCATCAACGGTTTTGGTCTTGGAACTGACTGGTTTTACTGCGGCCATGAGGGCTCGCTTGTTCTCATCTCCAGCTCCATTGTTTGTGTATAATGAAGTGTTGCCACTCTAGTGTATGGGTTGCGAGATTCAGAGCTCGCATTTGGTTTTATTTCTGCAAACATTTCTCTGTCATGAGGGTAGTGTTGGTCTGTCATTAGTTTTTTTTTTAGTGTTGAATCCTTTCATGGCCAATGCCAAAACTTTTATCTTGCTTCAACGCTGGTGTAGTATGTACTGTGAGCCCTGTCGCCTCTGCCATTGGTGAGATTGAGGGTTTTTGCTATTCATTGTGTTGGCTCGTTTCCTCCGTGGCTCCAGATTCCTTTGCTTCCAGGTAAATAATTTATCTTACAATTGTTATAATTTTCAAGTTATAGTTAAAATGAAAAAAACTCAGTTTCTAAAATAAGGTTTCTGGTCTTCACTTGCAGGTTACAGTTCTCCCTTACACTTAAAAGAACCCTCTCCATGTTTGTATTTACAACAATACCTACGGGTAAGCCTCGGTTACAATGTGGCAACTCCCTGCTTGTAAAGATTAGGGAAAAAGGGATTTAGTTGGAGAAGAAATACGACCTCGGTTCCTTTGGTGTTTAAAATGCTTAGCTCAGTTGTTATTTAATATTTTTGGTTGTTAAAACCCTTTGCCTGTAGCAGGGTAACTCCAGCCTCGATGTCGTGACTTGTATTTCACTTTCCTCAACTTATTGACGGGTTTATAGCCTTATGGCTAAGTAATGATATACTCTATTCTTATTATATGGAGGTTCTCATGTCTTGATGGTTTTAATGGTTTTCTATTTTGAATACTCTAGTAAAATATACATTTCCTTATAAAGGTTATCACAGTAATGAAGTTTTTAAGTTGATTGTTAGTTTTGTCTTTCAAACCCTCACCTCAACATTTCCTTTGACTCATCAGTTGCTTCTTGTATTTTATCATTTTTTTGTAAGCTATACTTTCTCTGCATAATCCGTTAAGCTTTCATTAATATACAATCTAGATTTCCCATCATTGATCTCTAGGATAAATTTCTCTTTCTCTTTACCTTTATCATCATACTCCTCACATATATATTTCACTACCCGAGTAAAGTCAGTTTCAACCTTTCCTCAACATTTGGCTAACAACTTTATTTTTCAATTCAGAGGTGAATGCCTAAACATCAGTAGGAGAACATAAACCACTGGAAAAGAAGTAATAAAATAATGAAATTGACCAACCAAAACACACATCTACTTGTAAAAGAAAAGCCAAATTCTATATTTTTAAGACCAAGGTGACTAAATTGGCATGCTAGAGACCACATATAAGCTTAGTTGACTAGAGTATAACCAAAGGAATTTATCCAACAACTAATGAGTTCGAGGAGACACAAATAATGAAATCATGGTACTACCATGATAAGTTCTTATGATCAATAACCTTTGACCTCAATAGAAAAGGAATAAAGTATCAATAAACTCATATTCAATTCTAAATGATGATAACAGGAAAAATACAACCAAAAAAATACAAAATCCTATAAAAGATGTTATAAAGAGAACAGACAAAAGAACAAACCATATCTTTTGTCACCTCCCATGGAGCACCAATTATAACCTCATCTACATATCGACAAGCTAATACACCAAGGTTGTTTTCATGGAGATTCATTATAGGATGATGAAGTCCTCTGTGGCCATTGCAATAACATAGATGGGAAGGTTAATAAATCAAGGAGCACTATATGATTACATGTACCTTAACCCACTATTAAGTTCATTTCAATAGTTGCATTGAAATTTTCTTACATGCACCATTTTAACACAAATTGACTTGGAAAATTTTGAAATCACTAAGTATTCAACTTCTAACATAAAAAGTCTCAAACTACAACAATGTAGAAAATTTATGCGAAGGATCTAGAAATTTAGATGCAGAGAAAAAAAAATAGAGAAAGAAGAGATTTCAAACATTAGTACAACAAAACTTTATAAGGTGTCTATTTCTATAAGGAACGTTACAAGCTCCAATATGAGATCTATCTACTTTATCTATAGATAACTAAATTTCATACAACTATATTATGAATCAATTTATAGATTCAAAAAGCAGTTAGTCCTTAAAGAATACACAAGATTCAATGATAGGAAAATGTCAAATATACGTTGTCTTTCATGATTGCAATTTGTGTGCATATTCAAGGTATGCATAATACATGATACTATCAGTATCTAACCTCATTGTGTTAAATTGTTAATTAAATGTTTTCCTTGTACAAATGTTTTAAATTTTGAAAACAAATTAAACTAGTGAGAAGTTAATGACAATAATGCTTATTATAATTTATATGCACAATAAGAATATATAAATATCTGATGTGAATGTTACCTAACAGTTTGATCTATATGGATACCAAAAAGTAAAAATTCTCCAAGATCCTGAGCACGCTTTATTATCTACAAAACAAAAGACATTCAACAATGTCATTGCAGTCAATGACTTTATCAACCGAACATACACATAAATTCTTTGCATTTGAATCTACATTCGATAATTTGTTTCAGAAAACAGATAATTTTATTTCCTTTATATATTCTATGGATCACACAATTAACTTCATGGGACAAAACCAAAAATTCCTATAATGCATAAATTTCTCTTACAACATCCAAATATGGAGAAAGTTTTCCAGTCACTCAATTTTTGCCTTGACTTCACAATCGAAATTCCATTGTAGCAATCTAACCAATTCCATTAGGGATCAGCAAGTCGAATTTCTACCATCTGTCCCCACTACATTGTAGAAACATGCATGTATTGTCAATTTCAATTGATAACACCTAAAACACATATTCACTATGCACCAAATTTCCTTTCAATTAGCAGAAAGGACAAGAGACCTAGTGTTAGAATATATTATATTCCTTGGAAGGTAATAATGTTTTTCTATTATGTCGGAAGTTATCTACAATCTTATGTAAAAGAGTAATACATTTAACCCATAGTTATATGGTGGTGTATTTACTTTTGTAAAGTATTTTTCCATGGTATTGTATTAAGAGATTTTATTTTGGAGAATTATATTATCCCACATGCAATATGTGAGAGTAATTCCTCATCATCTCTTAGTATATAATAGGGTCAAGTGAGTCTCTACAAATCATGTATTCTTGATGTAGTAGTGGTACTATTGTACATCATCTATATTCTTTGGGGTATTTGTGCTTTGCTCTCTTGTAAGATTGGAGAAGACATTTTGGAGATAATAGAAGAATACCTTCTCGTGGATGTAACCTATTAGGTTGAACCACATATATCAGTTTTATCTTGTCCTTTTCTTTTCACGTTCTTATATTTTATGATATGTTGTTGGTTTCTTAGATAGGTTAACTAGTTTAGCTTGACTCTACTATTCTAACATGGTATCAGATTCAAGTTGCTATGATCTAGTACCTTCTATAGCTTTCAATCAATAACAATTATCATTTGGGCATTGTCATTTTGTTGTAGATTTGCTTTCTATCTGGTAGCCATTAGGCTTCTCGTCAGATCTGGGTATATTTCTACATTTTTTTTTACGATAACCTTAACTTGTTATGTAATATTTTTCCAAAATTTTTTCAAGGGTTTCTTGATGTTTTTTCTATAGATCTACATGATTTCAGGGCTCTCCTCAAGGATATCTTTCTTCCGATTATAAAAACAACAATTATAAAAAAAGGGCCGTAACTTGGTTAGTTTTTACTGAAATTTTTATTATAACCTGTTTTTGGAATTGGAAACACCATTCTAGATCCACCGTTGCGAGCAGAACATAAAACTGGGTATTTCTAGGCTTCCTTTCGGTAATAAAAATGACATTTATGCAAAAGGGCCCTAA
This sequence comes from Pseudotsuga menziesii, assembly GCA_001517045.1. NCBI lineage: Eukaryota > Viridiplantae > Streptophyta > Pinopsida > Pinales > Pinaceae > Pseudotsuga > Pseudotsuga menziesii. The sequence goes on from LPNX010627196.1 coordinate 28,621, forward strand.
CTTGGTCATTGTTTACCATTTGCTTTATTATAACATGTTTTTGGAATTAGAAAAGCCATTCTGGATCCACCTACACGACCAAAACAGAAGACTGTGCTTTTCTAGACACATCTTTTCAAAGGGTTGTAAGTAAAAGTTTCTCTTTCCTTTACTATTTTTTCTAACTTTGTTTTTTTCATATTTAGATCAGTACGGTAAATTATTTAAGTTTTCTGTTATTCATTTTTTGCATTTAGGTTTTGCTTCTAATCATGTTTACTAAGATATTATTTCTTGTTCTTGGTTTATATTTGTCTCACATTTTTATATGGAAATATTGACATCTTTTAAGGACATGGATCTCTAGTATTTTGTCATGATGATAGCTATCAACCATCAAATACTTAATATTTTTTAATATACTTAATAATTAAAGTTTTTTCTTTTCTTTGTTTTGTTTATAAAAACAATTTTATAAGAACAATCTCATACGTGTAATCTAGTGATCATTATTTACTTTATTTATATGTTATTGCTGACCTTTATGTAAAATAAATTTCATTCTTTTATAAGTAATATATTTATGATCATTATATGCTCTTGCTAATTAAATTCTTAAGTAAAATCAATTTTTTTAATCTATGTGATATCATATTTTTTGGCTTGTCACAAGTTATTTAATTGAGATATAGTTTCTTTTTCATGTATTGTAGAGATTATATCTAGTTCTTGTGTTATTTGTCTCTAACATTCCAATATGGAAGCATTGACATTTCCAGGGCATTTCGTCTCTTGCATATTTACATAGTGTTAACAAGAAATGAACCCATGATTAAGACCATTAATGACTTGTCATTTCATAATTTTTTAAAAGTGATATCATAAGTTGATTATATTAAACATTTTGATTTATCTATATCTCATGTCATGTTTATTTCGACCATCTTTTACTCAATATTTATATGGTTTGAGCAATCTTTAAATCTTGAACTATTTATCATAACACCTTGTTCTTATTGCAATGAGATTTCTATTCTTATGATTGCAGAGGTTATCTTGTTCCTACTTGTCTTTAACGTTCCTGTATGGAAGCATTTACATTTCCAGGGCATTCATCTCTTGCATATTAACCTCGTACTAAGAAGAAATGCACCTATGCTTCAGATTAGTTGCTTGATGACTAAATTTTGATATATTTAAATGAAATCTTTGGCTCACTATTTATATGTTGTAGTTGACACTCAACGTGTAAAAGTAACTTCATTTTCCTCAATGAGAAAGTTCATATTTTATTTGATCATATTATGTTGTCATTCCTTTATATGATGTGTGCATTAGAGGACATTTCAACTCAAAATGGGCCTTTTAACTTTGATTCAAATTCCATGTCATCATGTGTTAGCCAATGAAATTGCTTTAAATTTGAAATACCGTATAGGTCTTAAACACCTTTTTAATATATTTTGGGGATAGGTATCATAAAAAAAATACTTTTTTGTTTGTATTTTCGACATATCTCCCCGTGTTTTTACTCAAATTTCGATCGAGAGAGCTCATTGGATGTGGAATTAAATTCCACATCCAACAAGCTCTCCCAATCAAAATTTGAGTAAAAACACGGGGATATATGTCAAAAATACAAACAAAAAAGTAGTTTTTTTCTTTTCTTCCTCCAAAATTAATAAATATTATTTTCTTATTTTAACTATTATTTTATTAATTCTTTTTAGGAGGCCCATTTTGAGTTGAAATTTCCTCTAATGCTAACCTTTGGTATATAATCATTTTCATTTTTGTATGAGCAATTTTGTTTTATGATATTTATATGCTTCAATCTTGAAAGTTCTTGTGTAGATAAGCTCTTTATTTAGGATTTCACCCTATTCTAGAAGTAATGAAGCACCATCTTCTACTGTTAAAGTCATGATGTTCATCTGTATGATATCATTTTCAATGAATAGACCATTGAGTTCTTGTTTCTTTGATGTTTGAGGTCTTCTACAGATATTTATATTGCACCTTGATTGGAAGAATATCTGCTATCCACATGTGTATTGGCCATATGGGTTTTTTTTGTACATTGTTATGGTGTTCTTAGCCACATGTTCTGTTGTATCAGCCGCCAGAAGGTATCTGTACACTGGTGTGGATGTTATATCAGAGTTCTTCATCTATCATGTATGATTGTGATGATTCTTGTGGTGATCTTGGCATCTTGCGATTGGATTATGTCACATGTTCTCGGCATTTTATTGTTGGTCTTTCATCATACAACCTGGTTCGTGTGCACTTTCATGATTCAGTGAGAAGTGGTTGTTCATTGTCAAATTCCATCAGCCGAAGTGTTCTTATTTTTCATATTTGGTTCTTTTGGAAGTTGTCATCAAGGGGGAGCAGTGATGACTCCTTCATTCCTTAGTGTTAGTGTGGGTCCTGTTGGCCCGATTTTCTGAATCTAGGCCAATAAGGAGGTTTTGTCCACACAATCAGCTTAAAGCAGCGTCCGGTATGTTTGGATTAACAAAACCTCGCAGGTTATGGTCCTGCTACCAGCTAGTTTGTCTATTAAGGAGAACTTAAAACCAGCAAAATCTAACCTATTCTAATGTTTATTTTACCTAAATGTTAAAACTATCCTAAGGTTGCTTTCTTAAGGAAAGACTTTGATTTTTGGGAAGTTTTCTAAATATGAAAACTTTTGTAAAGTATGCAGTATGATTTAATAGTGCTAATTAACAAATAAAAGTTTAAAAAAATAACTAATCTTTCTAATCTATTTAATCCTATCTCAGCTGAGAGAAAAATTTAAGATTATATTAACTATTAATCAACAAATATGAACAGAAAGACAAAAGTACAATTTAAACAAACATATTTAAATCATGACTAAAGGTAATTCTGCTATATAATATCAGAGCTGAATTTTATCCTGCAAACACACAGTCTATTTCAACTATCTGAAATTGACTAATAATTAATGATCAAGATAATTATTGAATTTGAAATGATGCTTATTTAAAGACCATTGTCAACATACAAGTGAGATTTTAAATAAACAGAAAAGCATATCATTAAAACTTATATTTATAGTAAAAATACTAATAAACAAAGTCATAATGAAATATTTATTCAAAACACTACCTTGAACAGATAAAGTGAAAATAGATAATTAAACATCAATGTGTCACAGCACACAGATTTAATGTATAAATAGAAGATAACAAACTGAAATATATAAACATATATATAATCCAAAAACCAAAATACCAGTCACAGTATTAGTTTGAAGATATCCAGTAGCATTCACATCGAAGCTTCAACTTCAAGCATGATATAGAACCAGTAATAAAATATATTTCAAATGAGTTTTCTTCACACACTCTATCCTCTCGAGTTCATCAAAACTCTTCACTTATATACTGTTAAGATTCATTTTTCCTCTATAAATGTTGCATGCAACATTATAGGGATTTTGTAACCAAAAAGGGCATCTAATTACACCTACTACTAAAAATAGAAATCGACTAGCCTGAGTTGAGGCATCCAAGAAAGTTCTTGATCATTGACAAAAATCCAACTCGTAACCAAACAGCCACATCTCCAAGCCATCGTATGACCACGTTGTATACTTCTGGAACAATGGTGGTGATAAAACTTCCTGCATTGAAGTCAATCAAAGCATCTTATTAAAATCGATTAATCACAGAGTTAATAGAAATCACTTGAAATTTTAAATGCATGCCTGTTAAATCTCCGATTTTACAGGCATGCGAAATCGTAATGACCATTACCTGTTTTGCTGCAACATAAGAAAATCATCAAGTTTCATTATGAAGAGCGACTACTCTTCTAGCTTCTGCTAGTTTAGCCTTCAACCTGATAATTTTAATATTTTGTTTTTCAATTCGTTCTAGTAGCAGCTGGTTTGTACTTATAACGGATTTATTGGATTTCTTATATTGATTCTTCTTAATATTCACCTTTTTCCACCTATCAATCCATTCAAGCAATTCTTTTCTAAAAGTTTTGTTTTCCTCTTCCAATAATGTTGTGCTGGACAGACACTGTTTGAGCTTTCCTTTAAACTCTGCGCTTTTATCTTGGTAGACATTGCCTAATACCTGTTGCAGGGTTTCACCTTCTCTATTTACCTGAGGAGAACGAGGACTATCACCATGCTGACTGTATAATGGTTCAAGATCTGCAATGTTTGCGTTTGTTTTTGATTGGTTACCTTCGGCATCATCTGATTGTGCATTGCTTCCCTGCGCGATAGCAGAATTCCCTACATCCATTGGGTTAGGGACGAACGACGGGATATCATCCTCAATATCTATAACTGTAGGTTCAGTAGCTGTAGATTTGGAAGTCTGTTGACCAACCCTATATCTTGATATCGAATGAATATTATGCATACTCCTTGTGACTCTTCGTGAGAATGATAGGTTTTCGAAACTGAGTCCTTCCTTGTCACAACAGACCTGAGCTAAATGATCTAATTTATGCATAGATTCTTTATTGCATTCGTCAGGTTTATTTGTTTCATCATTATTATCATTTTCACCTTCAGCTAATCCCTCTTTGATGCTTGCAGGGTTGCTATCATTCTCACCAGGTAAGGGTTTATCCAAGATTTCCCTCGAATTGCAAGGAATTGCATCCATGTCATCATTTTCCCTAATTTCATTGTTTATGGGCACGTTCACGACCTCAGATTCTTTGACCTCTGAACCATTGACTCCAGGATTTAATAACTTTCGTTTCCTACGAGCTCGTGGGGATGGATTAGGCCAATACTGTGTTGGCCCCAATTGACAATCAACTAGAAACTTATCCCAAGACACACCCTTGACAGATAATTGGTATTGCAATAATATTTTTATCAACCCATGATGACAAAGACTACTATCAGGGTTATTGAAATTCTTAACAAACTGTGACATCTTATTAAGACTTTGCCAAATATAGAAGGGTAAATTAAGTTTTCAACCCTTAACTGCTAACAGTAATCGTAAATGATACAAGTGTAAATGGGAATAGCGTCCACAACAGGTCACGTACCTTACTAAGATTTCATAGTAAATTCTCCATTCGGGCTTCAAAAATTTCACAGGGACGCCTATCCTCAGCTTCGTTTTATCCAGTAATGGCATTAACAAAGCCAAGCACTTCTTCTTGTTGATCACAGTGCCCTTAAACCAACATTCCCCAACCTATGGAAGTTTCGTGGCTTCAACAATTTTATCTTCGTTGATAACAAACTCGAAACCCCCAATTTGCACCCTGTCATCTTCAAAATTCATGGCGAACATCTTAGTAATCTCCACATGGTGACCATCAAAACACCTAAATAAATTTATCCATCCCATTTTCTCGAATTTCTTGGCAACTTCCTGGTTAGCTTCTATTAGTTCAGACCCTGAAATCTCAAATCGATTCAAAGGAGACATGGTTTCTTCGGCACTCTCCTGTCTTCGACCCGAAACAAATGGATAAGTGAACACAGAAGGGATAGGTATCCAAACACACGACATGATAGATTAATTTTGCATGCTTCAAATCTAATCGGAGATACAATCTTTGAACCTGCCATTTTAGCGGGATTTTAAGCAGTGATAAGTGTTACAACTCCACACTATACCATGATTCATGCCAATTTATCTATGCTTGACCCTTCCTGTTAGTGATATCCACTAACTTGGCGAACCATAGATATGGTGACCGATAAAATCATCATTTCAACCATTGATTATTGACAGTGGTTCATAATTAATAGGTACAATGATGTAAATTGAAATGACCTTCGGCATTTAACACTGTCAATACGACATTTCATATGCATACAACTGTCGACTCTGTCAAGGGTGAAGGCCACATTTTCATACCAGCTCATTGATCCAAATGATTTGAGCGCTTATCATCTTGACAATTGGCTTATTGCATGTCCAGCTAATCCTAACAGTCATCCCTATTACGTAGTGACATGCCGGGTGATAGAATCGCATTCTCATATTAACAATGCTTTGATAACATAGCTAGATTAATATCTAAGCTATATATTTATGCTATTTATGTACAGGACTAAGGTTTAAACCCTTCAAACATCCTATCGACACAATTCTAACGTTATATAGGATATTTGAACGATAAAACAAAGCAAAACCTCCCTATGTAAACACATTTATTCATATTTACAAAGTTTGTAATATGGTATCACATATGATATTAACTTTGAAAGTTACTCTTAGTCTTAGGACGAATAATACCCTATTTAAACACAAAATGTGTTTTATTAAATTTTCTTGGAATCTTTAAGTCATATAAATTCATCTTGATGATTCAAATAAATTAATGAAAAATTTATGAAACTCATCTGACAATTGTTTAAATACCAAGTTAATGAGCAAGTTTCTTTCAGCTCCAGAATCATGAAATCACCTTCCTTTGATTGAGAGTACCTTCAGAATCAATGATTATGAAGGTGCTCTTTCATAATTTTCCATTGATAAATCACATGGAGGGCTGATCTCTCTTCATTTCTTGATAAAATGAAGAGGTTGTTGCTGGCTGCCAACAGGTCATTCTCCCAACCATTATTAAGGGGGAGTGTTGGAATATACTATATTCCTTGGAAGGTAATAATGTCTTTGTATTATGTTGGAAGTTGTCTACAATCTTGTGTAAAAGAGTAATACATTTAACCCATCGTTATATGGTGGTGTATTTACTTGTGTAGAGTATTTGTCCATGGTATTGTATTAAGAGATGTTATTTTGGAGAATTATATTATCCCACATGCAATATGTGAGAGTAATTCCTCCTCATCTCTTAGTATATAATAGGGTCAATTGAGTCTCTACAAATAATGTATTCTTGATGTAGTAGTGATACTATTGTGACACTAGTGTACATCATCTATATTCTTTGGGGTATTTGTGCTTTTCTCTCTTGTAAGATTGGAGAAGACATTCTGAAGATAATAGAAGACTACCTTCCTGTGGATGTAATCCATTATGGTGAACGACGTATATCGGTGTTCTCTTGTCCTTTTCTTTTCCCGATCTTATCTTTTATGATATGTTGTTGGTTGCTTAGATAGGTTAACTAGTTTAGGTTGAATCTACTATTCTAACACCTACCTCTTACATGGAGATTGGGATTCCATAAATGTAAAGTGAAAAACAGAAATTTAATAAATATAAATTTAAAAAACACTATTTCATGTTGAGCATGTTAAAATAAATATGTTGAAGCAATGCTGCAAGATTTATGCATGGAACCTGTATGAAGAATAAAAACTCATCGGAAATAAAGTTTTTTTATGGTAAAAATTAAATAAATATGACTCATCCTGATACATGAAAATCCATATTTGAAAATATTTCAATTCAGAATACTTTTTTTTTCTTGCTTGCATCAAAGAATTTATTAGAAAACATTTAATTTAAATGGTAATTTCAACACAGATAAAATTGTGTGGAAATACCATTAAAATACATAGAAGAAATTAGAGATGATAGCATGTATGCAATATAATTATTATTATGGCATAGTATTGATAAAACCTTAATTGATAGTTTAATTCAATGGTTGGATCCATAAAAGGTACTTTCAATGTTTAATCTTCCACCTGTTGCTTTTCTTATATTTTGACAGCCTCGACGACGCCAAGAGAAGAAATGAGAAAAAAAAATCCAATGTGATATCATCGAGCGATATTTTAATCTAAGAAAAGCAAGAACACGTGGAGACTTTCATTTTTCCATGTGGTTGTCGTCATTTCTTCTTGGTTTACTCCCAAGATCTCCAGCGCTCTGGTAGGGCTGTCTACTATGATAACTGTGACATTCAATATGCAATAAGATCAGATTAGATTAGTGATAACTATGTTTTTAGAGGAAGATGGGGAGACTTTACAGTGTGTTTTAGAGGAAGGGAGGAATATCAGATAAACGGTCAAGATCCAATCCAAAGTAAATCGAAGTTGTGGGAGAAGCAAAGCCCGAAAGTGAGAAAGAAGAGAACAGAAACACAAGGAAAAACTAAAGAGAAATTTAATATTTTTGATATCTGAAGATGGAAAGCGGAATTCTAGAAGTTAGAAGTCGGAAAGTGTGATGTCCCAAATTTTTCATTGGGTTACAATGGCCAAATCACATTTTCCATATTCATGAAAGTTGTCAAAGGGATGCTAAAAGTCAAATAATTGCCAAGGAGGAAAATCACTAGTTTCCTAGGTTGGGGTTGGAAGCTTTGAGATTTGGAATAAGGGAGATAATAAATGATGTTTAGACATTATAAGAGAATAAATATTTAATAATGTATTTTATTAAATAAATACAAGAGAAAATTGAAATGGCTATGGATAATGGAGACACATGGAGACTATGGGGCCCACTCAAGCTAGAATTCCTATGTTAAATGGCATCCTCCTCTTGTAGTTTCAAATCTATGGGATGCCTAATGTTTTGGGATGGATTATGAGTTTAATATAATTTTTCATATAATTCATAGGTCAAATTTGGGATGAATTGTAACTTACATGGGAGAGGAAGATCCAAATGGGAGTTTAATGGACACTTGGCTAGATTCCCCTTACATTTATGACATCTATGACACCAATGATGGAGATTCTATGACAGTTATGACACAAGTTAGATATGAAGGATGAAATATTGACATAATAACATTTTAGTACTGAATAGAGCATCCTATAGGTCAAATTTAGGAGTTGGAGAAAGCCAAGAGGCTCCTACTCAAATTTGGGAGAAGAGGGAAGGTGAAGAGAGAGGCCACATGGCATAGCATGAGTAGCCACACCAATTCGACTTGGATTTGGTTTATCGATGGATTTGGAACATTAGAATACTAATAATATTTATAAAATACATGGATCAGACATGAGAAGAAGCTTTTTCTCATTTGTGAAATTGTCATTTGTGAATTGTGAGAGCTAGTGGATGACTAGTTTTCTTGCTTAAGCCAATTTCGAGGGTGAAAGATTCCCATCCTAGTTGGTGTTTGGAAAGGCCACTCAAGTATTTCATGGAGATATAATGGAGTCTTATTTTTAGTTTCAAGCTACAGGAAGTTCATAGACATCTCAATATCATCTTGATCTTCCATTCATCTCAAGTTTTCTCACCATATTTCAGCTCTATGGAGTGAGGCACACTTGGTGAGATATTCATCTCTTTGAGGGAGATTCTCTTGCTCCAGTATTTTGTATTCTGATGTAAATTATCTGTTATTTAATTTAATAAATCTCTCAGGTTGAAAATCCAAGATATCTCATGTATTTTTGTCCAATATTGAAGAAACAGTGCCATTTCCCCCAATACCTTGTTGTAAACTCTTGCAATCTTGATGGAATCGAATATATGTGTGCACCATTGATGGTTTATGAATGAATGAAATATTATCAATGTATACTATGGGTCTCATGTTCAGTAACTGATTATTTGTGTCCATTGGGTCGAATTGCATATCATTTGGAGCAAACTACATCTCGTTTCCCCTAGGGTCCAAAACTAGTTTTTTATATCTGATTGAATGAAGTGATAACATCCATGGGAGTTCAATTGGTTATGCACATGAGTCTCTGATAATTTATTCTACACATTCCCTGCTTCAATTTAATAATTTTAGTGGTTTTCAGCACATTTGGGAAGCCATTTCTACCCTTTACACCGAGGGGATTTGAGCCCAAAATTGCCATGTAAAATCATCCATCTTGTTCAGAATTTAGTAAAAACTTGAAAAAGTGTTTGGAGGGCCATAATACAACCCTAAAAATTATATTTAAGTTATTATATCATTCATACAACTTCTCTGAATATTTTGGAGCAATTGGGTTGATTTGGAGACCAAGACACTAAAACTAGTCAAGAGCCAAAAATGTGAAAAAATTGGAAAATTGGGCATTTTAATAAAAATTCCAAAAAGGGGACATTACAGTGGTATCAGAGCATGATATTGGAACCTGATGTGGTATGATGTTTATGAGTACAATAATTCAGTGACCACCATTATATATTGAAACCAAAAGTGCTTTTTTTGAAGAGAAAAAAACAAGTAGGAGATGAAGGAACTATGACTAGGCATGAAAAGAGAACCTCATATGATGGTAAGGAGATAATAAAAAGCATGGAACCTATCCTTGAATACATGACCAAGAATATTATGAAAGGATTCGAATTTTTGGGTATCCAAAGTTGGGAAAAATATATTGATTTTAAGAAAACCAAGGGGATAAATGCATCAGCTTACTTGAAGGAGCAAAAGGAGGAGACCCATGAACCACCTAGTTCTGAAATAGGTGAAGTAGAAGAAGTAGTACATGAATAGGATAGAAATTCAATCCAAAATTAATTTTAAAAAGATGAAGAAACGTCACATGAGAAGAAATAAGAGTACCTTGAAACTATTGAATATCATTCTGAAACAAATTCTACTATGGACATGGACCAAAGAGCATCTACTGATGGATGCTTGAACTATGAAAGAGTACCTACTAATGGGTGCTCACAACTATATGTTGGCGACATAGAGATCAGATTTCAAAATGTTTCTGCAAGCCAAAATTCCATTAAACATGAAAATGAATACCTTGTAGCAGTTGAAGAAAAAACAAGATCAACTTCCCCATCACCACTTGAGCTTCATGAAGTTGGTCCAAGAAAGAAGGAAGAAGATGAGGAGGTTAATTTGTAAGAGCCTCATTTTCTTGAAGGGTCCTTAAATATGAATGAAAATAATATCAAGAAGGCCCTTAGCATACTCCATGACACTCAAGCATTGGTATCAAATTCTTGTTGGAGAGCTACTTCCTTGGAAGAGCCATCCTTCCTTCAAGACATGGAGAAGATCCAAAGAGCAATGTGCAACATCAAAGGTAATTTCATGTCTTTGATTTTTTATATAAAAAATGTCATTGAGCTTAGTGAATGGTTACATGAATCCTACTTGGAGAATAATGAAGTTATTCATAAGCTCACAATTCAAAATGAGCAACTTCTTGAAAAAGTTGCAAGACACTTGTTTTTCCTCCTATGTTTCAGATTGTCAAATGGTAGATTGTTTGGAGGATTCTCATGAGATGGTGGACCTTGATAAATTTGTAAATTTTAATGTACTTGATGTATTTGAAGATGAACTTGAATAGATCCAAACACTTGATGTGGTTGAAGAGGAATTTGAATTGTCTCTTGATGAAGGGTATGCAATTTTTAAAGAAGAGCATGTTTCCTCTACATTGGAACCAATATATGACAAAGGTTTCACACTCTTGAAGGATATGCATAATACTACCCTTATGTATCCTTCAAATTATGAAAATTTTTCACTTACTGGTCCTTTGGGTGAGTTGGTTCTTTCTCCTACATCCTACACTTCTAAATTTTGCAGCAGTCATCCTAATGAAGCATGGGTGAAAGGTTTCTTTTTTATGGTGCCACATGAAGAGCATGGACATTCTATTTCTCCTTTTGATGATGGAATTATTAGAGAACCATATTATTTAAATTTTCAGCAGCATAATTTTTTACAATATGATTATAAACATCTACATGGGTGTACCTATGATGTTCACTTGAGTCACTTGGAGACTCATGATTTTCCTTGCTCCTTTCCTAGTCTATTTGAAGTTGGAGGAACTTCATCCCACACTTGGGTGAAGAGTTACATGATTGAAGAACATTATTATTGGAAACAAAATCCTCTGATGTTACATGATGATATAAATATTCATGAGTGTATTGATGAGAATTCTTTGAGCCACTTTAAGTCTTCATGTTTTCCTTGAACCTTATTTTGTTCATATTTTGTTGGAGGTTCTCCATTCGCTTATAGGATGAAAGAACACATGGATGTTTATAGTGATGCAAATTACATATCATTTGGAGCACATTATTATTCACATTTTCAGCGGCATTCCTTGTTACTTTTTGATGATGCACATCTACATGGATGCACCTATGATATGCATTTGAGTCACTTGAAGACTCATGGTTTTTATTGCTCAACACTTGGTTCATTTGATGTTGGAGGAACTTCATCCAACACTAGGGTGAATAGACTTATGATAGGAGAAAATTTTTGTTACCATCCACATACATTGTTATATATTTATCATTCACTCATTCATGGATGTATGGGTAAGAATTATTTGAGTCATTTGAAGTCTCCTTGTTTCTGTTGCTCACTATTTGGTTCAAATTTGAGTGGAGATTCTTCATTCACTTCTTGGATGAAAGAGTACATGGATTAATATTTTGATGCATATCACTTATTTTTGGAGTAGCATTATAGGACATGGGATACTCACCTATGTCATTGGAGTATATTTGATTGGTCACTTGAAGCATGTATGTACTTGGCAAATGGTAGTCTACTCACTGGGAGGTATAAGCACTTTCATGATTTCTTGGTGAGGCACCTCCTTGATGTACATTCTTATTATGTTGGTATATACTTTGATGATATATATTATGCATCATGATGTTTGGAATAATTCATACAAGAAAATGGGATCCAGGAATTCTCTTTCCAAATGGTATGGATTGGAGAGCACTCTTAATTGTTGGAGTGCAATGCAAGCAATGGGAGCCTGGGATAGTTTTTAGTCCCATTGATTTCAATTTATTTGGGAAACAAGAAGTATGGGAGATAGATTGCCCATTTAATATGGTGATTTTAATCAGAGTATTCCAGCAGCAAGCATGGTGGTTCCTCTCTAAAATCTTCATTGAATCTCAAAGACTCAAGGTAGGCAGCTCAGTGGCAACTTCAAAGAATCATACAAAAAGCAGGTTCTTCAATAACCATGCTTGAAATTGATTGAGGACAAGCAATATTGGGAGGGAGGATTTGTAATGTCCCAAATTTTGCATTGGGTCATAATGGCCAAATCACATTTTCCATATTCATGAAAGTTGTCAAAGGGATGCTAAAAGTCAAACAATTGACAAGGAGGAAAATCACTAGTTTCCTATGTTGGGGGTGGAATCTTTGAGATTTGGAATAAGGGAGATAATAAATGATGTTTAGAAATTAGAAGAGGATAAATATTTAATAATGTATCTTATTAAATAAATAAAAGAGAAAATTGAAATGGCTATGGAGAATGGAGACACATGGAGACTATGGGGCCCACTCAAGCTAGAATTCCTATGTTAAAGGGAATCCTTCTCTTGTAATTTCGAATCTATGGGAAGCCTAATGGTTTGGGATGGATTATGAGGTTAATACAATTTTCCATATACTTCATAGGCTTAATTTGGGATGAAATGTAACTTTCATGGGAGAGGAAGAGCGAAATGGGAGTTTCATGGACACTTGGCTAGATTCCCCTTACATTTATGACATCTATGACACCAATGATGGATATTCTATGACAGTTATGACACAATTCAGATATGAACGCTGAAATACTGACATAATGACATGTCAATACTGAATAGAGCATCTTAGAGGTCGAATTTGAAAGTTGGATAAGGCCAAGAGGCTCCTACTCAAATTTGGGAGAAGAGGGAAGGTGAAGAGAGAGGCCACATGGCATAGCATGAGTAGCCACACTAATTTGACTTGGATTTGTTTTATGGATGGATTTGGAACATTAGAAGACTAATAATATTTATAAAATATAGGGATAATCCATGAGAAGAAGCTTTTTCTCATTTGTGAGAGCTAGTGGATGACTACTTTTCTTGCTTAAGCCAATTTTGAGGGTGAAAGATTCCAATCCTAGTTGGTGTTTGGAAAGGCCACTCAGGTATTTCATGGAGATTTAATGGAGTATTATTTTCAGGTGCAAGATACAGTAAGTTCATGGACATATCAATATCATCTTGTTCTTCCATTCATCTCAAGCTTTCTCACCATATTTCAGCTCTATGGAGTGAGGCACACTTGGTGAGATATTCATCTGTTTGAAGGAGCTTCTCTTGCTCCAGTATTTTTTATTATGATGTAAATTATATTTTATTTTATTTCAGAAATATATCAGGTCGAAAATCAAAGATATCTCATGTACTATTGTCCAGTATTGAAGAAACAGTGCCATTTTCCCCAATACCTTGTTGTAAACTCTTGCAATCTTGATGGAATAGAATATATGTGTGCACCATTGATGATTTATGAATTAATGAAATTTAATTAATGTCTAATATGGGTATCATTTTCAGTAACTGATAATTTGTGTCCATCGTGTCGAATTTCATATCATTTGTAGCAAACTACATCTCGTTTCCCCAAGGGTCCAAAACTAGTTTTTTATATCTGATTGAATGAAGTGATAATAGCCATGGGAGTTCGATTGGTTATGAATATGAGTCTATTATAATGTCTTCTATACATCCCTTGATTCAATTTAATAATTTTAGTGGGTTTTTGAACATTTGGGAAGCCATTTCTACCACTTACCTTGGGGGAATTTGAGCCCAAAATTGCCATGTAAAATCATCCATCTTGTTCAAAATTTAGTAAAAAATTGAAGAAGTGTTTGGAGGGACATAATACACCCATAAAAATTATAATTAAGTTATTATATCAGTCATACACCTTCTATGAATATTTGGGAGCAATTGGGCTGATTTGGAGACCAAGACACTAAAACTAGTCAAGAGCCAAAATTGTGAAAAAATTGGAAAATTGGGCATTTTAATAAAAATTCCCAAAAGGGGAAATTATAGAAAGAGGAAAGATATTTGAAAGTTCTAAGGAAATTTGGATTTTCGATTCCCGAAAATGAAAAGCAGAAGTTGAGAAGTCAGAATTCAGACAATGGAAAGATAAATGAAAGTTCTAAGGAAAGTTGGATTTCTGATTCTTGAAAACGTAAAGCGGAAGTCAGGAAGTCGAAAGTAGGAAAGAAGAAAGATAGCTGAAATTTCTAAAAAAAGATGGATTTCTAATTCCCAAATTTGGAAAGCGGAAGTCGGGAGGTCGGATGTCGGAAAGCGAAAATATAGCTGAAAAATGTAAGGAAAGTTGGATTTCCAATTCCCGAATCCGAAAGGGAAGCTGAGAGGTTGGAAGTTGGAAATTAGGAAACCAAGATTAAAGGTAAGTGTTACGTAGATTTCTACGTAATTTCCAATCTCTCAATGTAAGTCATTCAATTGCGGAAAGACTCAATATTTTACCCTCTCGGTGCAAATGCTAGTTATAAACCAAATTATGTGTTGTTTATTTCTGAATGTATCAATAAATTCAAATTATGTTTATGTGTTATTAAAATCATTTTTTTGGAATACACTGAATGTTTACGCTATGCGAAATTAAACCACAGAGCGAAGTATTTATCTTGGAAAAATAAATATTTGATCTCAACAAGTTAACAATGTTAGATTTTTTGGTTTCTGAAAGTACACGTATTGTTTATTATTATCCATAGAAATTACACATATTGTTTATTATTATCCATAGAACGTGTCGGGCATGGTTTAGTGCAAGTTGTCCTTCAACAACCCCAAACAATAAGAACCCAGTAGTATACTAATTAATTATGCTGCAAAGGCTTGGCGTATTTGAACCCTCCTGCCTTGTGGCCGTGCACCAAGCATTTCTCCAACTAGTTGTTTAAACAGGGGATGATTTTTCTCTTATTTTTGGCTAGTTTTTACTAGTTTTTGGTTATGATTCTTCATGGAATTTTCAAAATGTACAAAATCACTGATAAATTACATAGTGTGGGTTTTGGGGTTTTTGTGTCACTTGGTTTCATTTCTGGGCTTAAAATGGCCCAGCAAACAACAAAAAATACATATTTTATGGTTAAATTTACGGAATTTTGGCTGGCTTGAAAGTCAAAATAGTCCCTTTGTTAGACGTCTCCTTTTCATGGGTTTCCAAGGGCCCCAGTTTCTTTTATAGACATATTTTCCAATATCTGAGATCCCCTTAAATATCACGAATTTAGCAAGAAGTAAATTTGATTTTGAAATCTCTATAAAATTTTAGAGTTTTTATCAATGGAACAACTTTTAGGCTTAAAATTTATATTTATATTTCTTGTAATTTGTTATTGGAAGTTGAAACAAAGTTACAAATAATAGTTCAAAAAATTCCCTCAACCCATATCTAATAGTTCTTCAAAAGACCCAAAATAACCATTCTCAGAACTAACTATTGAGAATCAACTAGATACCTTTTAACTTCTATGTATAAAAAATATAAAATTTATCACAGTGTGCTTCAAGTATAATAGGGAGAGATTCATCCAACTATTATAGTAATTGTCTCACAGTGCTTCCATCATACAGAGTAAGGAGGCAAAAAAATCTATATTTATATATACATGGACATCAAGTATATATTTCACAAACCCATATAGGGCGAGCCATATATTGGAAGGTTTGGACCCAAACCAGAGATACCTTGAAACCTTAAATGTCAGCACCAAACACAATAGTATTGCGCAAACTTCTCTTAATGGTGTACATAGAATTGCATTTTTAAATTGCAATTTACTGAATTAATTTGATAATTTATGCCATTTTGATTGACTTATGTATACACAATTATGTCTACAATATCGACCCATAGAGTGATCGTTGTTAAACATTACTAAATGTTTTGTTTGATAGAGGATTAATTACATTTATTTCTTGCATTTTGGGAGCATTTCAGTGTAATTTGTGTTTACGTCTTGATTTGTGTTTTGGGAGCATTTCACTGTCATTTGTCTTTCAAATTTAGAATCATGGTTTGCATTATAAAGATCATGCTACCATCATTCCAATGCAAAATTCACAGTGGGGTCAAAATCCATGCTCGCAATTGTTTTTAACTCTTGAAATATGATTTGTGAGGTTTCTGTGGTTAACAAATTGTCAGGCCTCCACTGACCTTCCTAATAGAGTGTTCCAACTAATCAGTTCTCTTCCTTGGAATGGAATTTGTAGGTCATATGTCACACCTTTAGGGATCTCTTTTAATCAATATTTGTTTTCAAAACATTCAATACAAATTATGCAATCACAGTTTTGAACCTAGGACATAGACTCCCATTCCCAATAAACGATTCTTGTAGGATCAATGGTCATCTAATGCCCATTGACATCTCAGTAGAGCTAAGTGTTGTTAAAGAGTGTAATCTCACCCGTAGTTAGTTAGTGAGTTAGGTCATGAGTTAGGTCAAGCTACTATTGTCATTTGTATTTCCTATTTAAATAGCTTTGAATAATGAGAAGGAAATCAATTTCTGAGAGAGCTCATTGTCTGATCATCCAATCTTACTATTGGAAGTTGTGATCTGAAAAGAAGATCTATTCTTGAAGATGGTGCTACCAGAAGCAATCCCAGAAGAATTTGAAGAGGTAAGAAATATCTTAACACCACAAGGTTTATGGCAGAGCTTTAATGGAGATGAGTATGATGTATGGGCAATCAAAGTAATTAATGTGTTAAAATTACAAGATTTGTGGCACTTCATAGTTGAAGAGGATCCCATTGATCTAGAAAAGTTTAATGCTATGATAGAATTCAAAAAAGAAAGAAGGAAAGTTGTTGCCTTATGTCTCATACATGACAGTATAGACTATTCCCTATTTCATTACATTGTAGAAGTTGATACTCCAAAGAGAGCATGGGATACACTGAAAGAAGTCTTTAGTGAGGAACCACTGGTAGAGGAAGATGACTTTGTAAGTCAGGCAGAGCACCAGGAATCCCACACTGAAGTGGAAGACAGTCAAGATGTCTGTGTCTATGAGGCAGCTAGTGATCATGTAATTCTTGGGCAAATGATGTTGATCCAGTTCTATTTGATGATGACAGTGAAAGCAAACCTGTCACTGCAGTGGTACTCAATGATGTGAGTGATAGTCTCTTTGAGCAAGATATAGTTGATAATAGCATAGAAGTTGCAATAGTTGCTGAGAATGAGCAACGACCAACTGATAGCATCACAAAAGAAACAACATTATGGAGTCCACTCCAAAACTAGAAAACCAGAAGTTTGAGGGAGATCTATGAGCAGGCTCTTGTTATTGATGAGCATCTACAGTATGCTCTGTTTTCTTCTGATCCCACAATTTTTGAAGAATCAGTGAATGATGCACAGTGAAATCAAGCAAATGAAGAAGTCAATAATGAAGTAGCTGGCATTGATGAGCAACACCAAGATGTGAATGCTCTCAAAGAAGAGCTAAAATATATTCATATTTTTTCTAACAAAAATGTTTAGTGTGCAGGTAAAGATGACAACCAAAAGAATCATGTTGAAACAAAAGATGAAGACTTTCACTATGTTTTAGAAGATGAAGAAGATCAACTACTTAGCATCAAGATCCAGAAGACAAAGAAAAAGTATTCCAAGTACACTTCAAGGAAGAAAGTCAAGCTAAAGTTTTTTGAATGAAATGTAAGCCTAGCTACGACATATACCAGTAGGCATCTTTAGGCATAGACAGTGCTGATGATGTACTACCAGTTGAGATTAAGGGGGTGTGTTGAAGAGTGTAATATCACCTGTAGTTAGTTAGTGAGTTAGGTCAAGCTACTATTGTCATTTACATTTCCTATTTAAACAACTCTAAATAATGAGAAGGCAATCAATCTACCCAGTGTGCTTCTCCGACTTCATTCTATTCTTTCACAAGTGTATCTTCCCAAATGATAAATCTCATAAAAAAATCCCCAATTTCTCACATTATTCCTTGTGATATTACGATAAGTAATTTTATGGGATTGTGGTCTTCATAAGAGTGATTTTCCAAATGTTTGTACAACTTAATAGTATCCTTTCCTTCTACGATTTTTAAGTTGCTTTGTCCTAGAATTTAGTTAGTGGCATTTATCAATGTGTTCATGAGTTCAATTTCCACGAATAGAGAAGAAAATTTCCCTTCTTCGCTTTCCTTGTTCTAGTAGAGTTGAACAGATCGCTTCTTGATAGGAGGCATGTCGAAAATAGGTTTTTCTATCTACAACAGCGCCTGGGGGATTTCTATTATTCAATAAGGAGCGCACGCTTGGTTTTTTAGCTAAACCCTTAGAGTTGGTGGAAATTTGAAAGGGATGCCTTCAAGCACAGTAGTAAAGCCTCTCTATGGAAGCAACTAGCGATTGATCAAGGAAACCAGAGGAACCCCACAAATTTAACTTTGCCACTAATGTTCTAAATATATTCGGTATGCAGATTGTATTTTTACGCAAAACGTACACCGTAACCAGTTACCCTAACGAGATCTATGTACTTTTGCATTGCTTATGATAAATGCTATAACAAGTTATACAATTCTAGCGATTGTCGCCTTTATCTAGCTAAAAAGATGAAGGTAATGGTGTGGATAGGAATGTGATTTGGCTCAAGGCTACAATTATCTTTTTAAAATTAAACGTCTATAGGAATTAAAAACATCTTTAGGAAAATTCTTGACATAAGATATTAAGGTTAAGCATGAACCTCAATTCATAGATTTTTCTAGCTCCTCTTTCCCAACCACAAGTATCACGTTCAGTGTTGATACAGTGACCTCTACCTTCAACTTTGATGTTGTAGCTACCTTCAACTTCTACACACCTTAGAGATTTCTGCAATTAACACCTTACATTGAATACACCTTCAACTTTGATGTAGCTACGATCAATTTCGAGGCACCTCACGGATCAGTTAACTAACAATATTTTTTTTTGGCAAATCTTTTTGTAAAACCCCAATTCATTTTCTTTCCATAAAATCATAACTAATTCTTTTTCCCACAAGAAAATAGTAATTTAAAAAACAATATTGATCATCTTAAACATTCCTAAAATATAATTCTAATTTTGTCTTTAAAAAATTGTTTTAAAAATTACTTAAAAAAAATTAAAAAAACAATCTAAAATTATAAATGAGACAAATTCTAATTAAACATTTTTGGCAAGGAACATAGAAAAGTCATATAAAACACTCACGCTACTTCAGAAATTATGCATTCTAATTTCTGTGAGCCAATGTAGACACCATCACAAGCTGTAATTATTTTCTTATTTTTATTGATGAATCCTGTAGCAGTTAAACACTTTTGAAGTGAAATCACATCCAAGTTATTTGGGTATAAGTAAACTCAAGTTCACTGTCCCTGAGTTTTTACCGCCATGGGGTGAGGTTCTTTTGAATAGCAGCCTGATTGATACGCAAATCCCAGATTTGATTTGTCAACTATCTATGGGGTGAGGTTCTTTTGAACAGCAGCCAGGCTGATACGCAAATACGGGATTTTATTTATCAAAACAATAAGAACCGCTAGTCTCAGCTTTTTAAAACTCCAACACGGCAGCGGCAGAAGATCTTTCTCTGTCAAAACTACTCCAAACGTACGTTCACGAGGTGGGCAGCAGCTCATAGCAGAAGAAAACAAAGGGCAGGCATGGACTCTAATGCATTTGAATCGAGTGGTTGGGAAAAATAAACCTAAACTTCTACGAAGGTGGTTTAATCGGCCATCGTCTAATTGAAAAGTAGTGTGACAATGAAACCTAAACTTCTACGAAGGTGGTTTAATCGGCCATCGTCTAATTGAAAAGTAGTGTGACAATGATAGCCAGATGCTTTACACTCGTCGAATATACCACGGAGAGACGTTAAGTATGACTCTCTTGCGTATCCTTGAAGCTTACGCCTTTCTTCCTTTCTTTATAAGAAAGCTTTGGTCGTCCTCGTTTCCAGGACCTCAAGCCCAACTTACGCCTTACTTCTCTTCCTCGCTTTCTTATAATTAGAAACGCTTTGGCCCAACTGATCATCCCGTCATCGCCATCGCCACCATGATTACTTCTGTAAAGGCCGCCTGTACAAAATCGTCTGGCCTCATCACTTGGCCTCCAAACACAAAAGCAAATGCAAATGATATTCTAGTCATACCAATCTCCTCTCATCCCAATTTCAGAGGCAGCAATAAGAAGAACATGAAGAGGAGGGAATCACGGAATAGGAATAGTAGCTGTATCCGTTGTTGTGACACAACTGAGAAAGGAATGCTGCAAGGATCGATGTATCGTCGCCAAGTGCTCTTGGCGTCCACATCTTTGCTTTTGAAACCCCAACAGATGTTGGCGGCCATACCCCCTCCTCCCAATCTCACCGATTATCAGAAGCTCGCAAACGCTGTGAAGGAAGCTGAAAAATTAAAGCGTACTTCACGCAGCAGCCAGGAGATTAATGATGCTCTCTGCTGTCTCAGTTCGGCGGAGTCATTAAAGCATCCCAGCAGTAAGAGTCCAGATGAGGTATCTGGCATAATTGCAATCCCTCCTGCTGCAGAACTTCTTAGTCGTGAGATTAATGAAAAAGAAGTTGTTACAGCTCGGGTAAGAAGACCTGAAACAGTCAAGCTGAGATTGCAGGATAAGGAAGAGCAGGTGGTGTTACAAGGAATAGAGGTAAGAGACGATAAGCCCTTGTGCTTCGACGTGTATATAAAGTTAGGGCAAGAACTTGACGAAGAAGAAGAATACGTGGGCACGTTCAGTCACATGCCTCCTCCTCGCCGAAAGCAGCAGCAGCCAGACCGTCAGAACAATAAAGCAGCATTTGATGGTCGTCAAGAGCAGAAAAGAGTAAGGAAGTGTTGTTTGAGGTTGGGAATGACTGACATGTCAATCCATCGACCTCTAAAAGCACATCAAGATCAGGAAAGTGTTACTGTAAAATTGGTTCCCACATTCAAAGTGGACGAAGATCCCATTAAAGTCGAGAGCATTTTTATAGACTAAACACTGAGCTTGATTAAACGGATTTAACTGTATAGCTCCCTTGAATTTGATTAGAAATACAGAATTCTGTTACGGCACTTTCCAAATATTTCAAGCTTTTGTGCAGTTTGTTCGTCTGAGAAGCAGTCGAATGAATCGTATCATATACTGAAAGTAATAAATTCATCTCAACACTTGTATTTACCAATAAATTCAATCATGGTTAATCAAGTAACCTAATAAATAATTAGGTTTCATTCATTGAATATATGCCCCTCATCATCCATCTTGGGTATTTGGAGTCCTCAACCAGTTTTAATAATCATGAATATAATTAATAACAGTCGTGTTTATACCATATAATATAGTCACGCTTCGCAAGGCTTTATAGTTTGATACAGTTTTTATCAGATGTCAACAACAAGATATAGTTTTTTAACCTTCACTATCTTATTCAAAAAAACCTTTAATAATCATTATAAGGGCTTAGCAAGAGTATAGCATCATGTCATTGAAACTAGGTTAAGAACTAGATTAAGAAGGTAACAATCATTTTTCCCAATCACTTAAGATATATCTGATGAACATGCATGTGTAAATGTTTAAAATCTAAGTTAAGACAACATATTATTTATTATAATATTTTATTATTTTTAAAAACACATGTCAACTAGAAAATGAGGAAAGAAAGAAATTCTAAAGAATAAAGAGAGCTCAACTCTACATGGCTAAATGCAACAAGTATTTTATTCAATTAATTTATTTTAACTTCATAGAAAGATTTATGGATATTTATTATTCTAAATATTTATTATTTATTGTTTTTATATTTTTTAATTTTTCTCATTTAAATTTATTAAACTAAAATATATAAAAACAAACAATATAAAAAAACACAAAAATTTATTATAAAAATTGTTTTTTTTTATCAAAATGCAATACTCAATCAGTTTTATAAAAAACTAATAAACAAACCAATAAAAAAGAAATTCACTTTAAAATGGCAATGGCAATACACATTAACACAATTCAAATAAGATTAAAAAAACAAACTTTAGTCATTCTTTGATAATAAACACTTAAACTATGAAAAAACATCTCAAAACTTCTATAATGGCCATACACATTAACACAAATCAAATGGGATTCAATGTAAAAAACAAACTTTAAGCATTCTTTGTATTAAACACTTAAACTATGGAAAAAACATGCCAAGGGGAAAATGAAATTCAACTTAAAATTAAATATAATTATTTTTGTTAATTGAGAAGAAAACTAAAACATTACACTCCAAATAATAGTCATGCAAATAATGAATTAGTTAAATCAATTAGATAATCTTAAAATGAATTTCTTGTTTATTGGTTTGTTTGTTATATTTTTATAAAACTAATTGAGTGTTGCATTTTGATTTTAAAAAACTAATTTTTATAATAAATTTTTATTATTATATATTTTAGTTTAATAAATTTAAATGAAAAAAATTAAAAAATATAAAAATAATAAATAATAAATATTGTGATCTAGAGTTGAAGTCTCCTTATTCTCTAGTCTTTTTTTTTTTGCTCATTCTCTAGTTGACATGTGTTTTCTAAAAATAATAAAATATTATATAATAAATAATATGTTGTCTTAAATTAGATTTTAAACATTTACAAATGCATGTCCATTAGATGTATCTTAGGTTGTTGGGAAGAATGATTGTTACCTTCCTAAATCCTTTATATCAAATGTTCTAGTTAATTAAGCCTTCAAAATGTTAATCTTAACCATGCTTTTTCTTTCTACAAGCATACCATCAATATATAATACTAATATAATAAATATAACATTATTTAAACATTTGAAACATATACAATGACCATACTCACTTCTTGTAAAATTACTTAGCATACTTCAACTTGGAATTATTGAACATGCTCCTTGATGTCTCTAGGGTAATCTTGTTCATGTGTTGAACCACACCATTTTGAGTGTAAACTATGGTTTTATGCCTTTTCATAGAAACTTTCTTTTAGTAAAACCTTAGGGTTAGCCATCATCAAGGGGAGTGAGTTGGCATGGAGCAATGCTCCTTCCTACACATATTTAGCTTATTTTCTCCTTCTCATGCCTCAAATGCTTATAAAAAGAAATATCTCAATCAAAGACTTGTCATACCTACAAACACTAGTGGAAAAGGGGGTAATTTATGACTTAGAAAAATACTAAAGTCAACATATAAATTATTAGTTTTAGTTAGGTTACCATTGGTGTTTCCTTTTGTGGTCATACATAAGGTGACTAGATTAATGACTAAAAACATTAGTAATTTATTGGTTGTTCTAATTCATCAACTAGTAGTGTATTTGATTGTTTAGTTAATCATTAATTGTTGTTAACTCGTAGTTGATCTAGTCATTATAGTCATTGTATTCATTGATTGTCATCAATTGGTAGTATACTTTGCCATTTTAATCATTAATTGTCATCAACTAATAATATATTTAATTATTTGTATTCACTAATTTTTGTTAGTTGGTAGTATATTTAATCATTTTTATTAGCTAATTTCTGTTAGTTCGTACTATAGTCATTTAATAATTAATTGTCGTCAAGTTGGTAGTATATCTAATTGTTTTTATTCACTAATTTTCATTAGTTGGTAGTATATTTAGTCATTGTAATCATTAATTATTGTAAACTAATAGTTTGTTTAATCATTAATTGTTGTCAACTCGTAGTATATTGATATATTGTTTATTATTTTCATAATCATTATATTTATTACTAGTTTAGTAGTTTTGCATTCATTTATATGATATGAATTATTTATTAAATGCCACATAACTAGAAAAAACACTTAACTTGTGGCCAATAAACACTGATAGGACACACATTAAGTTCCACAATAAGTTATTTGTTACTTGTTCTAGTTAAATGGGTTGTTTGCCATGAATTGTCTGTTATCCATACATCATCTAAGAGTTATCCATGCATCACCTACCAACTATTGATGCATCACCTACCTATTAGATTTTGACAAGCAGATATTGGGACAATAATGGTCTTCACATAGATTGCACAAGAGAAATAAGAGAAGAATAATTGAAGAATAATATGAAAAATATTCCATTAATATTATTCACATTATAGGTGAATATATATAATACAACATAAGGAATAATTGGAATACCTACTCATGGAGTTGAATCTACCAACCTAGACTGACTCTAGAGCTAACTAGGAGTGAGAAACACACCATAATAGTTAACTAGTGCAACTGCAGATCACTAAATCAATTAATAACCAGTTACAATCAGTTACAATCTGTTAACTGAAGGGGGTAGGTGAGAAAAGGTGCCCATATTCCCATGAATAATGCAAATTGGTGCTAGAGACACCAGAAGTGATCTAACGGATGGGGACAAATACATTTTGCATTAAGATTGTAATGGGTAACCTTTGGTCTTAGTTACCAGGGCCAAGGTAGTCCAAAGTTAGGATTAAAGGGGGGTGTTTGGATTATTATTAATCCTCCCTTTGTCTCCTTTGACCACATAAAGTCTATTTTATTAATTGCCCTAGTTTAGTAGGTCTCATTACTTCACCAGTGCATGAGGCACATGACTAGTTGACATATGCCACTTACTGCACATGTATGCATGCATTTTGGAGCTCCATGGTTTAATCCCTATTTTATAGGAACCCACTTGGAGTGCCACCACCAGTGTCCAGCAGTTCACCCCAATAGGTCATTAATTATCCTTAGTTAAACTCCGACCCCCATCAGTTAGATCACTTCCAATGTCTCTAACACTAGTTTGCATGATTCATTGGAATATGGGCACCTTTTCTCACCTATCCCCTTTAGTTAATTGATTGTAACTAGTGCAATTGTAGATCACTAAATCAGTTAATAACCATTTACAATAAATTACAATCAGTTACGATATAATTACACACTTTTGGATATGATATGAAATTATTTGGATATGATATGATCTTATTTGGATTTGATGTGATATTATTTGGTTCAATTTTTATGTTCCAAAATCCTTCTTTCATGCTTGTAGCTGGTCTCATCAATTTTGGTGTGACAAATCAAGTACCGCAAGTCTCATTCAAACTTGATGCTGGGGATTTGATGTTAGTTTACTCTTATGAGTTTTCTGATATTATATTTTGTGAATCAGGGCTATATCAGATTATGGAGCTCAAGTTATCCAAGTTATCTGACTTAGGACTTATAATCCTCCCTTATCCAAACTATCTATTAGATTATATTTTCCTAACTTAGGAGTTATTTAGTTATTATTGGGTCCACTAGTACCATTGGGTCCACTTGGCCTAATGGGGCCATAGGTACCAGTCACTAGAGTGTGGGGCACACCGATAGAGGCTAATTAGAACTTACTGCACCTTCATGCATTAGTTTAGGTGCCTCCTAGACCAATCCCTACATTTTAGGAGTCATTGGGAGTGCCAACACCGACCTCCTTCAGTTGTTGGAAGTTGGTAAGTAGTGAAGATTAGTTATTCTTTAATTAGATTTAGTTAGATATCCTATAGTTCAGTTAGCACCAATTATGCATGGATGCATGTGGGAAGGCACCAGTTCTCACCTACGTCTCACCTACCACTAAAGTTAGACTAGTTTAACTAATTATAACTAATTGGGAGACTAGATTAAACATGTGGAGTTATCCCGTTGAACTCCGATAGTGATTTAGACACTTTTAGTTAGCCATGCAGTCAGTCTTGAGTTGGTAGATTTGAATTCATCTCTCATGATTCGAATTCTCCTTTATTTAACACTGTTGTATACTACTGGGATTAATGAAGTTCAGACTATAATTATCTGAGCAATTCTTGTATGTTTACTATGATATTTTTTTGTTCAGTGGGTATTATTCATTCCTTTTCACTACTAATAATTGAAAATCTAAATGTACTCATTGCCTGAAGATCTAATTGCACAATAATTCTAACACCATGGTGGTTGGAGTGGGGCCACCACTAGTGGGTAGCAAACCAGCAACAATGTGTGTGGTGGCGATGGGCCCACTAGGTCTAGGACCTGTGGGTCCAGTAGAAGGGATACCCGATATGATGGGTGGAGCGGTCACAAGTCCAATATCGACAATCCCTCCCTAGAAAGTGTTGGGAGGTACTCCATCCATGGGGCTATATGGGGCAGTGAACAAGGGAGGCTCATATTGATATGAATCTGAATCGGAATTAGATTCAATATATGGTTATAAAGGTGGTGATCGATGCCAAATATGGATCCAATGATGGTGGTTCAAGGAACCGAATTGAGGGGTATTCCCCCTAAATATCTGGGATTAGCATGGTGGAGCAATGGTGGGATGATGGTGTGTTATGTGATGAATCATAGGCTCAAGAATGTAAAACGAAAAGCTAAAAATCCAACTACATTTGAGTGTGTAGAAGGAGAATTGGGAAATGGTGGTACACGGGCCAAAAGGTAAGCTCTAAAACCAAACTACAACAATGTGTAACAACATGAAAGTATACAACATAGATTAGAAAACCAAAAAGAAACACTACCTATAAAGAAAATGACACACTAACCTATGGGGTATACATGCAAGCAAACTCTTAGCTACAAGATGGAAGCCCCTCACAAGTCGTATCTGATGTTGGGTGATGAAATTCACAATCGAACAATACAAAATGGAATAACAACATGATAAGAAAATATCACTACTGAGAGGGACCTTGAGTAAAAATTCCCTAAGATACTAGAAATTAGGCTACCTCATTCATGACATGTTTGCGAGGGTTTCCTGGCACTTCATCCCTTTGGTCCTTGACACCCGATGTGGTCCCCAGCATGCACAAGGAGGACTATGAAGGGCTATCCTTCGGTATAGAATGGAGTGTGGTATTGCACTCTAACTTCCAAAACCCCTTCATTGTGTCTTACTCCCACAAAACGAGGGGAATAGGGGGTCAAAAAACTGGTCATGACCATGTCAACAAGTACTAGAGGATTTTGGTACTCTAATGTACAACAGCTATGTCTGAGATGAAAATGACAAAGGAGTGTTATTTGGACGCCTATCCCCAGTGTCATATCTTAACTACAAGATTGTTTTGGTCACCAAATGAGGTTACAATGTTGGTTGTATTTAAGATAAATTTTAGGTTGGGCTTGGGTTCATGAACCAAGCGTTTTACTTTAGGGCGTGAGATGTGTGCACAAGTGATGTGTAATTTCTAACCCCCATGATTTCACAGCCGAGACACAAGTGCAGAAAAATATATAATACTAAATGATAGTAAATATTTTTCAAATCAACTAATTCTTCCATAAAACAAAAGGTACATAAGTAAATGAGTGCATAAGGAACTTCACGAGATGTAGGAAACACATAGGTTTTCTCAACTACCACACTTGAGTAAGGGGGCTCACATACAAGGAAAAGAGGAATGCAAAAAAACCAACGGGTTGTAATCAATCGGATCTGGAAGGAAACACTCAGGGAAGGGGTAGAACAAAAATAGGGGGTCTAGAAAAGGGTCTCAAACACCTCAAAGGAATAGAAAAACTACAGGTCGCACGTGCTGGTGGAACAGGTGCAGTTGGTGGATCATGACTATAAGAAAGTCATGATCAGGACATAAAATCAACAGAAAGACTTAGGTCACACAAAACATGGGTTTCTACGCAAAAGGTCACACAAAACTGGGTCTCAGTAGCAACCGGGATCGCTTCAGAAGCCAAGACAAGTGTGATATGGAGTTTTTTTCTAGGTTGCACTTATCGGGGAAAAAAACGTGAACTAGGTTGCTCTTATCAGGAAAAATTATGCAACTTAGGTCACAACTTTCTATCGGATAGGTGTGATTTAGTCGTATCTGAGGATTTTTTAAGAAAAAAGTATTGGCTTAGGCTAGGGGAGAAATCACCGTGATGGGACCGGTTCGGATCTTCCACAAGAGGGTCATATATGTGATGGTTGAAGGAAATAAAGCAAAAAAAACAGCAAAACTACTTCAAAAATAGATATCCAAGGGGATCGATCCAGTTGAGTCACCAAAACTGTAGTGGGCATTTCTCCCCTACTACATGCAAACTAACCTACCCTAGATCAGCCGGGTCTAGGGTGGTGTGAGGTATTTTTAAACCTCGACTTATAACAAGAAACAACAAAAAATTTATTTTTTTAACTAACTAATGCAATAATAAAACAAAAATACCTTTACCTGGGCCACTGCAATCATTTGAGGAAATGGTCTGTTGGCTCCCACGATCCTAGTCTCCCTTTATCTCCAATAAGGGGTTGTCACCAGAAAAGGGATTAAGGGTTACATGGATAGAACTCAACATGCAACATGGGATAATGTGGCAAAATGAATGTGAATGGTGATGAAAAGTGGTTTTAGGAATTGAGG
The DNA here is from genome assembly GCA_001517045.1 of Pseudotsuga menziesii. NCBI lineage: Eukaryota > Viridiplantae > Streptophyta > Pinopsida > Pinales > Pinaceae > Pseudotsuga > Pseudotsuga menziesii. Next base: position 57,682 of record LPNX010627196.1, read on the forward strand.
AATCAAGAATCCATAGTATGTAATGTTTGTGGGGAGACCTTCACAATATATTTATAGGGTGATCCAAGACCTTGATACCCATGGTATTTTATTGTGTATGGAATTTGTCCATGGTTTTTGGACCCATTCTCATTTTAGGGTTTTTTGGTCCTTTTTGGAGAGAGTGGGGTTATGCTGCAATAAATGACCATCTTCCCTATATTTATGGGGGAAGGAATAATAATGTTTTCAACCAATTTTGGTGGATTTTAATTGTGAAGTTCAAAATGAAGGGAATAATGGTGGGATTAGGATGTATAATTATGGTTTGGACCATAGAAAGTTATGTGGACAATTTTTGGTGTCAACAAAATCTAGATAGAGATGTGGAGAAAGTGGGAGAGGGGGGGGGATATTGTGGGAGAAAGAGTGAGAGAGAAATGTATGGAGGTAAGGGGTATATGTGTGTGTGTGTGTGTGTGTGTGAGAGAGAGAGAGAGAGAGAGAGAGAGAGAGAGAGAATGANAGAATGAGGGGGTAAGGGACATATAGTGAGGGAGGGAGACAAAAAATGGGGAGGGACTTAGATATAGGAGTGAGAGATATATGGGTGTAGAGAAATAGAAATGGATAGGAAGAGAGGAAAAGAGGGTGTGGGTGGGAGACATGTAGGAAGTAGTGGTGATGGAGAGAGAGAGAGAGAGAGAGAGAGAGAGAGAGAATATGAGAGGGGGGTAGGGACATAAATTTAGGGAGGGAGAGATAGTGATGTAGAGATGGTGATAGGCTCATGGAAAGATAACATGAGGGAGGGATAGAAGGAGAGAGAGAGAGATAGGAGGAGGAGGAGAGAGATAGGGAGAGAGAAATAAGGGTGAGGGATGTAGGGAGAAAGGTGGAGATAGAGATGGATGGAGGGGATGGGTTTTATAGGAGTGAATGGACCTAATATGTGTGTGTGTGTGAGAGAGAG
>LPNX010627196.1:58773-100455 GCA_001517045.1 Pseudotsuga menziesii
GATGGAGGAAGAGATAATGAGGGATGTAAAGAGAAGGTAGATAGGGAGAAATTTCAATTCGTGGAGAGAGAGAGAGAGAGAGAGGGAGAGAGAGAGATAGATAGGGAGATGGAGGGGGAGTGAGGGAGGGATGAATATAGAGTGAAGGAAAGAGATAGAGAGGGAGGGAAATAAGGTGTGTGTGTGTGTGTTTGTGTTTGTGTGTGTGTGAGAGAGAGGAGGGTGGATAAACATAAGGAGAGAGAGAGAGAGAGATGGTATCAAAGAAAGAGGGTATAAGGGTGAGAGATAGAGAGAGAGGGAGGTTGTGAGAGAGAGAAGCATGGAGAGGGAGGGTGAGAGATAGAGAAATATGATATGGGAGAGGGATGGAGGTAGGTCGGTTAAGGGAAATATTGGGATAGAGGGAGGGATACTATTTTATAGAGAGAGAGGGCACAGAAGAGGGTAGGGGATAGGTACAGACAAGGTGGATAAAGGTTATGAGGGAGTGGGAGTGACGGAGGGACATACACACACATAGAGATATATATAGAGGGGGATGTTGTGAGAGGGAGGGGGGAGGGACACACACACACACACACACACACACATATTGTGTGGGAGAGAGAGAGGGAGGGGTGAGCATCAGAGAGAGAAGGACGAGGGTGAGTGATAGAGAGGGAGGTATAAACAAGGTGGAGAGAGATAATGAGAGAGGGGGTGTGAGGGAGGGAGACACACACATAAATATATATAGAGAGAGGGAGGTTGTGAGAGAGAGAGGTGGTAGGGACACACACACACATACACATAGATTAAGAGAGATGGAAATACAAAGGAAACGATGGCTATTGAGTAAAGAATAGAGGGATAGTGAATAAAGGACATCCCAATCCCTAGATGTCAAATAGATTCATTTATGGGTCAAGTCTTGGATTTCCTCCCTTGACAATGTTGAGGCCTTAATACCCATATATAATGCTCAAAACCTATTAAAGGTGTGTACATATTTTCTTGGAGACCAAGTATACCTTGAGTAGGTCAAGTGTGGTTCTTCAAGGAATTTTTCATTAACATGGGTTCCTGAAATATTCCTTTTGTGGCCTGAGGCATGATCATATTCCTTCAATCATGTGATGGAGGTCCCATGCCTACTACTAAAAACCACATAACTCCACTAACATCCATATTCATATTCCAAATATACCTATGATGCTATGTGTGATTTTTTAAGTCATCCTTACTAGCCTTGGATTCCTAGAATATTTGTTTAGGGCTTAAGTCCCTAGTTTTCTCCCCTAACCATGCCCATGGCCTTGCAACACAAACCTAGTGCTCAACAAATGATGATGGACCCCATATCCCCATTAAGAGTCAACCTTTCAACATCATGTGTAGTTTTTGGAGGCATCAATTTTGGCCCTAAATGGTTGAAAAATTCCATTAAGTCCTAAGGAGTAAGTGTTTTCCCCCACGCATGTGATGGGCCCTAATACCTGTACTTAGTGCTAAAAATTAATGGAACTAGCATACCCATTCAAAGGTAAATGATACCATGGAAAGATCTGTTGGGTTTATTCAACACATTATTCTTGGCTTCAGATGCCTAGAAGCATCTTCTAGGGGCTAAGGCTTAGGTTTCCACCCCTTATTATGTCTACATCCCCAAGACACATACATAGTACTTAAAAACCCGTAATGGTTCCCATATTTCCATTCAAATGAAAAATATCAACTCGATAATTCATCTATGCTTATTCAAGGTGTCTTTCATGGACCTTAAGCTGGGAAGCTAGTTTACAACCTAAAATCAATGTTTTCTATGCCAACCATGATTAACATCTTATCCTCCATACCTAATGCTAAAAAAATCCTAATCATGGCTATATGCCAACTTAATGGTTGAGGATATCCTTAAGATATCATGTGTGTTGGTTTGAGGTGTTGTTCTTATCCCAATATGTCTATAGGATTCATGCCCATGTGGATGAACTTCCACTTGCAAGTTTAAGAATTGTAAATATTAGACTATACAACATTAGTGAACTAACATGTGGATTAAAAACCTAACATGTATTTAAAATATGAAATTTTTAAATGCTTACCTCTGTGTGAGATGTTTCCAGAGACGATATGGAAGTTAATCCTACATCCATGGGGATTTTTTATTGTGTAACATAGATTTGTCCACTTCCAACGAAATCATTTGATGGAATGTCCTCCCCCTATGGTTGATCTTCCATCTTCAAGATTAATAATTATCAATATTAGACCATCTAACATTATTGAACAAAAATGGAAATTAACAAACTAACAAGTATTAAAAAACTAACATTGGTAAATGTTTACCCGTGTGTCAAATGTTTCCATTTGGGAATATCCAACAACAAATGCCACATCTTGAGTCCCTGCTAACTATGGATCACATCCTATAGCATTAATTAACTACAATAGAAATTAACAAGATAACACATTCACATGAATAAAAAATGACATAATGAAATAGTTACCTCTATGTGCATGGCTGTTGGCGCCAAAGGTGTGGAGACACTTTTCCCATAAAATCTCCCAGAAGAGTCTAGAACATCAATGGATTGACTACCCGAGGAATCTATACTAATAAATCCTTTCCCGTCCTAAGAGAAAACTAACAATTGCATGAACATTCAAAAATTTTAAATATTAGCTCAAAACTAGATATGCTTACAAAGAGGATAAATAAATTGAAGAGTATTACAGTTAAACATATATACATACATCACTCAAAAAACCACTGAATGTCAAAACCCCAAATTTTTTGAAAAATTTAAATTTTTTTAAAATACAGCTAAATATCAAAATGCAGTCAACTAAATGTTTAGTTAGTTGTGTGTTACAGAAATCATTATCTGATTTATCTATTGCATTAGGTTTATCTTATAAAACAATTTCTTTTTCAATTTACCGACTTGTCTTTTTTTGCGACCACAAGGTGGATCTGTCATGAAAATCTGGGCTTACTTAGCTTTCGAGCTAACGTAGAAAAGTTTTCCTGCTCTTACAGATTTGCAGGTAAGAAGTTTGGGTGCTGCTTGTCAAAATTCTAAAGCATTCAATTATAAGTTCGTCGCACAATAATAGTTCAGTAAAAGATTATAAATGCTATTAAAATTTTCAAAGCTTATCGAGGTAAAATCATTAATCTGTCTTCTTTTAAAGATGCTATGGAAAAGAGAGTTAAATTCTAACTGTAATGGCGACAGCTGCTTTCTTCCTAGCATATGTAATTTATAGTTCTTATTGCATTAGAATTCTTCGATGTCCAACCTAGTCGTCAAGTGTAAAAGTGTCTTGAATCTTTCTTTGCAAACAGGTTGAAAGGATGGAAAAAAAGTTACATTAAGAATCTATCTTAATTTAAAAATCTAAACCATGTAAGTTAGATTAGAAATAATTACTCCAAGGAATGTGAAAGTAATGTGCAACACTTAAGAAGTCTTTATACCTTCGTTCTAAATTCCAAGCTTTTACAGTTTCACTGGATTATCTCCTTGATATAAATTGCTATCTAAAAGACTAAGTTAGTATGAGAGAACTAAATTCTTCTACATACAACTTATGTGTATTATTATAATCCAATTATGGTTATTAGTTCATCTAAGGTCATCTAAAGTTTAACCTGAAGGATACTATAATGTTTAACTTCTTTTGCATGCAACTCAAAAGTTTATAGACATGTAAATTACACCGATGTGTAGCTAGAATAATCCTAGCAAGATGGTCATCTTATTATCAGAAATTCCACTATTTCTTTATTCAAACTTTTCAAGAAATAACCTTTGATGCACTCATTACCATTTGAAGGAATGAATAACGGGTTAGTCTTATAATTGTAATATTATTGACCCTGCCTAAGATTAGCTTTAGGGTATAACTCTTTGTTTCAAAGGATCTTTTATTATTTTAATAGTGGCAATCCCTTAACATTACCAAGATAGTTGTTAATAGTTTAATTTGAAAAAAAATAAAAAAAATGGTTCCACCTCTCCATCGTGAACATAAATTTTAACCTTGGTCCAAGAATTATAAACGTTGGTTGAATAATTTACATAGTTGTAAAGTGATGGATCGAAATGTTCTCCATGATTTGGATGATTGATAAAGCATAGTTTGAGCAATTAATAATTTCTTGTCTCCATGCAACGTGTATAATAGGTTGATAATGGAAAACAAGGGTTAAGGTGGAACTTTCGATTTGCTGAATGATTGGAAATCATTCTCTCGGTGGAACGTTCGCTGGAACTATACACTCAAACCCACAGTACACAAATTATTTAACTGGTAATGTGGCATCATCATATCCATGCAGCTCACTAGTGATCGTTGTGACTCCCCCTTTTTAGTTCTGGTTTCACACTAGGGTCTCATGATTGGGTGGTTTATTTGGTTGAAACAATGACAGATCCAACGCTTTCTTGCTTGGCTTACTGTTCTTGCACTCAGTTGCTGTGGTTGTTAACTCTGTTAGTGAACTCCATTTACCTTTTGCAATAATGAAGGGTTTCCTTATCCTCGCACTGGTGGTTTCCCTTCTGGTTGTGGGTGGTCGTGCTTCCGTAAGGTTTTAGGTAAGAAACATTATCCACCTTCCTGTTACACTTTGCAATTTTTAAATTAATAAACAAATATTATTTTGTTCACTGGTTTTAACACTATCGTGCTTCTTTGTTTGCAGGTGATGGCTTGTCTCCAACTGTGAGGCTGGTGCGAGACCATGGCGACTTGCTATTTAATGGTAAGCCCTGGTTTGACCATGGCCGTTCCTCCTTATTCGGTCCCTTTGGGACAGTTGTGGGTTGGTCTTCATGGTCTGTAACCCTTGTGGTTTTTAGGTTCAATTAAATTGACCCTTTCGTTGTTTTTTAAGAGATTAAACCCTTCGTTTAAATATGGGACTTCCGGCTGAGGCCAAGACTGTAATTTTTGTTTTTACTTTGATTAATGTATAAATATATATATAATAATGTACAGGATGTAAAGCCTCACTCTGTGGATTTTGATTACGGCCGTGAGTAAAATTTCTGAGTTAGACTCTTCAGTTGTTAATTTTGTTGTATATTTTACTGCTAGTAGGGTTTGACCCTAACTCGAAAATGTATAATAAGTATATACTGTTACTTTAAAGAAAAGAACATCTTTTATTTATATTTGTACTTTTGTAATTTATTGGGTTAATACTTAAGTTGCATATTGTTTGGTTAACTCGGTAAATCGAGCATTTTACAATCTTTGTTGGTTATTTCTTGCTCGTAAATGCAAATGAGTTTTTACCCTGTCATAATATTTAATTTTCAATTTCTAGGGTTTTCTGTACACGATTATTATATTAGATTACTTCCTTATAAAGGAATCTATAAAGGTTGTTAAATAATTTTTAACCTTTGGAACAGAAGGTCTTTATGTTTTAAAGAAGTATTTATGTATCTGTCAGATATAGTTTATGAGTACAGAAATTAGATTCTGTTTATTGTTTACTAAATCTGATAAGAACACTACTTATTTATATAATAATACTGTTCTTATAATTATATATTTATTATCTTTGTTCTTTGTTTATTTATAATCTTAGAATAAGATAACATTTTATTAATTTGTTCATATACTTACTGTACTAAATAAATTATAAAAGCATTCTCTGTATTTTATATTATCTTGTTTATGTTACAATGTAATATTTATAAAATAAAAGAATAATACCTAACTATGTTCTCCGTTTATTTAACCTTTTGTAAAGATTAGATTAGTAACTGTAGGTTATGTTTAAGCTCTAACTAGATAATAATAATAACAACAAAATGAATTGATTCCCTTACCAAACATAAATAAAATCTAAGACCAGCTTGGGTTAACTGTAGAATTAAATCAATGTTTAACTGTTCTTACTTTCAATTTTGTTGTTGCTATATCTATAGTAGTTAAATTACCCTAACTAGAAGAAATAGATTGTAAAGTTTACCAAGCGTGCTTATTTAATCTAAACCTACTGTAGTATTATACTCTTTTCTGGAATTCAAATAAGCCATAAAATTACTAAAGGTAAATACTGTATCAATAACTTTTTCATCTACCTACACATACTACTATCAGTAAATAATATAGCTTCTTCTCTGTTTCTAATAAACTGACAGTCTCAGTCCCGGTTTAACACTATCCTGGTACAAAAGATATTTCTTCTGATAACAAAATAAAAGGAAATATTCCATAATTCAAATAACATCTTATTTTACATTTTCATCATACTATATTTATTTACATAATTTCACCACCTGTGCTGGAGAACGGTCTGGATCACTCTAGATGTTGAAAAACACAGGTAGTGGTTTGATTCTCATTAAACATAATTTCATTACTAAACATACTGAGTTATCCTATCCTCTAAATTTATACATCATAAACTGCAAATGCATCATTCAATCATACACAGATAATAACATAGAAATTAAATAATAACAGAACCTGATCTGAGATCTTGGACGACAACAGGAATGGGAGGCCGTTCCTCCCTACCAACTCCTGGAGAGCGCTCAAACAACGACTCCTTAGGACCCCTGAGCTTGCTCTGGTCTCCCTGGCTGGAACTAGGTGCAGCAATAATCAAGTACTAGTCTTCATACTCAATACAAATCCTGAACTTATCCGTAAGTTCTCTCAGCTAGCAAGCTGTATCAGACCAAGTTACTGCAGATTTCCTCTCAAAACACCTTCCTTACAGTTTTCCCTTTTCCCCAATGAATTCCTTGAAGTGCATTCCTCCTGAATGATTCTTCTCCTGGAAAATATCTAAGCAACCTCGGTTCTATTCATTGGGTACTTTTAAAAGATTGCTTAGGTCTTTTTGGGTTAGTTGTCATTTATTGAGCCACCTACTCTGATCCCACTTTCTTGGGGGATCATGACCCCAAATGTAGGGAAGTTGCCACCTGCAACATAGGAAGTGTTTGAGGATGCTTCCACTTGTCTTTTGCTCTCCACCTAGTTCCTTCCACTAGTTTGACTAGTAACACTCTTATTAACAGCTCTCCCAAGCTGTTGTCTCCATTTTTTATTTATTAAAAATAAAATATTCAAAATTACATTCCACTTCTTTTGAATCTGCTGAGTCATCAGTTCCTACTTAGCATTAATTTTAACATAATGTCTTAGGAAATCTAATTAAAACAATTAACATTATTTTACAAAATTGGGGTATGTGACACTGAGGGTGACATCTGTTGCAAGACCATAGCAGGGGAAGCCACATGATGTGTACTCATGAGGCTCATAGCTAGGATCAGGATGTGTTGATCTAACCCCACTAGTAGATGGTCCTACACTATTATGACCTAGTGTATGCACTACACCAGGGAGAGATGTCCCTACCTCATTCAAATTCTCAATAGCAATGCTATGGCAAACAATGGCCTATGCCATACTAAAAAATGCACATTTTGTCTTTGGAATCACCTAATGTGCATGCGGTACATCTGGCCTAGGTAATTGATCCAGGTCATGCCAAGGCGCACATTGGCGACAACAGTCGACTGAATGAGTCAATCTCTGTTATGGTAGAAGCATATAAAAAGAACCGACAAAGGAGGAAACACAGTAGGTTGACAAGAAATATACAAAAAGACAATATGCAATAATTCGAACCAATTTATTACTTCTACTCCATGAAAGATAGAGGAATCAAATTATGTCTACATTACATTAATGTACATTCTTACATAGGGTGCTAAGACACTTGGGTGACTACCTGTTACGTTCAGTTACAAAATAAGTTATAACGGTTCATAAGTTCAACCATCATAGAGCATGTCGGTATGTTGTATATAGATGCAGAATTGATGAGGCTAACCTATTGAATGAACATGTCAAGGTGATCCTATCGAATGAACATGTTGAGGCAGACTTCTCAGCTACTGGTTGGATCATTCCTCCTTACTTAAGGAACAATGGGCTCCATTATGTATCTGTTCAGGTGAGGAAACTTGTTGGTGACTTCATTAGCATAGTACCATTTTCCTTGCATGGGGATTTGTCCAACTTTATCCACTTGAAATAAGGGAATGGAGTTCATCCTTGTATGGTGTATGAGTCATCCCACAATAGTGTTACAAAGAAGGGGTTCCTAAACATCTGGATGGATGTCTTTGTTAGGATTATTAATCCTCCCTTGTCCAATTTGGTGATATGTCTAAATTGGGAGTCATGTCTAAATCAGGAGTCCATCCAGTCTATTTTTAGTCATTAGCAGCACCATTGGGTCCACTTGGACTAATTGGGGAACATGTTTTAGTTACTAAAGTGTGGGCAACACTAATTGAGGCTTACTGCCACTGATTGGACTTAATTACATCAGTTTAGGATCCTCCTAGATCAATTCCTACAATTTAGGAGCCACTGGGAGTGTCGAAACCAACCAAGGTCAGTTCAATCCAGTTGATGACTAGTCAAGCTAAGTTAGGAGTCAGTCACATTCAGTTCTAGTCCTCTACATTCAGTTAGCACTAGGTTTACTTGACTGCACTCAGGAAAGGCACATTTCTCACCTACCACAGTCAATTAGCCTTAGTCAACACTGAATGTAACACTTGATTTGTGTTTTAGAACTCTGGTTATGGTTTAGACAAGGTCAGTTAACTATTGAGTCCTCCGATAGTGATTTAGACAAGGTATTGGTTACCTATAGTCAAGTAGAGTCTAATCAATTTGAATTTACTCATGTGGATTCGAATTGCTTGTGGCTATTAAATCCATTGTACTTCATTGTAATTAGTATCTAATTACTCTTTGATTAATGAAAAGCATTCATAGATGCAAGCCAATTTTGCATTGTTTCATTCTTCAATAACTGAGTAAATTGTGTGATCTATCATGTGACTTGTGTGTTTGTCCACAGATCTATGTGCTCAACTTAATATGGTATCAAAGCCTCAATGGAAAAGGCACTTCTCCTCCTTAGATCTCCTACTGGATCATTTTTTGAGCAAAATTGCTCCTTCTAGCACTGCACCAGAAGCGAAGAATTTACCATTTAATACCCCAAGAAAAGGAATTGTTGATCAATCTTGCTTGATTAACTCAACTGGGTGTGAATAAAATTCCAAAAGTGCAGGCTGTCTGAACTTACAGTGCCCTTTTTTTTTTGCAGGTACAACTTCGAAATGAATTCATCAGTTCCTCTTCTCACCCGATCCTCAAACTATTATGAATGGAAGGTGAAGATAATTATATTTCTGAATAGACAATATCTTTATTGGGTGTCTGATCAATTCGGTAGAAATTATTTTTGAGAGTGAAAATGACTGGCTAAATGCAAAGGATGCAGCTTTTGAAATAATGAATCTGGCTCTTTCTCCTAGCTTGCGCTACCTCAGTAGATCTATTAAAGATCCACAAGAACTCTGGACAAGATTGGACAGAACCTTTGGAATGATTGATGAGAATCATAATAGCACTTTGGAGAGCACATCCAGCACCATAAGCATCCTTGATCCAAAAATATTGGCCTCCACTCTCTCTGATGAAGTTGTTCAAGATGAAGAAGAAGTAGAAGCTTCTACACAGTCAATTCGAATTGAAGACAGTCTCCATGCAGTGACTCCTTCTCCGGATGCTCTAGAAGTTTATGAGATCTCTGATATCTCATATCCTCGTATGGCTGAAAAAGAAGAAGAAATTCGAATATCTGATATTGAATAAAAATAGTGCTACACTTCCATGCAAACATTCACCTGTGATTTTCCTTTGAATTCTATGCAAAATTTACCAGTAATTGATTCCGAAAGTGAAGAGAAATTTGATTTTTCTCCCTCTAATGTTGCTGCTGGTGTGAAAATATGTGATACCTTTGATATTTTGGAAGAAATATCAGATTACAAAAGTGATCCATTCACTCCCCATGATCTATTTTTTCCAGCAAATTCCTGCAGGATTGCATGCACCAAAATTCAAAATTTTGTAGAAGAACAAAGCTGTGCATCCACCGTCTCGGTCAACCATTTATTTGAATCTGATATTAACCTTATTGGATCTGATATGATCTTATTTGGATCTGATCTGATATTTCTTGGTTTAATATATCAAATTCATAATCTTTCGGTACCGCTTGTAGTTGTTCTCATCAACAGTGTGAAGAAACAAGTACCGCAAGTCTCCTACAAAACTGCTGCTATGGATTTGATTCCATTTCACAGTTTTGGATATTATTTGAACCTATTTAGATCTAATTTACTTTATGATATTATATTACTTGGTTCATATTTTAAAATCCAAGAGCTTTCATTCATGCTTGTAGCTTCTCTCACCAATTCCGGTGTGAAAAATCAAGTACCGCACTTTCTCTTCAAAACTGCTGATGGGGATTTGGTGTTAGTTTCCTCATATGAGGTTGCTGATATTTTATTATGTGATTCATTAGACATTTCAAAAGATATATCAGACTATGGAGCTCAAGCATTTTCTCTCAATAGTCCCAATGCTTCTCTACCATTGATCACATGCTCATCTCCTCACAGAACCGGTAAAGAGGAATATTTTCTGCATCTGCTTGGACACTTGCTCCTAACACTTGGGGATGTTCTTACCACTCATGGTTATCTATTCATGGCTGCAACATATTAGTTTCTTGAGTTTTCCTCACATGCTCTGAATCCTCAAGAACCTTTTCTCAGTTATCAGTTGACTTCAGTTGCTCTACATGGGTCCAGTCTTCATTCAGCAGCTGTCTATATTTCTAATTTAGTTGAGCATATAATTCTTCTTCCAAAGAGGAAGATCCCTCCAGACATATTGATGGAGACGTTCACATGACAAGCCCCAGGAAACCTGTGCATAGAAGAACCAGATTGATCCTAATTCCACCTGCTTAATTAGAGGGGGGCATTTTTTCCCATGTGGTTTTTCCCCAGCACCATGTTTTTGAGCAGTTACTTTACTTTACTTGACGGTGACCTATGGTATTAGTTACCAGGGCCCACATATTTTCCAAGTTAGCATTCAAGGGGGGTGTTAGGATTATTAATCCTCACTTGTCCAATTTGTTCATATGTCTAAATCGGGAGTCATGTCTAAATCGGGAGTCCATCCAGTCTATTTTTAGTCGTTAGCACCATTGGGTCCACTTGGCCTAATTGGGGCACATGTTTCAGTTACTAAAGTGTGGGGAACACTAATTGAGGCTTACTACCACTGATTGCACTTAATTGCATCAGTTTAGAAGCCTCCTAGACCAATCCCTACAATTTAGGAGCCACTGGGAGTGCCGAAACCAACTTAGGTCAGTTCAATTCAGTTGATGACTAGTCAAGCTAAGTTAGGAGTCAGTTACATTTAGTTCTAGTCCTCTACATCCAATTAGCGCTAGGTTTAATTGACTACACTTAGGAGGGGCGCATTTCTCACCTACCACAGTTAGTTAGCCTTAGTCAACACTGAATGTAACACTTGAGTTGTGTTTTATAACTCCAATGAACTTTGGTTATGGTTTAGACAAGGTCAGTTAACTATTGAGTCCTTTGATAGTGATTTAGACAAGGTCTTGGTTACCTACAGTCAAGTAGAGTCTAATCAATTCGAATTTCTTCATGTGGATTCAAATTGCTTGTGGCTATTAAAGCCATTGTACTTCATTGTAATTATTATCTAATTACTCTTTGATTAATGAAAAGCATTCACAGCTGCAAAACATTTTTACACTATTTCATTCTTCAATAACTGAGTAAATTGTGTGATCTATGATGTGAGTTGTGTGTTTGTCCACAGATATATGTGATCAATTTGATAGTCTTTGGGTTCTGCTGTCTGCAAATTGTTATGTTCCAACAGTGGTGCATGATATGGTTGAAATAGATCTACATTGAAAACTGGATGTAGGCAAAGGAATGCAGGAATATCGAGCTGAATTTTTTTTTCTCCAATATGTTTAAGGATACCGTATGGACCATATCGCAAAGGCTTCATCTTTATGTATGGACCAATGAAGCGCTCCTTCTTTAGATGTAACTAGACCTGATCCCCAATTTGAAATGAATGAGGAATATGATGCTTGTCATGTCGTTCCTTAGCTTTTGTATTATCTTGTTGCAACATCTCATGTGCTTGATTCTGAATGTTGTCTATTTAATCTCTGGACTTCAATGCTTTCTCCACTTCTCTTACTTCGAAGTCGATGTTGTTCGACTATTTAGAGGAACTAATTAATTCAATAGGCACTAAGGGTTGAAATCTATAACAGATCTCAAATGGCCTCTTGCCTGAAGAGTTGTGTTGTGCACGATTGTAGTTGTGTTGTATGTATGGAAGGTTGTCATCGCATGTTTGATGATGCTTATGGTTGTACATGCGAAGCAATTGTAATACTAAGTGATTTACAACTTACGTCTTTTCTTTTGTCTACGGATGGAAGGATGTCGACAAAGAAAGTCTCATATCGAGTTGTTTCCAGAGAGTTTTCCAAAAGGTGCTGACAAATATAACATCTCTGTCAAAAATAATGGTCGTTGGGAGGCCATAATGTTTCCACAAATGATCAAAGAAGAGAGAAGGAGTCTGATGTGCTGGCGTAGTCTTCTTGCATGGTATGGTATAGCCATATTGGAAAATTTGTCGACTACTACTAGTATTGCATCATGCTAATGTTTCATAGTAGGATATCCCACCAAGTAGTCCATAGAAATAGATTCCCATGGTCAACTAGGAACTGGAAGGGGTGTGTATAGTCCTTGTCATCAATTCAGTGGTTTAGAAATGGTACAAACCATGCACAATCCAATGTACTCATTGACGTCATATTTAAGTGAAGGCTAGTAGACATAATTTTGGAGGATAACAAGTGTTTTTGCGACTCCAAAATGTCCTACAATTTTGTTGTAGTGCACGTCCGAAATGAGATTCTGTCAGTCCTCACCGGTCGGTACACAAAGTTGTCCAAGCTTGTATACAAAGGTGTATTTCAGGAAGTATTCAGTAGTCAACAAATTTTTAGTCTAAAGTTGTCGATAAATTGGAGAGAAATCACAATTCACCAAATACAATTGCGTCCAAGTAGTGGTGTCATAAGCCTGCATACTCAAGAGTAATGGGTGGTCTGTTGAGACAATCAGCTGCAGCATTGGCTTTGCCTTTTTGATACTTAATTACCAACTGAAATTGTTGTAGGTAATTAATCCACTTGAGTTGTCAAGTTGTCTGTAGTTTCGACTAGGACAGAGTGAACTACAAAGGTTTATATTCAATGAGGATGATCGTTTCCTTACCAAGAATGTAGCGTCTCCATTTCTTAAGAGCTTGCACAATGGCATACAGTTCTTTTTCATACGTCGAGTACCTTCTAACAGTGTCTCTGAAAATCTCGAAAATGAAACGCGACTGGGTGACATGACCCAGTGATCACTGTGTTGAGGGCATAGTCCGATGCATCCTTCTCAATCTCAAAGGGCTGATGCAAATCAGGTAACACAAGTACTGGTGCAATAGAAATATTTTTTGTTTGTTTGTTCAAATGCGTGTTGTTGTGTTGATGTCCATTTGAAGACAGTTTTCCCATTTCCTTTTGTCAACTGATTCAAAGGTCATGTGATGTGACTGAAGCCAAGTATGAATTGTCGATAGAAATTTTCCAAACCAAGAAAAATTCTTAGTTCATGAATGTTTTTAGGAATGGGTCAATCTTTGAGGATCTGTACTTTTTATGGGTCGACATGAATGCCTGCAGAATCAATTACATACCCAAAATATTTGATGTTGGTCATCGCAAATGACCATTTTTCCATGTTCAGATTTAGCCAATGTTGATGGAGAGTGTCAAAAACTTATCGAACTTTTTTGACATGTTCTTCCCATGATAGACTTGAAATCAAGATATCATCGAGATTTCCAATGACACATTAACCGATGAAAGGTCGTAGAAGGTCATCCATATATCTCATGAAGGTTGCAGGTGCATTGGTTAAACAGAAAGGCATGACTAACCATTCAAACAATCCTTCCTTGGTCTTGAAATTTGTTTTCCATAAATCGGTGGACTCGATTGGAATCTGGTGGTATCCTGACTTGAGGTCGAGTTTCGTAAAGAACTTAGCACCTTTCAGATTGTCGATGAGTTCATCAATCCATGGAAGAGGGTGTGTGTTCTTCATTGAAATTTTGTTAAGAGCTCGATAGTTGATGCACATGCACAAAGTCCTGTATTTATTTGGAACTAAGACGACTGGACTTCCACAAGGAGAGGAGCTGGGGTGAATATTACCCTCGTTGAACAAATCCTGGATTTTCCTATGAATCTCTTCATTTTCAAGAATGGATCTTCTGTAAACAAATGCATTAGTTAATGAAGAACCATGAACAAGTTCAATGGAGTTTTTTACCTCACAATGCATAGTTACTCTGTCTGGTGCTTGAAATATGTTCTGGTATTCTTCGAGAATGTTGTCGATCTGTTGTTGTTGTCGATAATTACGTTGGTCGGTGAGTCGAATTGTCGCTCCAATCTTCCCAGAATGTTGAGGATTTATCATAATTAATGTGAACTTTTGATCATGATTGATAATATTATTTGGTAGATATCATAGCAACCGTTGATGTGGGTTGTCACTCTAGTATTCCATACCATTGATTCTGGATTTTGATAATCAAATTCTGAGGCCGTGACTGATATGTACAGTGTCGATCCCATAGGTAGTGTTTACCAAATAAAGTATTGGCTACGGAAAGCAGTGCCACATCACAGATTACTCATATTCAAAATGCTTAATGAAGTAGGCAAGTCAGCATTGTCGTGTGATTCTTAGTTCCTTCCCATCCTTCATCTAACCAATATTTTAAGGCTGAGGATGTGGAGTGGTGAAAAGACCTAATTTCTTCAGAATATCTTCACAAACAAAGTTCTTCTGGCTACCATTATCCACAATCATATGTAATGGATTTTTCTGAAACCATATCCATGTATGGAATAGGCACTCTCATTCCTCCTCATCGACAATGGTTGAGGATGTCAGAGTTGTCGAGGTCAAAGACAAAAGAGTTGATGCATATAGATCAGATTCTACTAGGGTTCTGTCAGACAAGTTGCATGTCGACAATTTTGTCAAAAATGTCTTCCGAGCTTTGCATTCTAACATATCATGCCATTCTGAACTGTGATAATCACACCATTTCCTGGTAGGAGCTTGTTTTCTGTGATCCCTATTGTCTTTCTTAAAGTTCTTCTTTTGATGATCGGGCTTTGGTGGAGTCAGCTGAAAAGGATTCTTGAACTTGTCGGAGTCGATTGGTGACTTCTTGTCAGATGTTCGACTTGTTGGCTTATTTGTGAAATGTGACTTTTTTTTTTTCTGTTTAGCTTCAAGATTGATGGCGTAATGAAATGCATCCGCAAGCGTACTAATAGTCAGAAACTCCATCTCCTGCTGAATGTAATTGAATAAACNTTTTTTCTGTTTAGCTTCAAGATTGATGGCGTAATGAAATGCATCCGCAAGCGTACTAATAGTCAGAAACTCCATCTCCTGCTGAATGTAATTGAATAAACCGTTGATGTACTTCAGGATAAGTAATTTCTCTTCTTCTTGGATGCCAAGTCTAGCCATGAGTCGATAGAACTTGTCGGTTTAACTCTGTATGGAGTGGTATTTACATTGCCTTAGTTGCTGCCACTTCTTATACTGTTGTTCAAGATACTTGGGCAGGTAGAACTCCTTTCATACATATTCGAAAAATTTTACCCATGTGTCTATGGGGTCCTCTTCTTTTTCTATCTTTGTCGATATATCCTCCCACTAGAAGTGTACAGAGGTTGACATTTTAGAGGATGGAATGGTTATCTTTTCTACTTCGGAGAGTTGATTCACCGCATAGTAAGATTCCAGTTGTTGTACCCAATTGTCAATGGATTCCGTGTCAATATTTCCTTCAAGGTTTGGTATGTCCATATTCATTTGCACTTTGAAGGGGATGATTTTATTGGAGTGAGGTTGCATCGAGGATTCCCCAGAATTCGTAGTGACTCTCATGAGAATCTCGCTAAACTAGGTGAACATTTTGGTTCGCTGGCGAGACAGTGATTTTTCTATGAGTTATTTTGTCTGATCAATTGCATGTCTATTGTCTACTTCTTCGGTCATCTTTTCTGAAGTCAAAGGAAGTGTCTCCTTGTGTTAATGAGTTTGCAAGCATGTTTGAACATGCATAAGTTAAATAACTTCAATGGAAGTTTTTATGTAACTTAATCTCCGAACAAGATCTTGCTCTGATACCAATGATCCAAGTCGTGCCCAGGTGCGTGCTGGGGACAATAGTCGACTGAATGAGTCGAGCTCTATTATGGAGGAATCATATAAAAAGAACTAGTAAAGAAGGAAACACGCTAGGTTGACAATAAATATGCATGCAGACAATATGGAAGAATTCGAATGAATTTATTACTTCTTCTCCATGTAAGATGGAGGAATCAGATTATGTCTATATTACATTAATGTACATGCTTATATAGGGTGTTGAGATGCTTGGGTGACTACCTGTTATGTTCATTTATAAAATAAGTTATAACGGTTCATAAGTTCAACCGTCACAGATCATGTTGGTATGTTGTATGTCAAGGAGGACATGTCGAGGAAGACCTGTCGAAGGAAAACCTGCTGAATGAACATATCAAGGAAGACCTGTTGGTTGTTGGTTGGACCAGTAATTGTGTGCACGGTGGAGGTACTGGGTGATTAAGATCTAGAATCTTCGCATTCATATGGTTTTGGCACATCCCCTTACCGAAACCTTGGAAATCCAACATATCAAAATACTTTATGTGTTTTCCCTACCCGAACTCTGCATATGTCTTTCTCTAAAAATATAGCGGGATTTCCCTATTTTTATGTGGTGGCACATCAAAATCCATGTACCATCTATCCATCCAAATATTTATAAAGGGTTGATATGTGAACCACTCAATAGAAATGTGGGGCTTTTTTGGTTTGGTATTTCACCAGTACGAGGGTTTCTAAACTATAAAAATATGTAATCCTTTGTTATTTTGAGCTTCTTAATTGCATTGTAACCGATCACATATGCATACTTATTACTCTTGTCTTTTTCTTTCTCTGTATGACACAATGTCATATAATACAGCACGTGATCTTGTTATGGCATCAATAATTACATCTATAGTGGATGAAAGTGAGCAGTGAATATGATCCCCGCTACTAAAAGAGGCATTGATGCCTCTCAAGCGAGCAAGCTCTATCAAGATCTATGTATCCGTGTCCATCTTTGCAACTGCAATAAAAAATTCAAAATTCAAATGATTAGTAACAAATACATGGTATATAGTGACATCTCTTCAAAATGAAAAATGCAAAACTAACTTACACTAAGAAATTTAATGATGTTCAAGTATTTAAAAACTAAAAATAAAAATTGAATAACTACAAGTTAGACAATCAACAAGTATTTTTTTATGTGTTAAATTTATATGTCAAATGCACAACAAGGCCTTAGAGGCACAATAGAAGCAAGGTCCCAAACCTCCCAAGAAGCAATTTCCTCACAACAAGAAACTAAAAAATGGTCCCAATCCCAGTAATTATTCTCATATTCCTAATGTTGATATAGAAGCTAAGATAAAAGGAAATAAATTTGACTTTCAACCATTATATTTTTGGTGGGGAATATGGTGATAACAAATCTTGTTTTGAATAAGGATGTAGGTTCTCTTATGAAAAGGTTTATGGCTATATTGTTTCAAAAAAGACCTATAATTTGGGTGATACTATTTGTGGTATGGGGCATGGGGAATTCTCATTGGTGGGAAGCCATACACACTACCTTAGGTTAAGGAAGAGGCATTATTGGTGATTCATGGTATTTATTGGTAATGTGCATTACTTTATAACTACCATTGAGTGGAGCAACTGTCCATGAATGAGATTGTCACTACTTTTCCTCTATTGTATTTCTTGTAGGATGGTGTTTCTTTAGGGTGAGTCTTTGACAAATATCATGGGAACAATTTTGACATATGTGCTACTTGTGATTCCTCAACTCCCTCGCACTATGTGCATCATGACTTGTGTGGACCATTTTGTTCTCCTAATTTCTCTAGGTTACTTAGACATTTATTAACTCTCATTTATGTCATGTCCATGCACACTTGGGGTTTAAACTCCTTAGAATCTAAAATTTATTTTTTTGACATGTTTTTCACTTTAAGTATATTGCTATATTGAGGGCATGAAGGTCATGACGCTTAAGAGGTATTCTAGGTAGCATTCCTTGTGGATTATTTGAATCAGGTTGATTAATACTAAGAGTTGTTTTGAATTCATCAAGTTATAAGAAAATTAAAATGTAGGTGTAAATCAATGGACCAACCTACCCAATATAGGGTGGAAAATAACTTTAATGGAAGCCCTAAATTGTTTGATGTTTTGAAATTTGGATTTTGAAGAGAGGGAAATTGTTCTAGCGAGTATTTGGAGAGGGGAAATACCCTTGTTTTCTTATGTGGAGGGAATTTGAAGGAGTTTATAGTGTTTGATTGGATTAAAAAATGGGCTCTCCATTTTGTCAATTAACACCAAAATTAGTGGTTTTCAATTTAAAAAATGGCAAGTTATGGTTTGAATAGAGGGAAATTGGTCTAACAAGTATTTGGAGAGGGAAAGTACCATAATTTTTTATGTAGAGGGAATTTGAAGGAGTTTATGGTGTTTGGTTGGATTTAAAAATGGTTTCTACAGCTTTTTAATTTAAACCAAAATTGGTGTGATTTAATTAAAAAAAATGATAATCTATATCAATAATGGAAAAAAATATGATAGAGGTGCTTGATCAACCTATTGGATGATGAACTGTGGGTGAAATTTCCTCCATTCAACCAAAATCGTTCCCTTGCTATTTTCTATCCTCTCTAAACACATGTTTTTGCTTTAGAAATGAGCTCATGGGATGCATCCTGTGGGCTAAATATAAATTTTAACTTTTAAGAAATGTGCTAGTGTTTTGTAGTTAAAAAATGTGATAGCATTTTGTAGTTACAAAACACGCTAGTCTTTTGCAACTACAAAATGCTTGCGAGTTTTTCTTTTCCTAGCCTATGTGTCATATGACATGTCAGGCTTAGTCTTAATCAAATCAAGCATTACATAAAAACAATGCATTGTATTTATATGAAATGGTAGTGTGTTTCCTAAAAGTAGGATTGCATCTAAGAGGTCCCTCATCTTCTTGCACATACCATGTATATATAATATATGTGTTCTTGAATTGATCTAAGTCTACAAAGCTACTTATGAGTTTGAAAATAATGTTATACACATGGCTTTGAGCAATGTTATTTGATATGTATCTTTGTTTGTTTGTGGAGATACAAATGGAAAATTGTGAATTAAGTTTGCACATGTGTAAAGGTTGTATGAAGGAGATGTGATATGTGTATGATTGGGAGAGGAGGAGTATCATCCCTACTTCCTACCATTAGAAACTTCCTCCATGGTTGGAGATGATACTTCACCTAGGTTACATATTATCGCGAGGGAAAGACATGTGTGGTCATTCATGACGTATAATTGAGGGGAATATGTGTTTTATCCCTATTATGAAAATGCATGTGTACCTCGAAAGGTGGAGTCATCATAGCCTCGTCCTTGAAATTGATACTAATGTTGATTGAGATTCATTATTCTAAGATAAAGTATAATTTATTTGTATATAATTAATAATTTAGAACACTATTTAAAAATGAACTTATATCTAAAGTACTATCCATATAGGGACATTTGCACTCATTTAAAGGAATTTTATGGGTAAAATAGATCAAGGTTTTATTAAACACAAATTCAATGTAAAAATAGACTAGACATGTAGTTATTTCTCATTTTAAAGGTTTTATTTGTTTAAAAATTGAATTAACATGTTTACACCAAAAGATTACGAATGAAAGATGAAACCTAAATAAGTTAAAATATAGAAAGTAGTTCATTCAATAATATGTATTTAAATTAATTACACGCTAGAGTAGAATTACGAAAAAAACTCATGGTTAAGTGAAAAGTAGGAAAATTAGTGATTAATAATTAGGAATTTTGTATTAGAAGATATGCAACATTTTGCACAAGCACTATATGAAGAGAAGGAGGGTGTCCATAAATGGCATATTATGCTCCCGAGTGTTGAGTGTTGGAATTTTATGGTGAAATGTTAGAGAGTTTGGTCTTGATTGTATTGAATTGTGGTGAGGGTTTGTTTGAGAGTGGGGACTTAGAAGTTGACAATTCATTGGTGAATTGTGTACTTGCTTGTAAACACCTTCATATAGCCATTGGATTTGGGAGGTTATAGGGAAAGAATAATATTCTTAGGATAAGATTTTATGGAATTAATTGAAAATCGGAGTGGCACTTTGGATCACTCTTGAAAAAAAAAATTGGTGATGAATACCATAAAGAATTACCATCTACAACCATTGTCAACTAGGATTTTTTTTTTTCATTTTTTGTTGTTCATAATTTACTCTTTGGAGCTTGATTTTTGTATGAAGTGTTAAATCCGTATAGAGAGTAATTATACGTGTTTTTTAATCATATTTTAAATTGGTAAGAACATATAGTCGTTTCAGACTTGGACTCTTTCAAGATAAGTTACATTTTGTAACTGAAGAACAGGATGTTAAGGTCTACGAATCCCTTTGGATTCAATTCATTATCCTTCTTTTGTAACTTTCTGCTCTCTTTTTAATACAAATACCTCTTAACCGTTCTTGTAAAAAAAAAAACTTTGAAATCTATATATTAAATTAGGGACATCATGTTAGAGATAATGCTTCCATTAAATGCATGTGGATTGGTTTGAGATTTTGTAGGAGACTGTTGAGATATTCTCTCAATCTACATCTCCATATTTGGAGTTAGTTGGATCTCACTCCAACTATATATATGTGATGTATGTGTGTGTGATTAAATAATATAAATTATTATTGTATGTAGTTCTTGTGTTATCTACCAAAGTTTATGTTATTATGAAGAGAAGGTCCGCTTTGGTAATGAGTAACATTACTTATCTCCGTATCAAAGCTAATTTATATGATTTCCTCATTTTCCATGTGTTTTGGGAGAGATGTTGGTCAATGAACAACATAAAGTATATCCGAAGGAGGCAATCACCATATGATTCTAATGGACTGAGAATTCGTGACATCAAGATGGAATCTGCTGCTTCATTTTGTCAGAAGTTGTATATATTCAACAATGGTGTGTTGATGGTGCAAGTCAACATCACTAGGAGTAAATTGGATCTGGCTAAATAAGTTCCATCAGGTTTCTCAGATCTATGTGTGAAATCCATTGTCTTATTGGGTGTCTAGTTTGAAGACAGTGTGCAGATTGTGAAAGGACTATGTGAATGTATTTTATTTGTGAATTTATATTTTGAAGAACCAAAATCAGATGATGCAGAACTAGAAAGAACAGGCCAATTAAGTTTTAAGCTAATGTGACTCGTCGTGCTCAGAGAAGCTTTAGTTACAAGTTACTTTATGTAATATTTTGTGTGTGTCTATGAAGGTCACTTGTATGAGTATCTTCTAGATATGTTTAGTATCTAGAGTACTCTCCTAGATCCTGTTGGATTCAGCGAGCTATGTGTTCAACAGATGGAAGTATCTCCATAGAAGAGTCCAGTTACTTGATTACTTCTTTGCCAAACTCAGCGAGCTATGTACTTTGGCATAGTTAAGTACTCAATATTGTTACTCACTACAATTATTTTATTAATGGCTAGAAGCGTTGCAGTTCAAATGAGTCAAATAGGAAGCTCGAAGATGAAGTGAAGAAAGAGTGCAAACTGTGAGACTTCAAAGTGGTGTAAATACTGATGAAGACCAGTCAAACAAGATTCAGTATTGTATTCTATGTTTTGTAATTGTGTGTTGTAATGTAATCATTAAAGGGGAGTGTTAGAGATAATGCTTCCATTAAATGCATGTGGATTGGTTTGAGATTTTGTAGGAGACTGTTGAGATATTCTCTCAATTTACATCTCCATATTTGGAGTTAGTTGGATCTCACTCCAACTATATATACGCGATGTATGTGTGTATGATTAAATAATACAAATTATTATTGTATGTAATTCTTGTGTTATGGCTGTCCATCCAATCTCTAATTCAACATGTATTGTAATAAAATTAGTATGTTGTGTGTTACAATGTCTATCTCTCCAATACTATTTTGGTATTATAGATGAACTGAGCATGAATCTCTCATGCATGAGGTTGAAGGGGTTTATAACCTATAGAGTTTGCATATCATAGTGGAATAGTGAGTCTATTCATTGTTCATGTGCACATTGTTGGAAATATTAATTACTACTGATCTCAGCTAACTCTGTTAGAGTCTGTATTAGTCAAGATCTTATCAGTTAGTCTGACAAGAGTGAAGAGTCCATGATTCGGCAATTTAAACCAGTCAAATTAATTTATGAAGCTAACTTTGTAGGTAGATAGTTATTACAGTCTTTAATGGTGAGTCAGTCAATTCACGTAGAATTATTTTCAGGTTTCCTATAAATAGAAGAAGAAGATTGTAAATCAAGTTAGACACAACAGAGAGTGAGAGAGAGAGCTCAGAGGATAGCATAGAGTGGAGAAAGAATTGTGTCGAAGCTCAAGATTATGTGTATGTGATTCTGTTGAAGAGTCTAAGCTTTGTAAAAGGATTAGTCGGTCAGCTGACAAGTTTGTAATACCTTTGTTATTTCTGCACAAGTTACTTATATGAAATATTTTATGGTTGAATGCATGTTTATTTAGACGCACATTTCCTCCATATTTACTTATGTAAATGTTGTTTACAATTACGGTTGAGTGAAGGAACAAGAATCCATAAATTTCTCACTCCACAAAAGTTCCAGGTTTACGGCAGAGTGGTCAACTCAAGTCTTCCTAAATATTTGGGAATATGTTTTTATAGTTCTTTAGAATTGTTATTGTGTCAGTTTTTACTTCATCTTACTCACAGGTGTAAAACCTTTATAATTTCTTAAGTATTTTAGACTATGAAACATACTTTGTAAACTTCAACTAAAACCAAACCAAAGCAAGTGAGCCCAAGTAAAATGGTCGAGTAAAACTGACAAGTTGTCGAGTGAAACCGACTAGTGGTCAAACTAGTCAAGCTGACTAGTGGTCGAAGTAAAACTTGTCGGTAGAACCAACAAGTAAGAACTTGTTGAGGTAAATTAGTCGGGTCTAAAAGGCCTACCAAATTTGATAAACTTGTCTAGTCAACAGTTAGACAATTTTCACCCGACAAGAAAAATAAAAAGAGGTTGGCGTGAAAATTAATTTTTAATAACTGAGCGGTAAACTCAAGTTTAGTCGGCTCGGTTTTGGCTAACCGGTATCAGAGAAAGGTTTAGGAAATAAATCTTGTCTTAAAAAGTGGAAAAGTAATTTTCTAAGGAAAGTTAATTAAAAATTAAAAATGGCTTCCACTTTGGTTCATTGCAAACTCCAATTTTTACAAGATAGAATTATGAATATTGGTCTCTAACAATGAAGGATTTGTTCAGAGGTCAAGATGTTTGAGAGATAGTCCAGCATTGTTATGTAGAACCAATAGACATGACATCATATAACAATCTCACACAAGCTGAGAAAGATATCTTGAGGGAACAGAGGAAGAAAGATGGAAAAGCTCTATTCTACATACATCAAGCCATGCATGAAAGTATACTTCCAAGAGTAGCAAAAGTAGTTAATACTAAGCAAGCATGGGATACATTGGAGACTGCCTATCAAGGCTTGGGAAAGGTAAATATTTCCAAGTTGCAGATTCTGAGAAGAGATTTTGAATATCTGTCCATGAAAGATTCAAAGATTGTAGACTCATTCTACACCAGATTTGTTGGTTTGATAAACCAACTAAAATCTCATGGAGAAGACATAGAATACCAAAGGGTGGTTGAAAAAATTCTCATAATTATTCCCCCAATAGTTGAAAACTTGTTTGTGACCTTGGAAGAACACAAAGACATGTCGACATTTACCATTGATGAGCTGCAAGCTTCACTCATCAATCATGAACACAGACTTAGAAAAACACATGCATCATTGAAAGGTGCATTCATAGTGCAATCATCCATAAGCTGTGGTAGAGGTAGGGGGGAAAAAACTTCAAAGCCAGAGGAAGAAGTTATTCAAGAGGAGGACGAGGCAGAAGTCCTGCAAATATTGATGGAAGAGGAGATAATTAGAACCCAAGTCATCCAAGTGGCCAAAGTTTTGATAAATTAAAAAATCCAATGTCATTATTGTAATAAATTTGGTCATTATGCATATGAATGCAGGAAGAAACACTATGACCATGGAAGGAAAAGCCCAAATCATTCGACCAACACTAGCACTTCGATAAGTGCAATGTTAATGGAATCTACATCTCCAATTGAATGCAATGTTGTTCAAGAAAGTCCACATGAAATATGGTACTTAGATCCAGGATGTAGCAACCACATGACTGGTAATTTAAATTTGTTTTCCAGTCTAGACAATTCAGTTCAAACTAATTTTACACTTGGAAACAATGTCCAAGCTACTGTTTTAGGAAAAGGCACTGTTTATTTTATAACCAAACAAGGGGAGAGTAAGTATATCCCTGATGTCTATCATGTTGAAGGTATGAAACATAATTTGTTGAGCATTTGAAAACTAATACAAAAAGGCTACATAGTCTATATAGAAGATGATCACTGTGTGATCAAAGACAAGCGTCCAAGCAACCAGCTAATAGAAAAAGTGCCAATGACAAGCAATCGCTTGTTTCCATTGAGGATAGTTCCCAACAAGAAAGGGAATACAAACACAGGGGCTGCATTCAAGGCAGAAAGTAAAGAAATAGTCGAGCCCCTTGACAAGAAAGAAAATGGTAGCGCTAATTTGCAAGTTGCATTTCAAACAGAAGTTTAGGATGAATCCTGGTTGTGGCATTTCATATTTGGACATCTGAATTTTGGTGGGTTGAAGCTACTGCACACAAAGAATATGGTGAAGGGATTACCATTGTTTGAAAAACCAAAAACGGTTTGTGAAGGTTGCATTTTTGGTAAGCAACATAGAGAGACTTTTCCAGTTGGAAAGTCATATAGAGCATGCACACCACTTGAAATTGTGCACTCTGATATTTTTGGTCCAATGCAGACATCATCCATTGGTGGATGCAATTATTTTCTAACTTTTATTGATGACTACTCAAGAAAAACATGGGTATATTTTCTGAAACATAAATCTGATGCATTTAGTTATTTTCAACAGTTCAAGGTACTAGTAGAGAACTAGAGTGGACACCGCATCAAGATATTAAGGACCGACAGAGCAGGTAAATATGTTTCGAATGAATTTCTAAATTTTTTCAAGACCCATGGAATACAAAAGAAATTCACTGCACGGTATACACCTCAACATAATGGTATCGTCAAAAGAAAGAACCGAACCATCATGGAGATGGTGCATGGCATGTTGGCAGCCAATAATTTTCCAAATGAACATTGGGGTGAAGCAGTTGTAACTGTTGTATACATTATCAACCGGTGTCCGACAAAGAGTGTGAAGAACAAAGTTCCTCAAGAAGCATGGATAGGTATGAATCATAGTGTTTCTCATTTAAAAAATTTTGGTTGTGTTGCATATGCTCATGTTCTAGATGAGCTAAGAAAGAAGTTAGATAAGAAGGGACATAAACTTTTTTTTTTGGCTATTTTGAAGACACAAAAGCATACAAGTTGTATGATCCTATCACAAGGAAAGTGATAATCAGTAGAGATGTTCAATTTGTTGAGAATGAATCATGGGATGGGACAGTCGACACAAATGTCAAGATTGTGTCGAATGTCGACAATGATGGCATAGCGGAGGAAGTGGTTCAAACTCCACATGTAATTCAATCAGTCATAGCACTGTCGACTCCCATGACACCACGACATGGTATAGCACAAGGAGAATCGACACAAGTAGCAGCTCAAGCTATATCGACAAGCACACCAAGAGGACAGCAAAATCCATCAAGCATTTCGTCAAGGTCGACATCGACAGAACCGATATAGACAAGAAGTCTGCGTGAGATATATGAAGCTAGTACACCAAATTCATTCTCTCTGTTTGCATTATTTTCTCCTATACATGATCCACTAACATTTCAAGAAGTTGTTGAGGAAGAATTATGGTCGCAAGCCATGGATTAAGAAATAGAATGCATTGAGAAGAACCAGACATGGAAACTGGTTGATGTACCAAAAGAAAAAGATGTAATCAACGTCAAATGGATTTATAATACCAAGCAAGATGATGATGGGAATGTGCAGAAGCACAAAGCAAGAATGGTAGCAAGAGGGTTCACACAACAGCCCAGCATAGACTTCAATGAAACATTTGCACATGTTGCATGCATGGATATAGTCAGAACAGTCTTGGCCATTGCTGCACAAACAAAATGGCTTGTTTATCGAATGGATGTCAAGTTGGCATCTTGAATGGCTATCTAGAAGAGGAAGTATATGTGGAACAAAAACAAGGCTATGAAGTTCCAGGTTAAGATCATAAAGTGTACCGGCTGAAAAAGGCACCCTATGGTTTGAATCAAGCTCCTAGAGCTTGGAATAGTCGGATTGATTCCTATCTCACTAAAAATGGATTTCACAGAAGTGAAAGTGAACTGAAACTGTACACCAAAGTGAATGAGCAAGGTAAGATGTTAATTGGATGCTTGTGTGTAGATGATTTAATAGTTACTGGTGATTTTGGCATAGAAGAATTTAAAGCAGTCATGGAAAGTGAATTTGAAATGACTGATCTCGGGCTTCTGAAGTTTTTTCTGAGCATTGAAGTTCAGCAGTCTGAAAGTGGTATTTTTATATCACAAAAAAATTATGCAAGTGAAGTTTTAAAATGATTTTACATGTCTAATTGCAAGATATCCCCAACACCAGTAATAACTAGTTTAAAATTGAGCAAGGATGATGAAGGATCAACTGTAGATCCTACGTTGTTCAAAAGGCTTGTTGGAAGCCTTATGTATTTGGCAGTGACAAGACTAGACATTATGTATTTTGTAATTCTGATCTCAAGATTCATGGAGTCACCAAAAGACTCTCATTGGCAAGTAGGTAAAAGAATTCTAAGGTATGTAAGTGGCACAAAAGACTTTGGCATTATGTATTCAACCTCAGAAAATTTTAAACTCATTGGTTACACTGACAGTGACAATGGAGGCAGCATAGATGACAGAAAGAGCACATTTGGGTACATGTTTCATTTTGATACAGGTGTTGTTTCATGGGCTTAAAGAAACAACCCATAGTAACTCTTTCTTCAGTAGAAGTAGAGTATGTTGTAGCAACAAGTGTTGCATGTCAAGTTGTCTGGATGAGGAGAGTGTTAAAATACTTGTCATAGAACCATCAAGAACCAACAACCATCTCCTGTGACAACAATTCAGCCATTGCATTATCAAAGAATCATGTGTTTCACAAGATAACCAAGCACATCGACACAAGGTTTCATTTCATAAGAGAATTGGTGAACAACAAGGAAATTTGTTTGGAATTTTGCAGGTTTGAAGATCAACTTGCAGACATCTTTACAAAACCATTAGAAAAGGACACATTCCAGTATTTGCATAGTTATCTTGGAATGAAAAGTTATGCACAGTGAACTCTGTCATGCACAGAGCAAGTCTAAGCTCTGAAACATTTTGTATTTTTTTTTTAAATGCCCATCTGCTCATAGTTAAGGGGGAGTGTTGGAATATTAATTACTTGTAGATCCGTATCTGATCTCAGTCGACTCTGTCAGACTTTGTATCAGTCAAGATATTGTTGGTCAGTTTGATAAGAGTGAAGAGTCCATGATTCGACAATGTAAACCAGTCAAATTAATTTATGAAGCTAAGTTTGTAGGTAGATAGTTATTACAGTCTTTAATGGTGAGTCAGTCGATTCACTTAGAAGCAATTTTCAGGTTTCCTATAAATAGAAGAAGAAGATTGTTAATCAAGTTAGACACAAGAGAGAGCGAGAGAGAGAGCTCAGAGGATAGCAGAGAGTGAAGAAAGAATTTTTTCGAATCTCAAGCTTTTGTGTATGTGATTATGTCAAAGAGTCGAAGCTCTGTAAAAGGATCATTCAGTGAGCTGACAAGTTTGGATTAGTCGGAGAGCCGACAATTTTGTAATACATTTGTTATTTCCACACAAGTTATTTATATGAAATAGTTTACGATTGAATGCATGTTTATTTAGCCACACATTTCCTCCAAATTTACTTGTGTAAATGTTGTTTACAATTACCATTGAGTGAAAGAACAAGAATCCATAAATTTCCCACTCCATGAAAGTTCTAGGTTTTAGGGCAGAGTGGTCGACTCAAGTCTTCCTAAATATTTGGGTATGGGTCAGTGCAATAAGATGAGGGACCTTTTAGATGCAATCCTAGTTTTCAAAAACACGATTACGTTACCCAAAAATACAACATGTTTCTACTACATAGCACTTGTTATGGTTCAACCCGAGCTTGACATGTCATGGGACAAGTAGGATAGGAAACCATATCACATACGCATTATATAACTACAAAATGCTCTCATGATCTTGATCCAGGAGGATCCAGGAAGGCCAAATTTTCAAAGTCATCTAATCTCAGTAAAACAAAGGGCTTGTTGATATGATTCCAATGGCATTCGTTTCACCTCAAATGGACTTCGTATGAGAAAGTTATCGCGTTTTGTTCTATGAGGTCAACAGGCAAAATTGGCAAAAAGAGGTGCCATGTGGCACCACTGACAGGGTGACACATGGCATCCATACTCTACAAACATGATGACATGGAACTATTGATAGGGTGACATGTGGAATTTGTATGGTACGGACAAGATGACATGGCATGTGTATGGACCAACCAAAAGACGACACATGGCACCACTCAAAGGATGACATGTGGCATCTGTATAGTACGAAAGAGGTGACATGGCATGTATGTACGGACCAATGGAGATTGAACACATGGTAGTATGGGTAGTGACTTGGTGGTTTACTAGACATCGACTGGGCATGAGGTGGACCAATCCCAGGCTACCATGTGGCAGCACGGGATTGGCCAATAAATCTAATACAAAATTATGGCCTCCACAGGGTTCGACCCCATGACCTCTACAAAGAAGGTTGAGCACCTTCACCACTCAGGCTACGTGTGGTTCTTGGTATGTGTGTTAAGGTTCTTGTATTTAAACTTGAGGAAGTTTATAATGGTGCAAAAAGGGGCCGGGGCAAGCCCCGACCCATGGTTTTCAATGCGACAATGTTTGTTACAATGCCAACCCACAAAATTTACGTTGGAGTGGATGACCTACATGATATCCCCTCCTCCCATTGGCATAGCCACCACGTGGAATGTGCCCACTCTTTAACACACATGAACACATGTTTATAAATGGATTACATGCCACCTAATACATGTAACCATAGGGTTGGAGCACCACCACATATTGCATAACAGACTTTGGGTTAAAGTTTTTAAAGTGGGTTTGTATGGTTATTATTATAATATGGTTTTAACCATATTAAAAGCCAACAAAATGGTATGCCATTTTAAGGGTATTTTTAAATATGTTTGTTTATTATTTAATAAAAAGCCCAACCACATGAAAACCAACTTGGAGAAGTTGTAACCAAGGCCAAGATAGGAAAATTAGTTGCAACCAAAGGAATCCATGAGAGTCATGTGAAGAAGGGCAAGCCAACCTATATAAACCCATTCATTTGCCATTTCCCTCTCATGCTTTGGAGTGGAGACTTTGTAGCTAAAGGAGAGAAGGGAGATTGCGTAGCTCTGCAGGAGTAAGGTACGAGTGTTTATACTCGTTTTACACCGTCTTCAAGCTTCGGAGTTGCTGGAAGCAGTCTTGTTGTGATTTGGGTAGCGGTTCTCTTCCTGACCATCATCACCAAGGTATCATTGTATCATTACCATGTATTTTTCCTTCATGTTGAGATTATAGATCGACCCTCCTATTGAGAAGCAGGCCCGGAGACGTAGTCCATCTTGGATGAACTCCGTTATCAACTTGTTGTCTTTATGTGCGTATTGTCTATGCTATTTGGTTCTCTTCTTATGGATTTGTGAGCTTCATTCATGCTCTTTATGCAATTCATGTTAGCGTCATAGAGTAGCAAAGATCTTGTTTTCGTATCATGTGGTATCAGAGCAGGTTTATGTGACGTTGGATTGTGAGTGTGGATGCTCACGAGGGCTAAACTGCAAGTTGGTGAGGGTACATTAGAGCCTTACAATTTCGAGATCGGACGTGCACACTGAAGGAGGAATATGGATGCTAATGATGCCCGCATCGAGATGGAGGAAAAATTTCACAAGGTCTTCTACATGATGGCCGATAAGGTAGACAAGTTGTTTGCAGACTATGAAGAATGCATGGTAAAAGAAAGAAAAGGTAGTGAAGTAAAGAAGGAAGACAAAGAAGTGAAGTACGAAGGCAACACTTTAGTTAACCAAGGAGGAGGTGGCGAAGAGCCTCTTGAGCCCCCCTCTTCACCTTCAGCTTCAAGCACAAGTTCAAGTGCTTCTTCCTCATCTCATTCTCAGCATTCCAAGGTTCCTCACAAAGAGCCTCAAAAGAAGCCCTTATTGAAGCTCGATGTGAAGTTTGATTTGCCCATGTTCAATGGGGAAGCAAATGCAGAGAAGTTGAACAATTGGATAAGGCAAATTTAGGTCTATTGCCGAGTCTAGCATATCAAAGAAGAATATGTGAAGATTCAGTTGGCTTCACTTTGGCTGACAGGCACTTCACTTGTATGGTGGGAAAGCAAGCTTCAGCAAGGTAGCAAACAAATGGGTAATCTTCTCTCATCGTGGTCTATTTTCATTTCTGCTTTACGTAAGCAATTTTATCCGTTGGGTTATGTTCAAAAGGATATGATGGATTGGAAAAGTTTTAGACAAGGCAAGGGTTAGAGTGTTCAGAATTTTACTGAAGAATTTAGAAAGAAAGCTTTAGAGTTGAATATGTCTTTAGATTCTCCTGACACTCTTTTAAAGTACATTGGTGCTCTTCATCATTATCTATGCCATAATTTGCTATTGTTGAATCCTACTAGTGTGGATGAAGAAAGTGTTCAGGCTACTCATCTTGAGAGCAGGGGGAAGCATTTGCAAGAAGACCATCTAAAGAAGCCTTTCAAGCCCAGCAACAACCACAAGTCCAAAAAGAAAGACAAGAGCAAGAAGATAGCTACTGCCAAGAAGGAAGGAGGAAAGCTCCATTGCAAACATTGCGACACTGATGGGCATGATGAAGAAAGTTGTTGGAAGTTGCATCCTGAACAGAGGCCAAAGCATTATGGAGGAAAAAAGAATAAAAAGATCATTGCAATAGCACAATGAGATTTGGGTTTCGACTCAAGTGACGAAACCAGGATTACAGCCGTGGGAATGCAAGGTAACAAAACTCCTCATACTGGTTCAAGTTCTACTCATGTTTCTAAAGATAATGATAAAAGAAGAGGTGAGTTGTTTCACATTAGAGTTGTATCTAGGCATACGAAGATTGAAACATTATTTGATTCGGGTTCTCAAGTAAATTTGATCTCAGAATCAGTTGTTAAGAAGTTGGGCATACAGGCTAAACCTCACCCCAAGCCTTATCCTCTTGGATGGGTATGTGAAAATGCTAAGCTACAGGTGACTAAGCAATGCAGGTTAAGGTTTGCTATTGCTTCAAATTTGATCAATGAGGTGGAATTAGATGTTGTTCCTCTTGACATCTACGGTATCGTATTGGGAAGCCCATACTTGTATGATTGAAAAGCAGTATTCTTCCGTCACGAGAACAAGTACCATCTCACCAAAAACGGGGTGGAGTACATCGTGAGAGCTCACAGTATGAATGCTAACACCACTCTTGTTAGTGAAGGACAGATGAAGAGACTCATCAACACTAATAAGAGATACATGCTCATGGTTGTGAGAGCAAAATACAATGAAGCATCCGATGCTTTCAAAGGTTGTGATCCTTCTCATAAAAAGGCTATGATTGATATTGTGGCTAACTATGATGAAATATTTCAGGAACCTACAGGTTTTACTCCCAAAATGGAGATTCAACATGAGATCCATCTCCAGTAGGATGCCCCTCTTCCTAATGTGGGCATGTATAGGTTGTACACAGTTGAAATGGCAGAGGTTAAGAAGCAGGTTCAAGACTTGTTGGACCAAGGAGTGATCAGAACCAGCTCCTCTCCATGTGGTTTGTCGATTGTGTTGGTGATGAAGAAAGATGGAACATGGAGGATGTGCGTTGACTATCGGGCTCTCAACAAGATCACAATCAAGAATCGATACCCGCTTCCTCGCATAGATGACTTGCTTGACTAGTTGAAAGCTGTTGTGTTCTTTACCAAGTTGGATTTGCGCAGTGGCTACCACCAGATCAGAATTACAGAAAGTGATGTGTGGAAGACGGCCTTCAAGACCAAGCAAGGTCTATTTAAGTGGTTGGTGATTCCTGTTGATTGCATGGGCAGACCTGGGTTTACTATAATCAACCAAAAACACCCCTAGCTCACTGGCCCTTTCGGCAACAGACCGCGAGCGGCCTGAAGTCTCACCCGAAGTGATCCTAATGGGTTGGACAAGGAATCAAGTGTCTTGGACCCGGTTCCATGGAAATCCTACTTACTGCTCGTGGCCCTCCTAGCCACGAGATCTCGGCCTCTGCACGTCACAGATTCTCTTCTACATGGGGCTCGCCTAGCCGCGAGCTCCCTGTCTCTATGCGCGTTGCGCAGTATCTTTCCTTGCTGTGCAAATTCCTCTTACCCCAATATCCCCAATCTTATCATGTCGCATGCACAGTACGACACGCACTCCTCTCCCACACTAAGCCCTTAACCTACGGTATTGCGCACCGCAACTCCTCTGCCGATGCGGTATCGCCTCTCTGCAATACTCTACCTCCGCGGCTCAGCACACTCAGTGTGGTCGTGTCGACGTGTGAGGTTCAGCTTACTAGATTATTATACTGCGACTAAGTGACTGTTTAACACAACTTCATAAATGAACCGCATACAATATGCCGAAGACTTCAATGTATGATTATCCTTCTAAGTTACTGCAACTGATTAACGTATTCATTCATTAACTGTAACAAAACTCATGTGCAACCAATAAGTAATAGTAAATAAGCACAAACACATGCATTCCTCACATAACACGCAGGTTTAAAGTGTTTCACCCCTGGGATGGGAGCTACATCCACCAAACTATGTTTCTCTATTATATATGAGGGAAGCAAACATAGTTTGGCTGCACCGCATATGCAGCAAGAGATCTTCTGGGTAACTTCGCACACAGCCTGGAGCCCTTCTCTCCTAGATCTCTTCTCTATCGCTATCAATATATTGTCTCTCTTACAATATACTCTTCCCTCTCTGTCAATCCCTGTGGATTGTTACAAAATAATCTCACTGAGCCAGCTACTAGTTACAGAAATATATTATCGCTAATACAGAACCAGAGCCTAGTCTTTACAATAGAATATATCTCTATATGCCAAACGGCTAAGCTAAGACTAAGAAAAAACTACTCAGCCAACCAGCCAACCGGCTAGAATACAAAACATATCCCTTTATAGGCGGCCCGAAGGTCTCACCATTACAACACTGTGGGCCTGTCCCAACAGTAACCCCTAACTCTCATAAGTGACAGTCGACATATCTGTACTTGAGGTAGCCGCTTTTCGTCACACCATATCTCTCTGCAGTCTTCCATGCTTCCCGGCGCTGATCATGGGTACTATGCACCGCTTCCCGCTTACCACAGCTTCCTGTAGTCTTCCATACTTCCCAGCGCTGACCATGGGTATCGGTGCTGCTTCTCATATGAGGGTAGCTGAACCCTCTTGTATTTTGTCACTTCCTTCAATGCATTGGTTGAGCTCTCTCGTCTCGACCGCTCTCGTACTATCGTCTTCCTTTACTGCTCTGCCTCCAAAGTGGTGGTTTTCGGCTCTGATCTGGTGCTAGAAACTCTGCTACAGCTCTGTAGCTGTACCTCTTATATCTCCGCTAAAACTGTCTGCTCACCAAAATAGCAGCTTCTTTTGTAGCTGCGGGACCCTACTCCAACAGTCCCCTAACACTTACTTGTGACTCATCCCCGAGTCACTACTAGTGGGCTTCTCCTGCTGTAGTTTTGCTTTGGCTTCCTGTGAATTCCTCTACAACTTTTGCTGAAGTCCTTCGACTTCGTTCTTCATCACCTCGACACGCTCTCGTGCCGAATCAAGCGAAGCTTAATCAACCTTAGAGTCCTCTGTTTCATCCACTTTCTCTCTTATAGCAGTGAACTCCTTCACCTTCTGCTCAGCCGCGTCAACTAATTTGGTGATTTGCTCCTGGTAAGGTTGAAGCAGGCTGTTGATGTGTATCGCCTGTGTTCTTAGTCGCTGCACTTCCTGCTGCAATCGGTTTATCTCCTGTGTCTTCCTCATCTTCTGAAGAGCTGCTAAGATCTTTATTTCTTCTTTCAATGCCGCTGCAGTATTCTTTACCTGCTGAATACTTTGCTGAACTGCTACTTTTTGCGGCGGCTCATCTAACTTGGCCCATGTGCTTGTTGCCTCCGTGAGTACCGACATTGCTTCATCAATGCTATATTTTATCTGTGCAGAAGTGAGTCGAAAGGCTTCTACTCGCGCTTTCTAGTTTTTCTGGGAGGTGTCTCTTACGTGGGCTTCAAGCTCGGTGATCTGCGCGTCATGGTCGACCTTCATCCTGGCCACCTCTTTGTCCATATTAGCCACGGTTTCTTCCAGAGCCTTTGATCTGTCTGCTATTCTCCTTAGATTTTGTGGTGTTGGAAACGCGAACTCGATATTACATTTAGGTATCTCTAGTGCGATGCTCTGTAGTACTTGGGATAGTTCCTGATCCCTATCTTGACAGGTTTTTAACTCATCTACCTTTTTCTGAAAGATGGTAGTGAGAGGCTTCATTCTGTTGCTTCAATTGCGCATTCTGCTTGTAGGTCGTGAGCTCCCTGGTCCTGAGCTCTGTGTTTATCTGCTGTTGGATCATCTGCAATTGCTCAATATGAAATTCTGCCAGATTAACCTCAATGGGTTGTTTAAACTGAACTGGCGGGTCCTTCGTTGTCGCAGAGAATCTGATACTCCATGGTGGAATCAAAACATTATTGAGGCGATTTGTTGCCAAGGTTTCCTCGTGGGACACCGATGGTGTCGAAGTTTCTCCGGTGGTTGCCTTTATCGGTGGAATGTGCATCATGGCAGTCTTTTTTGTGATTGCTTTCAAGTCTAGAATCTGCTTTTCTACTGCGCTCTGTATCTTTTCCTGCGACTCCTTCACCACGTCAAATGAGTCCTTCAATGTGTCGCACGTCCTTGTTGCGATGAGTTCATAGTCCTCATCTGTTAATGCGGCCATCGGAATTGGCTTTGTAGCTTTCTGCTTTTTCTTCTTCCATATTTTTGGGCTCTCTTGTTCTCCATCCTTGGTTGTGTGTTCTTCTGTCGGCCCTTCTGGATCTTTTCTCTTCTCGCCCAGCGGTGGCACTTCTGTTTTCCCTGGTGCTTGGGTCTCCATTTTGTCTTTGCCCTTTTCGTGTGGGTCTATTTGCACGGTATCTGATGGCAGTGGAGTGGTATCTTCATATTCTTGCTGCCATTGGTCATCAAAGCCTTTGATGACATTTTCAATATCCTGCGATGTCATCCTGTACTAGCCAGGAGCCCAATCATCCCTTTTTGTTCTTTTTGGTCTAAGATAGATTCTATGGCTGTCTACCATAAAATTAAGCCGATTATCATATATGTCCACGAGATCTGTACTGATCCGTGGTGATGCTTGGATAATTGTCTTCAACATCTTATAGTAGTCATAGAAGACTAGCGTATTAACCTGTTTCCTTGCTTGGCTGTTACTGTCCCATAAACTGGCATAGCGCACTCCTCGGGGCGCTCCTCCTGCGAGCTGTGGAAACTGGGTATTGGGCGGCTCCTTCCAGCCGATGAAGGCACGTAGTATAAGCATCCACGAGAAATGGAAAGGGTGGCTTGCTTGATCTTGGGCCGCCAAATAGTCTTCCTGAAGCATATTCAATAAAAACAGGGACTAGTTGAACTGCTCTCCCTCTGTAACTTGTATGGCCAGGTTGACCACAGATCCTGTGACTTCCTTTGGTCATACCTTGGTTAGCAATCTACCTGCAAGCAGACTGGCTATAAATCTGAGCGTTTCATTTTGTAAACTCGTGATGTCATAACCTCTGCCTCCTCTCTGCAGTTTGTACTTTTTGACTAAGGCTGCTGGTAGCTTGGAATCCTTGGTTTTTCCTGATGTCTGTATCTTGGGGGCTTTACCCGTCTTAGACAGTCCAGTAATGCGGTGTATCAAGTCGATGTTTAGGTCAACACTCTGGCCTAACCAGAGATAGCCTCCGTGTACACACGACAGTAGGACACGCACCGCGGCATTGACCTCTGCACTACGTCCAAAATGGGGTAGTCTCAACAAATTGAGCAAACCTGAAGGCTCAAGAATCTGGACATGTGGCATGGGAGCAAATTCCTCTCTAGCTGTCCTCGGGTTCATCTGACGTATAAGATACTAATCTGGCTTGAAGTGAGGATACGTCTTACCATCTCTTAGGTTGTAATCCATAAATTTAACAACAGCAGCATATCCTATGAGATCGCCATTTTCTTTTACTCGAGAATCTATTGGTGGAATGGGAACAATAAGATTACTAGTCTTAGGGAGCTTGACCTCTGGAGTGCCTTCGACTCGTGGTATGAGGTAGTCTGTTGAAATCAGGATTTTCTCGTCCGGCCCCAAACTGGATTCCTCTGGAAACTGAGACTGACTCCTCGTCTGTGGCGGTTGTCTGGTCTGTGAAGAACCTGGCTGGACGTTCCTGAGTGGTGTCATCATGGGAGCTGCAAGGCCAGTATGCTTGAACCTTTTCAGTAGTGCTTCTAGTGGCTTGTCCTCAAACAGGACCCAGTCTGTGTGAAATGGTGGATGTGCAATGGTTGCAAAGTCTGAAAAACTCGGCACTCTACAATGGGATGAACTCTGCACAGGGAGGACTCAAGAATGTACTCTACAGTTCTCGGTTCTTTGGAAATATAACCCTCCCGAATGAATAATATCTGCTTTTATGTCATAGACGGTAATCCCGGTTACAACGCTCATCTAGACTGAACGTGTTGGTCGCATTAAGTGCATGGACAAGGCCACACCGGTTACCCGATCCTTAATAAATGACAAAATCCGATTAAATTTTCCTTGAAGTGTACGTGTACTGGCGTCGATCTCGTCGACGATTTGCCAAATCTAGAAACTTTAATTATGTTGCCGCCAAATCTACGATAAGGGATATCGGTCATTTCCTCATTAACTACCTGCCAGACAGTGACTTGACTGGCCGTCTGTCGGCTGCAAAACTGAGTACGTGGCATGGGGAAACATCGCACTGCTGCGATGCAACTCTGCATCACCTGCGCAAACAAACAAATTTTTTTTTTCTTTTTTTTTAACTGAACCGTCCTGGTGCAATTCCTCATAGCTAGACTATCTGCCGGTGTAGACTGATTCCTGGTGCGATGCCTCCTTTCAACTACAATGGACATCTGCACTTCATACTGGCTAAGCTAGGGCTGAGAGGTGAGGTGGCTATCACTATAGAGATTAAGCCTACTTCCATTGATCCATGTGGGAAGAAGCTCCCCGTTCAACTGGCTAAGCTAAACGGCACCTCCCTCCGTAACTTGCTGTATCTGATATGGCCCCAGCCAATGTGTCTTGAACTTCCATGGAACCTTAATGAATCTGCTGTCATAGAGGAGCACTAGGTCTCCGATCTGGAAAGTCTTACTCTTAATGTGTCTGTCATGCCAAGATTTTTCTCATGCTTTCTGTACTTTCTGATGGAATCCGGCAATGAGTCTGTCTTCTTCTAAGGCAAGCAGCTGTGCTAGCCTTTCCTCCACTGTGTCTGTATCAGTCATCTCGGTAATCTGAGCGATTCATAAACTAGGAAGAATATATTCCATAAACATAATAGCCTCTTGTCCATATACCAAGCTGAAAGGTGTGTGTCCCGTAAGTTTCTTGCATGTGGTTCTGTATGCCCATAATACAGCATTAACTCTAAGATCCCAATCATTCCTTTGGTTATTACAGATCTTAGTAAGAGCATTTTCTAGAATCTTGTTAAATGTCTCCACCGTACCATTAGCCTGTGGGTGGTAGGGGGTGCTCTTATGGTGTTGAATCTGGAACTCTTCTGTCAAAGCCTCAATGGTGTGGTTCAAGAAATGGGTACCTTGATCACTCATCAAAATTACTGGGCATCCAAATCTACTGATGATGTTTTCGAAGAGAAACTCTGCAGCCGTCGTAGCATCACAATTTCTTACTTCCTTAGCCTCTGCCCACCTGGTGAGGTACTCTGTTCCGGTGATAATATATCTTGTACCCGTGCGCTTTCTTGGTGGGTTGATAGGACCCACAAAATCTATAGCCCATTTTTCAAATGCACACAACATGACCTGCGGTCGCAGTGGCATTCCATCGCGTCGCGAGGGTTTTCCTACCCTCTGGCAGATATCACAGCGTCTGCAAAAGTCCTTAGTGTCTTTATGCAACATAGGCCACCATAGTCCAGCCTTTAGGATTTTCTGCGCAGTCGACTTTCCAGCGAAATGAACTCTTGTGGTTCCTGAGTGTGCCTCTCTGAGGATAGTGTCTTTTTCATGCGGCATCATGCATTTGCGCAATACTTCATCTGGACCTAACTTGTATAGGTGTCCTGTGATCAGGGTAAAGTCTGCTGCTTTAACAACCAACTGCTTCTTTTGCTGCTTAGTGAAGTCATCAGGTGCTACTCCTGTAGTGAGGAATTGAATGATATCAGCATAGTAA
The DNA here is from genome assembly GCA_001517045.1 of Pseudotsuga menziesii. Lineage (NCBI taxonomy): Eukaryota > Viridiplantae > Streptophyta > Pinopsida > Pinales > Pinaceae > Pseudotsuga > Pseudotsuga menziesii. The sequence continues at coordinate 97,770 of LPNX010627196.1, forward strand.
TCATCTGTGATCTGGATCGAGAACAGCTATGCATTTGGTAAATTGTCCTCTAGGTTACTTGGCTCTTCTCCTGAGTCTATCCGTGACAGGTGGTCAGGTCCAGCGTTCAATCTCCTTGGTTTGACAATGATTTCAAAATCATATTCCTGAAAGAGGAGTAACCATCTGCAGATTATCCCCCCTAACACTGGCTTATTGACTAGGTACTTCAATGTAGAATGGTCAGTAAACATCTTGAACGAAGCTCCCTGCAAGTAGTGCCTGAACTTCTGTAGGGCATACACCATAGCTAAGCCTTCTCTTTCTGTTATGGTGTAATTCTTTTCTGCTGTCGATAGCTTTCTACTAGAGTATGCGATAGGATGGTCAATATCCCCTTCTCCTGGTTGCGTTAAGACGACTCCTAGTGCGATGCCTGATGCATCCACATGTACATGAAATGGTTTATTCCAGTCTGGAAATAATAGGATGGGTGCTGTAACCATTTTCTCTTTGAGTGTGTCTAGACTCTGCTGACATTCCTCGTTCCATAGGAATTTTGTATCTTTCTTCAGCAATTTCTCCATTGGCGTTGTAATCTTTGCGTAGCCCTTGATGAAATTCCTGTAGTACTTGGTATGACCAAGTACTGTTCTCAATTGTTTTACAGATTTGGGTGCTGGGAGATTTACAATGATGGCGATCTTCGCGGGATCTACCATCAAGCCTTGTTTGCACACAATATGACCCAACAAAATACCGAATGGTGCACAAAATATACATTTTTTCAAGTTTAGAGAAATCTGGTACTGCCTGCATTTCTCTAACATTAGTCTTAAATCTCCTATGTTCTTGTCAATTAGCCCATATACAGTCCAATCATCAAAATATACTTCTAGCAATTTATGGATGTACTCTTTAAATACAGCAACTACTACTCTGGAAAAGATAGCTGGTGCATTCTTAAGGCCAAAGGGCATTACCATATACTGGAATGAGCCCCATTCTATTGTGAAGGTGGTCTTGGATCTGTCTTCTGGATGGATTCTGATCTGATGATATCCTGAAAAGCCATCAGTAAAGGAGTAGACCTCCTGTCCTCCCACATTCTCTAATACCTCATCAGTGAACGGTGTTGGAAATGGATCATGAAGTGACGCATCGTTGAGCTTGCACAGATCGACACAGATTCTAATGTCCCCTTTTGTTTTCTTCTCTTGCATGACCATAGGGCTAACCCATTCACTTTCTTCTACTGGCTCAATGATGCCTGCTGCTAGCATCTTATCAATCTCGTCCTTGACTTTTTCTTTGTAGCACGGATTTAATCTATATGGGCACTGCTTGACCGGTCTAGCATCCTCCTTCAATGGTATCCTCATTACTCCCAGGTCTCCGACTATTCCCTTCATCTCTGTGAACTTGGTGGGAAATAGGTCCTGATAGTCATGTAACAAATTTGCGATCTGTCCAACTGTTTCATCGTTCCAATAGTCTCCAATAGAGGCAAACTTAGGCTCTACATCTGTGCCAATATTGACCTTTTTAATCTTGATGGGCTCAGTGATTGCTAGAATCTCTAACTGTGGTCCCCCAACATCGCGAGTCCCTTCTGACTCCGTAATGTTAGTGTTGCAAGGATCCTCATCCTCATCCTTATATTCATTGTCTGACTTTGCTGCAAAATTATAGCATTCAAGCGCATCTTGCAACTGGACGGCCCACTCAGGTTGAGCCTGTACTGAGATGGTGCAATCCTCAAATATATTGGTCTTGATTATGTCTAGGGCATGAGAAACACTTGGATGTTCTGATTCAAATGCAAAGGTGAGTAGGAAACTATCTGTCATAAGTGACCATGTGGTCGTCCCCTTGCGCAATTCGGTCTCTATGTACCGGTTCCTTGGAACTGTGTCCAATGTGTGAATGAATCGGTGAACCCATTCCTCCTTGGGAACGTCCGACTAGCTCTGTTCACATGCCTGAATGTGTGTCCTGGGGTCAGTTTCTCCTGTGTACTTCTACTGGACATACTCTCTGTTGAGAGAAAATCTGATTGTTGTTAGTCTTTTAATATCATCCCATGATGCGATATTGTCTTTATGCGCATACCACCATCTTGCAGGTGTTGCTCGTACTGTAAGGTCCATAGCTGGGATCCTTTGTTCGTAAGGAATCTGTTGCTCAAACTGCTCAAGGAAGTCCTAGATATCTGTCAGTCCATGATAGGATGGAAGGTCGGTGATCTCTGTGCCAATCCATCGCAATGATTTACTCATAAACGCACATCTACGCACTGAGACTTCGTAAAGTCTGTTCTACTAGTTTTCTAGACCAACATCGGAATCCGATGCGCATGAGTTGTCGCATCACCAACTAATGTTCCCTTCTGCTGTTGGATTGATATAGTCCTTCTGGTTCGCAGTCATTTGGTAGAGGCTATCCATATTACGTGTCTCCTCCTCTGCTTGGATGGGTTCAATATATCTAGGGCCCTGAAAAGGATCCAATGGCGCGATGACCCGGATCCGCGCATCCTCAAAGGTCATTTGTCTTCTCTTTAGGTCGATGACAGCCTTGCTACCGATCGCCCAATCAATACTTACATTAGAGGAAATTTGGGGTGTAAAATGGGCCTTATAAGAAAACGTGCCAAAATAATTTTTTGTGAGTTGGAATTCAAGAACCAATAGAATTTCAATAAAAT